>CM027584.2:5000723-5403223 GCA_015852605.2 Populus deltoides | reverse complement strand
ACATTCCAAAGAAAACATTCATCCCTACATCAGTGGTAGCTTTTATGTTCAATGAGCAATTCAGCACTTTCCCCCACCCTCCACCCCCCAGTGACAGATGAATATACAGTTTTATGCAGGTTGGTTCTAATTTACATATTAAACAGTAGTGTATTCAGAACAGGCCACTATTTTCAGTAACCTCCTTTCATTAATGTATTCATGTGTTAGTGTCATCTATCTGATACCTATCATAGTTAAGGGGAAATTTTGGCAAGTGCTATTTTGAGATTCATGGTGAACTAAACAGCTTGATACCAAACATTTTACCATATATCCAAAACCAATCAGATCCTAATGCATGAACCAGCAGAAAAAGAGCACTAAGTTGCATTTTACATCATTACAGTTGTTTTGCATGACTCAGACCCCATAAAAGTGTTAGCAAAAGAGTTTTTTGTTATATCATTGCTGTCATCATCGTTGTTGTTGTTGTTTCTTGTTTTAGTCATTGTTACCATTGTTCATGAGAATGTGGAAACAAGAGACTGAGCACAAATTATTGAAACTCCCCCCCTGTAAAGGCGTTGGTTGAAAATATACACAACACATGTTACTCTTAAGAAAATATAAAGGATGCTCTGAAAGGCATGCGCACAAAGAGACTATCTTTATTTCAAACCAACTATTCCAATTCAAAATACATCCATCTAGACAAGTAACAGAAATGTAAAGGAAAGAAAAATCTGCATTCCAGTTTGAGCCAACTTTGCTAATATTCATATTGTTTTTTTTAAATCATAATGAGCTTTTGAATGAGAATGTGGTAGTTAGCTCTGACCTTTATCATAGATTGCTAGATGGTGGAAATAAACAAAGGCATCAGGAGTGGGAATCTGGACCGATTTTAAAAGGAATTTTCAGTAAAACGTATTTATCTTTTCAGCTCCAACCCAACTAATAGCGGGCATTTTCCTTCAGCATTTGTTATATATGACTCACCATCCAACCTCCTATCCCCATCATAAATGTTCGAAAACATAAATTTGTAAGCGCCACATTCATCTCATAATTGAAAAGCTTCTGGGTTACAATTTCTCCCAACTTAGAATTCCCATTACCATTTACACCATGGCATCAATGCTACCTGCATGCCAGAATCCAATGGTTGCTTCAAAGACAATAACATATGTTCCACATCCCCCTCCATCCGGAGAAGCTTTGCAATGTAAAAATAATGCTCAATTCTATCGTGGGAGCAAAACTCATCCTGTCATCCTCCTAAAAATCTCCCAGCCATCTTTAACCAGGCAAATATGGCAACAGGCAAAGAGAGAAAGTAGTCTGATATGGTTTAAACCCGATTTATAGTATCTCCTAAAACATTTCAAAAGCTTGGGAAGCAAGGACGTGGAAGCCAAGACCTAAGCTAAGATTATTGAATTTGTAGGAAAGTATATTTCTGTTTGGGATAGTCTTAAAGACACGAAACCCCAAACCCACAAAACCACGCTAAGAATACATATCTATAAGAGCAGGAAGAACCATAATATTTTATTCAAATCCATGTCCATGGTACATAACCATGCATCTCAGTAGCATACCCTACATTTTCCAACCGAGTGGCTACCACCAATACACTAGAAATCAACACAGAATCTGGCTACTTACCTTCCAAATTCTGACTCCTGTAGAAAAGCAATGGCTTCTTGTATTCTCTAGACTAAAATCAGTTATCAAAGTAGACCATATTACTAAATCAGATAAACTAAACTTCTAAATACACCATATGTGCAGAATTCATGCACCTAAATCTTGAATACATGCTCAATCACAAAACGCAGTGCCTACAAACCACTTTTGAAGCACAAATTCCTTGGCCAACTTACAGCAAGCTAGAATCCAATAGTCCCCGAGATTAACCCAACAAAAGTATTCCCAACTGGTTTATGCTTTCCACTGCATCTCACTTCGTTAAAAAATTGCAACCCTTTATACAAAATCCTCATAGAATTCCACTATACTAAATCCGGCTCAAACCCCCCCCCCCCTCCCCAAGAAAACACCCTGCTTGCTTCACCAACAAAACCCATTTTTCAAAAAGATGGCACTACGAAACACAGAATCCCATTCCAACCTAGAAACTATTGCTGCTCCTCCATGAACAATTCTGAATACATCCCCATAGACATTCATATAATTAGCGACGTAAAAGTAAACTATCAGGCTTGATTTCACCATTAACAATCTTTATCTTTATTAATAATGCATTTTCAAATATGTGAGCCTGTGCACAAGCTCTGATCATGGAATTTCCATAGCAAAAGCTACTTTGAGGAGTTTTATCGAACATGTTAGGAGTATTATGTAGGGCAGAGGTGGATGGGTAATTGAGAGTTGTAAGCGAAGAGTGAGATTGAAAGGTCATTTACAAGTTACTTTGGTATGCTCAAGTTGCCATGATTCTTCGTAGAAATATATAATTGAAATAGAAAGACGAGCAACAAGCGCGTTTGTAGTCCAACGGTTAGGATAATTGCCTTCCAAGCAATAGACCCGGGTTCGACTCCCGGCAAACGCAATCTTGCAGAGAATGAGAATCCCCATTCCCAAAAAGTAAGTCGCAAAATATTTTTTAATATTTATTATATTATGAAAAAATCTTGGCGGTCGCTCTACTCTTAATTAGGTATTCCCACCAGAAAGTGAAATGGCATGCTTCCTCTTCGTATCTTAACTGGGCAACCTTCTCTTGCAAACAATCCCTTCGTCGCTAACACCGTAATGTTGAAAATGATTTATTAACATTTAATTTTAAAAACAATTATTAAAAAAATTAAAATCAAATCTAATAAATAAAAAAATTAAAAGACGATAAAATTAAAAAAAATAATTTCAAAAATTACTTAAAATAAAATAAATAGAAATAAAAAAATATTAACTAAATCTAATAGATAAAATATATCAATTAAAGAAAATAGATAAGAAAAAAACAAATAACAATTAAAAGAATAAAAACTAAAATTGATATAAAAATCAAATTTTAAGGGAAAAAATTAAAAAATAAAATATTCAAAACAAAATATATAGTAATTAAAAGATTGAGTATTAAATTCAACATCATCAACAAATAATAAGATAATTTTTATTTTCTTATAACTTCTTAAAATTGTTTTCTGTCTAAAATAAAAAATATTTTCCTATAAATCAAGCTAATTTTTTTTTCTGAAAAATACTTTTCATTTACCAACTTTCTCAATGCTAAATAAATACAGAAAAATTTAAAAAGTAGTTTTTAAAAAACTATTTTCTATGAAATAAATAAGGCCTAATAACTTCTCACCCCACCTTTACTATGACACCCACTCTTAAAGTGAGTCAATATTCGACATATAATCATTAAAAAAAAACTAAAAGATGAGCGGTTTTTATTATAGCCCTCCATATAAAATATTATTTATTAGAATAGTATCTCGTTTCTTTTTTTTTTCTCAATTTATGTTTTTTTGTCAATTTCAATTCCATCATTTAATATTAGTTTTATTGGAGATTGGACTTCATAATTTTTTTATTTTATTTTTATGAGGTTATTCCAATCTCATAATCTGAACCGCAAATTTAATAAGTTAACTCGATTGACTTGAGTTTTTTCTCTTTTTCTAATTGACTTTTTTTTTCAATTCCATCCTTCAACATTGGGTTGATTGGGAAATAGGCTTTGCTATTTATTTCATTTTGCTTTTTATGAGGTTATCCTTATCTCATGACTCCCGATTACGAATTTAGCAGGTTAACCTAAGTTGACTCCAGTCATTTTTTATGTTCTTTTTAAACCAAATCTTTTTTCAATTTCATTTTTCAACATTATGTTGATTGGAAATTGAGTTTTATAATTTGTTTCAATTTATCTTTTATGAGATTATCTTCATCTCATGACTCTCGAGTACGGGTTTGACAAGTTAGCATTTTCAAAGTCATCAGAGACATTAGAGGTATCAACCAAGTGGTATTCTGGTAGATCTACAAGTTTTGGTCATTAAAGTTATAGTTAGCATCATAGAGTTTGGTGTTAGCATTATTGAGTTCGATAGTAGCATAATTAGCAATATTTTATGGAAAAAATCATATAATTTATACTTGTCACATGCATGTTTTTAATTATGTTCATATGAGACACATGGTAAGAAATTATTAGTATATAAGGCCAATAAATAAGTGGTTGTGAAAGTATAAATTTTGATGGTAGAGTTCAGATATCAATTAGGCATGAACAAGCTAAAGTTTTTACAATTACTAAACAGGATGCTCAATCATCAAATGCAGTGATGTCAGGTATTCTTCATGAATGAGTTAATACCAGTTCTATACATTTTTTATGTCACAATACTTTGCTATCCTATTTAATAAACCTTATTTGTAAGAATTCTCTTATTTATTAACACTAAACTTGATGAAAAAATAGATATATAATTTGTATATGACTCATACCAGTAAACTTACTATTGTTGGATTTTGATATAATATTAGGAAAATATTGATTGTCTTCTTATTATGTTTCTTTAAATTATTGGAGTAAAACGATGATATTTAGACCACCGAGTAAATCAAAATTTATATTAATTATAAAAGGTTTAATTGGGTCACTATTCATATAAAATTTTATTTTGGATAAAAGAGTAATGTTTATTATGAATAGTCATTTGATTTAACATTTTTATAATTAACACAAAGTTGCATAAAGCAATTATTTTTCTTCATAAACAATATTGGTGTATCCTAAGGTGAAACACTAAGATAAATAAAACTCTTATCTAGCAAATCATTTATTTAGTTATTTTAACTCTGCAGATGCCATTCTATAAGGCGTCATAGATATAGGCTTGGTTCCGGACACCAAAGCAATACAAAGTCTTATTTTTATATGGTGGTAACCCATATAATTTATAATAAAAAAATCAAGAAATTTCTTAACCACTAAAATTTGATCTGAATTTTATAATCAATAAATGGTAAGTTTTTTGGCAACCCATTATCATCTACAATATCCTTATGAGTCGTATAGAAATTTTATATCTATTTTTCATCAATTTAAGTGCTAACAAACAAAAGGATTTTAACAAATAGGGTTGTTTATTAAATCTCATGACAAAGTATTGTGATATAAAAGAATGAGTAGATCTAGTATCAAATAATACTCACATATTCAATAAACATATATTAAATATACCTAACACCATTGCATTAGATGACAAAGCATCTTATCTAGTAATTGAAAAAACTCTAGTTTGTCATTGCCCAACTTATTTTTGAACTTACCAATAAAACTTTTACTTTCACAACCTCCCATTTAGTAGTCTCCCCTGCACCTCTAATACGTTGGTAAAAATCACTTATAAGACAATTCCTTGTTATGTGTCTCATTTATTTGCCTATGACAAATATAAACCATATGATTTTTGCCATAAAATTAATAAAATAAAACTAACGATGCATGTACCAAAATCTATGGCACAGGCTGCAATGTTCTCTGACTATAATTATGTCAACCAAGATTACTAGATCTATCAAAACTACCACTTAGTTGATACATTTACTACATTGACAGCTTTAGAAGCATTGTCCCTTGCACAAATTAGCACTTCGTGCTTCTTGATAACTCTTCAGTCAAGCTTTCTTAGTCTGTTCACTAGACATTCTCATTTTAAATTCTCTAGTTTTAATAACTCTTGCATAGTCAATTGTAACTATGTAAGATGTAAAACCATGAGGCATAATTAGTTGAAACAACCACTCATTTAATCCCTGAACAAATCTCTTCACTCGTATCATCTCTATAAGAATGAGTTGACGATTATACTCAAATAATCTAATGAATTGCATTTCATATTCAGAAAATTATCATATCTCATTGCCTTAAACTCTTAAAGGTTTGTGCTTTCTAATCTTTACACTTTCATTGAGAAATTGATCAAGAAACATATCATTAAATTCTTCATATATCCATGCATGTGTCTCTGCAACCTTCTTATTCTTTTTAGGCTCATATCATGATACCACCATATCTCTTTTCAACTATAAAGATGTCTAAAGAACAACACAATAGTCTGTAAATCCTAAAGTGTCACACTTTTTTTGTATCTCATCCAAAAATCATTAAAGGTCCTCTAACAAATTGACACCATTAAAAGTTGAAGGTTTTAATTTGAGAAAATTGATCAATTCATTGCTCTAAACTTGTTGAGGAATCAGATGTCTTTTTTTTCTTTCTCTATCCAACAAATCATTAAACTATATAGTCCTTCACTAACAATTTATTGTAATACCACCACACCTTAAATTAAAAGATTTGGACCCCCCCCCCCCCCCCCGGTTTTAACTTTGACTTGAAAATCTTGATTAATTCTATTTACTACTTTAAACTTTGGTTGCCCCTTTGAAAGAATCAGATTTACCACATTCATGTGACATCCCATTTAGTTTCTTTATCTTTTCTATTCAACAACAATATCAACTATTTTTACACTACTTGAGTTACCCTATATAGTCCTTCAACTAAAACATTTATTGTAATACCACCACCTACGGATTTGTACTCCCCAAAACCTATATAGTCCTTTAAATTAAAATCATTTATCCCCCCCCCCCCCCCCCCCCCTTCTGGGGTCCCCCCCCCCCCAAAAAACCCCCTCTACAAAGATTAGCTACTCTCATCAAACATTTACATCCAATTTTCTTAACCAAACTCAACAACATCTTGTCCCCGATCAACCATCATTGTATTTTTATATACTAGGTTGATTGGGTTTGAATGGTTGTAAGCATAAGCCTTAAAAATTGCAAGAATGAACCACTAAACAGTTTCTTTTTCATGTGTTCACACTCCATACCTTTTCAGTGGGTTCATATCAAAGATTGACCACGTTTCTTTCAAGATCAAAGGGCAAAAAACAAGCTTCTTGGTCTCCAAATTTGGGGAAACCACCAAAATCTTCAAACACCAAGTTTGTTGGAAAACCATCATTGTAAAACCAACATATATACAAAGCTTGCAGTCGTAAAATGTACCCAAAACTCTTCCATTTTGATTAAAGGGCGAAGCTTTGATGAATAAGGATTAATCTTTGATTAAATTCATAAAAATCTTAGCTTGAAACCTTATAAATAGCCCTTAAAAATCAACCAAAAAAGAAGGAGAAAAAGAGAAGGGGAAAAAAATAGGAACAAAAATAAAAGGAAAATACTGATAATGAAACCCTAAGTGTGAAGGTTCAAGAGCCTAGTACCAAGTTTCCTCAACTTTGAAAGAAAGCAACAATCTTGAAAAAGAAAGGGCAACAACCATTGTTAGATCTTGAAGGGTATAAGACATTAATTTAGTCTAGTAGATAATGTCCATAAGACACATTTCTAGCTTGTTCATGCATATTTAATGATGTTTCTAAGCATTTTTTGTATCACATTGATTATGGTTTTGGTTTTGATTAGTACATAAAATGTTGTCATTGTTGTTTAAATCTTGCTTGGAGTTGTTGTTGATGTTGCTGGATGCCAAGACACTATATTTGTGACTGATTTTGATAAAATAAAATGATTTTTGTATTCTGTCAAATATAATAATAAATATATGAAGTCTTTTTAGGGCTTACTAATACATGTTACAAGTTTCTAAGTTTTGGTTAAGTTCTGACACTGACTAGAAAATATCGTCCTAACACTGAAAGGAAGGCACGATAAATATATCATTTGCACGCCTCCACATGCACACATCAAATACATTATTTGCATACCATGCAAGCACACATCGAATACATCTTATCAATGATACCAATTTTAAATAATTTATAAATGCAAATATCCATCATTCATAATAATTCACAAAGATATATTTATATTAATTACTTAATTACTTGGAGTTATACAACATATATGCAAACCATACTCTTGAATCACTTTCTTATAAAAAAAAATGGTATGTGATAGCTTCGAATTATCTAAATAAAATCCAAGAACTAAACTGGAATTTCATCATTTAAAAAAAAATAGAATTTAGTACTAATTTTTTCTACACAATTTCTTCCATATTTTTATATTTTCCTTCTAATATTAAAATTTCTTAAGATCTTTTACTCAAAATACACCTGTTAAACTAAATTATATATTAAGTTATTCCTATTTTATTTTCAATAAAAAAAACTCCATGTATATATTACTCTTCACATTAATCAATTCAAACAAACTCATAACATACAAGCTAATCTCTTAAAAACTTTAAAATTTCAACAAATTGATGTAAAAAGAAAGACCTATAAGTATACTTATAAAACAATTAGAAAAAAAATGAAAAAAACTAATTCAAAAGATAAGAAAGATAAGGGTTATATTATCAATTTGTACGCTAGGGTTTGAAGAGAAATTGCAGGACAAAAAAAAGGTAAAAAAATGAACGTATGAAGAGGTGCCCATATATATATAATACCAAAACTAAGACTGGGTTTTTCTCATCTACTGAGAATCCAGCACTAGTTCTTCAGCTCCTACCTGATCCAAAAATCCAACCTTGTGGCATGATTACGATGCAAATAAGTTAAGGCTAGGTGGATTTCCCAAGCTCGAGGCTCTCATCGATGCTTCTCCTGTGCTTGAGGAATTGAGTCGATTGACAGAGCTTGAGGAGGGAGCCTGCAAAGATTACAGTACCTTCGCTTCCATAGCTGCTCGAGTCTAAATATTCTTCTGGATGATTTACAATTCGTCCCCACATTCAAGCAATTGGTTTGCTGCCTTAGCTTGATGAACATGCAGAAAGATTGAAACCTAATGGCAGTGAAGAAAATTACAAAATTAGGCACATTCCAAGCATATAATTCAATCCTAAAGTAGTGGTGGCTTCTATTCCAATGAGCAGTTAGCCCACCTCCAAGACCTTGTAACACCGAGAATAATGTCAAGCAGCACAGCGACATTTTCTGTAATTCCAGAAAATACATTTCGATGTAGGAGGTTCTGATTTACATGGATGTTTTGATCATCAGAGCATTGCATAATAAGTCATCCGGTCACTCCAATTTTAAGTGACCTCCAATGTATTCACAGGTTAATGTCCTTTCTCTGCTGCCTCTTATTGTTGTGGAGAAATTTAGGCCTGGCTATTTTGAGATTCATGGAGAACTGAAATAACCCAATACCAAATATATTGACCATCTTCCTCTGCTGCCTCATAACAGCACTAAGACGTAATATCAGATTTTTTTATATAAAAAAAAAAGAAGAAGAATGTAGCTTTCAGTTTGAGCCTACTCTGGTAATATACATAATTTTGAAATCCAGACTTTTCGATTTGATGACAACATAGTAGTTAGCTCTGATTTTATTCCTGGATAATGCAAGACTGCCAGTGATGAAGGATGAACCTGATTGGAAGAGAATTCTCTGGAGCATGAAGTTATCTTTTACCTGACTTAAATTCAATAACTTCCAATCCTGCTAAGACCAGGCATCTTCTCTGCTCCAGCAGTGGTTATATAACCTCTCATCTTCTCAACATCAACCCATCTCCCATCGCCAGCATATATGTTAGAAAGCATGACTCTGTAGGCACCCTTTTTGGGCTCGCCGTCAAAAAGCTGCTGGGCCACAATTTCTGCCAACTCAGAATCCCCATGAGCATCGCAGCATGACAACAATGCTCCCCAAATGCCAGAATCTACTGGTTGCTTCAAGGACAGGATAAAATTATATGCCTCGTCCAGCTCTCCTGCCATCCCAAGAAGCTTTACAATGTGAACATAATGCTCTGTTCTAGCTTGGATCCAAAACTCATCTTTCATCCTTCTGAAAATTTCCCTTCCATCTTTAACAAGGCCAGCATGGCAGCAAGCACAAAGGAGAGCAGAGAAAGTAGACTCATCAGGTTTCAATCCTTTCTCTACTATCTCCGTAAACATGTCAAAAGCTTGGGAAGCAAGTCCATGCAAGCCAAGACCTGATATTATAGAATTGTATGAAACAATATTCCTGTTTGGCATATTCTCAAAGACACGAAGCCCCAATCCCACAAAACCGCACTTTGAATACATATCTATTAGAGCAGAAGAAACCATGACATGTGATTCAAATCCATATCGAACTATATAACCATGTATCTGAGCACCAGGCACTACATTTGCCAATTGAGCAGTTGCCACCAATACACTAGCAATCAAAACGGAATCTGGCTTTTTACCCGCCAAATTCAGATTCTTGTAGAAAAGCAATGCCTTCTCATGTTCTCCAGCCTGAGAAAATCCAGCTATCAAAGCAGACCATGTTACTAAATCGGGCTGGCATAAACTTCTAAATACACTATATGCCAGATTGATGCAACTAAATCTCGAATACATGCTGACAAGTGAACTGCCTACATGATCATTACAATCAAAACCACTTTTCAAGCATAACCCATGAATTCCTTGGCCAAGCTCAAGCGAGCTAGAATTTGCTAAACCCGAGATTAACGCAACAAAGGTATAACCATCTGGCCTTTTATTCCCGATGTCTCTCATTTCATTAAAAAAAAGCAACCCTTTATCACCAAATCCACAATAACCACAGCCAGAAATCATAGCATTCCACAGAACCAAATCTGGTTCAAAAACCCCACAAAACACCTTGCTTGCTTCACCAACAAGACCCATTTTTGAGTAACCTGTAACTAATGCACTGCAAGTAACCGAATCCAATCCCAGACCGGAAACAATCACTCCTCCGTGAACAATTCTCAACCCATCCACATAAAAATCCTCACAACATGCACGTATAAGACACGCATACGTATACTTATCTGGTATTACATCAAATCCAATCATCTTTGTGTACAGCAAGAATGCATCATCAAATTTATGAACTTGAGCATAAGCTCTGATGATGGAATTCCATAAGAAAACACTGCGTTGAGGAGTTTTATCAAACAGGTTACGAGCAGAGGAGAGGTCATTGTTTAAGGCATAGAATCTTACAAGTTTTGTTGCATAAAATGGGTCTTGTAAGAGGTGGGTTTTGGTTACTAAAGCATGTAATTGTTTGGTTCTTGATAGTGTTTGATGGGTTTTTGAAAGTTGTAAGAAAAGTGACTGAAATTTAATCAACATTTATGAAACTTTTGTGTGGTCAAGTTCCCATTTTGGTCAAAAATCGACAGAAAAAAAAAAAACAAAGGAAGATGTTCTGGTATATCTTGTGAGTGTAACATCGTTTGAAGAAGGAACTGAAAAGAAACAGGATTGACTGCTTGATGTGACTGACACTATTTTTTATCACTTCGAAATTTCAAGGTAGTTAGGGGTCGTTGCCCACATTAACTGTCGTCTAAAACAAAAAAATCTTAAAAGTTTGTTTGATATTGCGGTAGCTGTTATGATTGTGATTTGAAAAAAGTTGTTTTATAAAAAGTATTTTTAGTTGAGATTGGTTTGAAAAAATAGATATTTGGTTAAAACTGTAGTTGAAATTAAGGGGTTGGTTTGAAAAAATAGATGTTTGGTTAATACTGTAGTTGAAATTAAGGTCGAACAAAAAGTAGTTTAATGTATTTGGTTACTAATGCTTTTCAAATTGAGGTTATAAAATAATTTTAAAAATATATACATATTAATATTAATAGTTTTTAATTTAAATATTATATATTTAATTACTGCTATTGCATTATGAAATGAATAATACTTAATATAAAATATTTTTTATTATTCTATTAAACTATCTACAATTCCATCACGTATGAAATACATCCGACAAGGACTACAGTTGCATTGGTTTCATAAGTACGCAACAACATCAGGTAAAATATTATCAGAAATAAAATTGAGATTGCGATCAAATTCTACAAATATTACATCATCAAGCGATCTTCTTCTAATTTATATAGTGTTATTGAATAATGTGAAACACTAGTTTTTTGAATAAAATATAATTAAATTATTTTTTTTTACTGGATCGGACCTGGTTCAATGTATTTTTATAGCTTTGAACCGGGTCCGATCTCCACTGTTCACTTAAGTGAACAGTGGAGAGTTCACTCTCCACAGGAGAAGAACGCAGGCAAGAGTAAGAGAAGAATGCAGGAGAAGCAGATAAAACTTACTTCTCATAAACTGAGTTTCGATCTCAGTTTTTAGTTGGGACTCATGTGAAAAAAATATGGTTTACAACAATCAAACACTGATTTTCAATATTTGCTTTCTATCGCTGCCGCATTACTAAACAGGGTCTAAATCAACAGTGACAGAAATATTAAGAACTCACCTTACCAAATAGTTGTTTAGAAAGAAATTGAGGGAGAAAAAGAAATTAGAGAGAAGAGAGAGTTGTGCAATTTTTATAATTTTTCTTGTATTATTTCTTCAATGATAAGCTTGTAATTTTTTTTTATTAATATAAATATTTGAACTAACTTTCATGTATCTTAACTAATTTTATGTGTCTTAAAATTAACAATTATGATAAACTTGTATTATTTTAATTCATTGTGGCCCGTTCATGATCTTGATGAGATGAGAATTGAATATATACATTTTTTTTTATATGGTTGGAAGAATGCTTGTATAATATTAAAGAGCAATGATAATTTAAATAACTTCTTGTATTAGAAGAAAAGCCTGATTTTTATTATAAAACATAATAATTTTCATTATAATTCTGAATGACCGAAACATCTTAATTAAGTTATCTTTAAAATTTTCATACCCTATATCATTAACATGGATAACTTTAAAAGGTTCAATTATTTTTGAATAATCATTCTTGGAAGAAGTTGGACTTGGTTCATCCTGAAGATTGACTTTTCCCTGTTTGTTTTTGCTTTTGATCCTCATTGCCTTGTTCCGTATTCGCTGGTTTTGAAGGAGTTAAGGGTGGCTGGTTTTGAAGGAGTTAAGGGTTGCAAACATGGCTTTAATTTGCAGGTAAAGTTTTTTCAAAATCTTCCCTTAGTTGTTTTCCACCATTGTTAATTTTTTTTTATTTTTTGTTTTTGTGTAGTGACAACCTCTTTGGCCTTGGAAAGTTGCTTTGATACTAATGGTTAAGGACTCGAACGGTTGTTTAGAAAGAAATTTGAGGGAGAAAAGAAGAAATTAGAGAGAAGAAGAGTTATGCAATTTCTGCAATTTCTCTCTTGTATCATTTCTTGAATGATCAGCTTCCTATACAATAATCGTTTTATACATCAATACAGCTGATTAACTACTCTTGTTTCTGGTATTGCCTAACCTTCTGTTGTTGCTTCCCTCTTTCTGCACAATGATCAACTGACTCTCTCATCAATCCTTGGCTGCTAACAGGAAATCAATAAAAAGAAATTCTTTCGAATCCATTCCCTTAACAAACATATGTTTGTCCTGAAAGTATCATTCCTTCGTGTTCTAGGACAGAAATCGAGAGAGAGAAGTTGATCCGATCATAGGGTTGTCAATTTCACCTGGACTGACAAACACTCAAGTTATCCAATTTATCAATTTTATGCATCTTTTAAGTAGATAATCCTTATAGTCGATGAAAAATATTTTTCTCACATTCTTTGATCTTAAAAAGAGATGATAATGCTGGGGACAATTTCAATCTAACACGTTAGTGACTTCTCACAATCTATTGTTTTCCAGAATTAGATAATGTTGTCTGATAATTCAAACAAGACTCTTTTCCCTGAATGTTACTGCTAATGAAATGTCCTGGAAGTATCGGTCCTTGGACAAATGCTCCCCCGTCACAAGACATACTACGGTGACCACTGAACATGGATGGGGAAACTTGTTAGAGATAAATTAAAGATCATGTAGTTGGCTTTAAAGCTTTGGCTTAGTTCTGGGTTATCATTATCATGTCTATAGCAAGATGCCTAAGGAGTGCTCCTTCATAAGAAAGTTCGGACAAACACTCAAATGATCTTAAGCATTTTTGGATTTTTTCCCCCCTACAAAACGATACTGTCATTTCTTCTCCAATTTTCCACAGAACAAATGCAAGGACGGAAGGCAAAGCACGTAGAGAAATAAAAGTATTGATTCGTACAGGAATAAACACAAATA
Organism: Populus deltoides; assembly: GCA_015852605.2. Classification (NCBI taxonomy): domain Eukaryota; kingdom Viridiplantae; phylum Streptophyta; class Magnoliopsida; order Malpighiales; family Salicaceae; genus Populus; species Populus deltoides. Next base: position 5,389,187 of record CM027584.2, on the reverse strand, counting down.
CCATAACAGCATTCAAGCACTGTCCGGCAGGCGCACTAAAGACTAAGGGGTCTCCACATATCAACATGGCAGCTCAAAGATCTGGGAAGCACCTTCTTCCAAGCATCAAGATCCGGCAATTTACCGGTGAGAGCGAGTGAGCTATCGTCCTTTCGATTCCCAAGATTCAATACAAAAAGCTTATCACCGAAAACCTGGTGCATTGCCTTCAAAGTATCTTCCATAACCACCTTACCATCCCTTCTTTTATCCTCAGCCTCCACACAACTACCCCCAACATTCACCATGATTCGCCCGCCTTTCCTCAAACTCTTCCTTAATTTCTCCCAAGTGTTTGGATCTTGAAGTTCAGGTATCAAGCTTCCTTTACAAAACAAATCAACAAGAATCCCTGAGAACCCATCTTTAACTTTAGCAGATAATGCATTTCCAACGTAAATAAAAAGCCTATCTGGGTATTGTTTTTCGAGCTTTTTGAGACCAAAATACTCTATTCCAACATCAATCACCGATGAATCAAGCTCCCATCCATGGACCACCACTCCTGGATACAATTCTAGCAGCAAACGCGCTGCGGAACCCGCTCCGAATCCGAGAATGGCAATGGGTCCAGGGGGTATGATGGGGGGCAAAGCAGCAAAAACGTCGAAATAAGTGTTGGTTAGTGATTTGAAGAGGAAGGAAATGCTGTGAATGTTTCCGGGAGCATCTAAGAGGAGGAGTCTAGAACCAGCAAAAGGGTGATCAGCTTTTCGAGAGATTTCGAGGACCCGAATGTAGTTGTGTCTAGACTTGAATTTGGCTATGATTTTGACATCTTCAATGGGGATGCCATCCTCTTGAGTCCTGGTTCGGGGGGTGAAATCGTGGTGGGTTTCTTGAGATTTGGATTTTATTTGGAGAGGTTTTGAAAGGGTTTTGGAGGAGAGTTTGATGATTGTACGGTAGGTATGGTGAGATATTTGAATTGGGAAGGGGGTAAACGGTCGAATTTGAACAGCTGTTAGAGACATTTGCTCTGTCTCTTCTCTTTCTTTCTGGTTAATGGCTCTTAGTGGCAAGTGGCAGCGAAGCGAAGATTTATTATAAGGCGATGGCATGAGAACAAAAGGATACGGACAACGGTGTCGTTTCATGCACATAGATGCTCCCGTGAATAAGAACATTTACATGGCTTTGTTTGTTCGTGAGATTTTTGGAACAAAGCTGTTACTGGTATGCTTGCTTGAGCCACCTTGCCACACCGCACACCCACCGTGAAAACGTTATTGCTACGCCCAAAAAACAATTATGGAGGGCCTTGCTGACCTTTTCCTTTTTTGGAATTCTATACTGGGTATAATTTACTAGTTCTTCAACCGAGATCATGGGAAATGAAGATCAGAGGAGAAAAAAAACAGACATCGTTGACCACTTGAACTGTTCATTGGGGTTGGTAATAACATGAACTGCCGAAAGAACAAAACCTAGAAGCTCTTTAGCATTGCAGTAAAAAGCTCCAAATAAATCCTGGCTTACCACTTACAGTGAGCGAGCCACCAATACAAAGGTAATGTGTAGCCATTTTGCTCGCATAATTACTACAATTCCTTCATTACATGACATGACCTAAGAAACATATTCAAGGAGATGCTTAGCCACCATTGCTTCACCACTATCAGTTGCGACCAATTCAACTTTACTGCATCATGTGTATGTTACAAAAGGCATGTGAACATGGCCTAGGTCGGTCCAAAGTCTAAATTTCTCTTGCTTGCTCAGTCTAGAGAAAAAGAACAATCCTATCAATTATGTTTGGCATGGTCTGAGCTCCACATACAAGTTTATGTAAATTATGCTTGGTTATCAACCACAACTAATTGTACAACACAGTAATTCAACAAAAAGACTTTGCAAAACTAGGAAATATTACCATTTGCAACTGCCTATTCTAATGATATTTGTCAAAGGTATCTATATGGTTGGTGGTCCAAACATAAAATCCTTTGCTACGTGTTGGGGGATAGGACTGAAACTAGAAGATAACTGATCTCCGTGCATCACAACCCTGGATGCTCTTTCTTGTCTTCCTCCATCGCATCCACACCATCCCTGCATTAAGATTCAGAAATTTCCATATCAGTGAAGGGGCACGTCTGTAACAATTCACTTTGGAAATACTACGAGTGATATCTCTCAGGGTCTCCCTTTATCTCAAGTAATCAAAGCATCTAAAAAGCAATGGAGAAAAATTTAACAAACATGACAAGCAGGTGTCATATAATTCCCACTCTCGGATTCAGTTGCAGTCACATCGTATGCATGACTCTCGCAAACTCTCAGTGAAAGACAAGGAAACAGAAAGAAACTTGCATAAGAAAAACTAATGAACTTCCTCCCATATTCTACCACCAAGGTACAAATGGGTGAAGTGTGAAGCTTTGAGCAGCTTCAGCTATCTGCAGATCTATTCCAAGGGGAAGAGCAGCAGAACCGTCTTCCATAAGTCATTTGACAAGTTCAGTTCAGTTCAGCAGACAATTAAAAGTTCTTACCTTATCTTATTGTTTGGCTGTGCATCAGCATTGAAAAATCTAGGTCCAGGTTTCTCATCTTCATCATGATCAGACTCAAAATCCTCACCATTCCATATGCGACGCTTTGGTCTTTGATCCATGTCCTCTTCAGCCTGCATCCAACAAGTTCATAAATAAAAGAGATATAATCAAGAAGTAATGACAATCCAACTATGTCAAGGAAAGTTTTCCACTGCCTACTGACCTCTTCCGGAACTTCAGTTGCGGGTGGTGTTGTTTGAAAAGGTACACTGGGAGCATTGGGCAGTCGAGAAAGTTGCTCTAGCAGCATGTTCCTGGACAAGTTGCAAGTCACACAATTGTACAAGCAGACATAATTACAACAAAGATGGAAGGACACATAACAAATGCATGTACAAAACATTTGTAAAGCTATTTTTATCTTCAACCAAATTTAGATGCATACTTAAGTTCCATGCATGAGAGAGAGACAGGGAGAGATTATCCATGCATGTGTGTGAGAGAGTTGCAGCAAACTGAATTAAGTTTAAGCACACAGACATTTTCTTACAAAATTTAAACGCAGCATGTACAAATAGCAGAATTAAAGAATATTAGAAAAGATGCATAAAGCTGTGGTCATTCAACAAGTAAACCAGAATGCCAGGTAACAGAAGCTAACTTTTAGGCCTCATGAAATAACAGACCTCCAAACAGACAATTTAGTCATAATGCATGGGTTCTCAGCTAAATGGTTGTCAATCTGATTGTCAGTCCCATTCATAAGCTTCAATTCAAATAAAACAATTGACTTCATTCTTGTAACTATTGAAGAATATAGGAGGAATTTCAAACAAGAAACTTATCAAAGAGGCAATCAGCTACTAAATTCAAAGTAAGAACGAGAATATTTAGCATAGGATTGCACCATGCTTTAAAGCATAGGAATTTCAAAATTGGAATTCTGACTCTAAGTTCCAAAGAAGTATATGAAAAACCTTTATTTGATATGTGAGTTAGAAGGGGCAGATCAACAAGAAGTAGTTATGCCCTGTTTATAGATTACAGAGTTGGTATTTACCAAAATGACAAATGCAAAATGTTTTTTTTTTTTCTTGTAGGTTCCAATCTCTAAAAGTTGTATCCTCAATTTTGAAATGTAATTCTAAGAGTTAACATGGCACTAATAACAACTTTAGTCATAAAGAAGTAAGGAAGTCTGAAATTCACCTTATTCTCTCCATATCTTTGGGTGAGTTTAGGTTCTCCACGTTGGATGGCTCAACATGAAGTGTATAATCAGGGCCAAAGTACTCAAAGTACTCATTGTAAGGCAATTTATTATCTGGTTCCACCCCAACTGCAACAGCTGTCTGAGACAAAGTAACAGGTGCATTAGTAACTTATTAGCATTTTAATGGAATTGACATGCTTGTGTGTGCATGCACACACACGTGTGAGAAAGAGAGAGAGAGACCTCATAGCACCAGCAACGGGCAACATTCCTGATAGTATAGCCACCCCCACCCAAGACCATCAGAGGAACATTATAAGATCTAAGAAAACGAAGGCAGTCTGCATGGCCCTTAACAGACAAATTGAAACACCCCAACCTATCACCAGACAACGAATCTGCACCACATTGGAGAACAACTGCATCAGGTTGATAAACCTCCATCACTTTTTGGATTAGAGGCCGAAACAGACCACGGAAATTTTCATCATCCATCCCATCATTTAATGGAATATTCAGGGCATAGCTTTTCCCCTGCCCAGCACCAGTGTCTTTAATGTGCCCAGTCCCTGGAAAGAAATCTCCATATTTATGGAAGGACACTGTCATAACCCTGTCAGTAGTGTAGAATGCCTCCTCAACACCATCTCCGTGGTGGACATCAATATCTACATACAGTACACGCTGCCCAAATACATTCAAATATGGCATTCAGAAAAACATTGAGAAATCAGAACATGCAACCATGTTGATTCGCAAATCTTGAACGATAAACAAAATTTCTTCAATTAAAACTGAATAAGATCACATGTAAAAAGAAGAGGCAGACCTAACATGGCCATTCAAAATTGATCATATCGCAACTAAAATTGGAAATGAGCAGATATCAAAAGCACTGACATCATTTGTACAAAAAGGCTCGAACACAAAGACACTACTGTACTTCAGGAAAGGCATATATAAAAACCATCATTTTTACTCCCAATCTGAATAACTAGAACGCATAAAATTTGTGCTGTCGTTCGCATCTCATTAAGCAAGTTGATATTTCGATATCACCTAACCCGAATTTCGAGTCTCAAATAACAACCATTACATTTTCTAAAAAATTAAGCACACAAATAAAATATTACCAACCAAAACATTGCTTAAAATACATAGCTTACTGGAGAGAGAGGAAAAAAAGACTCAATTAAGATGGGAAAAAAATATATATCAAGCACAAATTATGATTTACAAAATAAAATCCAGATCAATAAACAAGTATAAAAAAAATAACCCAAAGCAAAGCAAACAAACAATAGCCAAAATAAATGAAAAATAAAAATAAAGGAGAGAAAAGGAGGCATTAGTAATTTACCCTGTGAACTTTGAGCAACTCAAGAATGCCAAGAACAATATCATTAACATAACAAAACCCAGAAGCCTCACTCTTCTTAGCATGATGTAAGCCACCAGCCCAATTCAAAGCAATATCAGCATCCCCTCTATTAAGCTTAACAGCAGCACCAATTGAGCCACCAGCAGAGGCTTGGCAAAACCCAAATAACCCATCAAAAACTGGGCAATCTTCGCCAACATTAAACCTCTTCAACTGCCTCGCAAATGCTGGATCACCCACAGATTGTGGCGACACTGAAGACAAGAATTCCACGTACTCATCAGAATGGAACTTTCGTATATCTGTAGGACCTGCTGGGAATGGACGGTTGATTTCCATCCGACGGTGGAGAGCGTAGTGGACTATCAAGTTGTGGGCCATACGGATTCTATGGGGTTTCATTGGGTGGCCTTGACCGTAGTAGTAGTCGCCGATTGTGGGTTCGTAGAAGTAGGTGACTCGGCGTTTTTTTGCGTCTGTTCCTGTTGATGGTAAAGATGCGCCTCCGGTGATGTCCTCCATTTTTTTCAAACAAAAAAAAAACTGAAAATCACTGAAGAGGAGGAGGAGGAGGAGGGAGGGACTGCTTCGTAAGAGGAGTTGAAAAATGGGGCGTGAAATACCTTCTTGTAAGCTTATGTGTAAAGACAAACACGTTTAGAGTACCGATTTTTCCACATCCGTTTAAAACCCGACTCTATATATATATATATATATATATATATATATATAAATTGAAGTTTAGGATTAAATATACATAAAAGACTTTCTAACATAGAATAAAAAAAAATAAAAAATAAAAATTTCAAACGTGTGTGTTTTTACTGTACATATACTTTTGTTTAGAATTGTAGTATTAATTTGAGAATTTTATCTTTAAAAAACACTAATTTGAGTGTTTTTTTTAGAATAAAATATTTATTTTATTCGTTACTTTTTAATTATTGAGGGGTATCCTGATTTTTTTAAATTTTTTGCACAGTAAAATGATTTTATTATCTTTAAAAGTAAATAAGCATTTGGCTGTATTTGATAGTCAAAAAATTGATTTTATCACGTTTTAGATTTGTTTTAGTCTTCTTTTCCTCCCTTCCTGTGTGACACATATACTCGTCGGACCTCCAATGAATCGTTAGCATCATTTTTTTCTTTCTTTTCTCTTAGAAAATCATGTCTGCCTTCCACATTTTCATGTCAGCCCTTCAAGTTCCTTTTCTTTTGATTTTATCCTTGATTTTTTAATATCTATTTGTTTTGTTTTAATTCATTTCTTGAATTTTCTTTTCTTTCAAATGATGGTATTAATAATAATTATATTAATAGTAATGATGATAATGATAATGATAATACTTATTAATAATGCCAATATTAGTGATACTTTTAATGATAGTAATAAAAGCAGCAGTGATAAAAATAATAAAGATAACAATAGTAATAGTAATAATAGTGATATCCATCAATCGATGTTATATTTGATATGAATTGAGTTTTATTGTTTTTTCTTGTATGGTATTTTTATTTTTAACCTTGGGTTGTGAGTTTGAAAAATTTACATGGCTGGACATCCATTCTATCTTGAAGTTTAGAATATTTCAAGTCTGAAAGGATTTCACATGATTTTTCTTGAAATTGTTGCAAGTTATGGTATCTTGGTGCACGTCCTAAATAACTATAATTAAAAATTGAGAGTTGACACCTAATAATTAGAGAAAAATATGAATCGTAAAGATAAGCAATAGTTCGAAAGATTCTGATAAGAAGTTAATTATGCTTAAGTAAAGAACGACGCTACCTTTACAACATCTTTTTTTACAAAAAATTATATTTATTATGTGTTTTCTCTTAAATTTATTTTTTGTATTGCCATTAGTTGTCTTAATATTTGTTAGTTTTTTTATAGAATATTTCTATTTTTTTTATGCTGATCCCCAAAATAAAAGACATGTGAATTTAGTAATTTGTAAAAGAATTTGACATCTTTCCTTTAAAAAATATGCATAAAGAAAACTTTGATATCGATTCTAAAAGAAGAGACTTATCGAAAAAGAGAATAAACCAAAATTATGAAATTTTGAGAATTTTATTTATAAGGTACTATTTGTTTCAAACATTTTTTTTAAAATGAAGTTATTTTTTTTTATTTTTTTATTTTTTTTGGAGGAAGCTTAGCCCAAACCCATTACACCTACTAATAAACCTGCAGGATTTAGCCTAGATAAATCACAGCCCAAAACGCATCATTACTGGGCTAAGATGAGCCGAGGCAGGCCCATCTCTTCACTTTGATGAACGTAGGATTTAGTTTTCAAGACCCAGAACTAAAGCTTTCGCTTTTTGATGAGCGCCGCCAGATTATTTTAAGTTTCTTTAACAATCATAAATTGTTTTCAACAAAAAAAAAAAATTATTCCGGTTAAAAAATTTCTTCAATGACTCTATTTTTTTTCAATGATTAAGTATATATTTTGGTTCATTTATGTGTCAATAAAAATTATTTTTTAAAACATTTTAAAATCAAACTCTTACACGAGTCTAATAATATAAAGAAAATAAATTCATCTAAAATAACCTCAAAATTCAAATCAATCAGGAAGTTGTGTAACAAAACTTTTTTTTTATTTTAGATTTGAGGAAACCTCACTCTCCAAAAAGCACATTTTGTGGGCCCAGGTGAGGGAATAAAACCCCGGTTGTCCCAGGCTCTTACAAGAGGTGCACGCCCTGACTTGAACTCGAAATCTGCTGTGCAGATATCAAACTCTTTGCCATCACACTACACCCCTTGAGGTCCTTCTTCTCTCAAAATTCTCTTTTTTGAAAAAAGAAAAATTCTTACAAACTTAAAATAAATAATTACTGGAAGAAAAGGTTGGTTCCCCATAATTACGAAAAACATTTCAATCAGGGAAATGGGCTCCCGAGTAAGCCCATATCCATCACCAATTAGGCAACTGGATACCTTTTTCGGACACGGGCTCCTCCCTTTCCGAGCCTATTTTATCACAATTACAATTTACAACTATAAAGCCCAGACCCTCGCCCTCTTTACACTTCTAGCCCCTAAATGAATTAAACTATATATTATATTATATAGTGGCGTGTTTGTCATTTGTCTAAAATTATTATTTTTGTTTAAATTTATTTTTATAAAAATATTTTAAAATATAATATTTGTAACACTTTTTTTTTCCCTTACCCTGGTATCCTCACATCTTTTAAAGGGTAAGACTAGTCCCATTCGGGGTTTGTGACTGCTCTTTCCAATAAAAACGTTTTCTAGAGATCAAACTTCTATTCTCATTTTTGTAAGAATATAATAATGTCTTAACTCCTACATCAACAGTTTATTAGTTAAATTTATAGTATTTATAACACTTTGAACATGCTTATAGTAAATTTTCATCCTAAAAATAAATGGAGAGGCCTACTTTAAATTCAGTATAGGGTTTCAACTATTTAGCAGGCTCTATCTAGCCCAATTATATCATTTTTTTTCTGTTGTTCTACAGCAGATTTCAGAACAACTCCTGTGGAATTTTTGTTTTGGTTTCTTGGGCATTAATTTAAAGAATTTTTTTTCAGGAAAAGGCTGTATGTAAAATAAACAGCCCTCGTATTTATATTCTTTTCACTGGTAATGAGGTAATATTTTTTTTAATTAACATGGATATTTGAACCAGCTTGTGCATATCTCAATTAATTTAATAAGTTCTGAAATCAATAATCATATAAACTTTCAATGACTCTAAAATTTATAAAATTTAAATTTATGATATTTAAAAAACAATTCTTTTTTTGGAGATGTTTATGATAAGAGTTATAAGCTAAATTCCGCGTTCCTCTAAGGACTATGATCAAATTTCTTTCATAATTTTTCTTGTAAATAAACCATTAGAAATAATAGAGGAATCTGTAAATTTATAAATTCCTCAAATTAATGAAGATTGACCATCATTTTCTTATTCTTTCTTTTAGAAGGAGACGACAATGGAAATCTTTTGAATTTAGAAAAGGCGTCCATTCTGAATAAAATGATGATTGTAGTCGTCGTCGGCAGCTCTTACTTTTATCAGTAGTGCTTGATATAGCCTGATAATATATATATATATATATATATATATATATATATATATATATATATATATATATATATATATATATATATCTCCGCACCCAAATTAAGCAAGAACTTCTACATCAAAAAAGAAAACCGACAAAGCACACGGCATGATTTCCACAAAGACGGTGTAAAATCATGACTTTTTTTTTTCATATCAGCTTAAATTGACATTTTGATGTATGATATGCACAGTATTTTAAAAAAAATAATATAAATTATATGATGAAACATCACCTGAGTATTTAGATGGAATTAATTTTTTAAGATGATATCAAAACTTTAATAACCAAGCGATCACGAGTTTGAATTTTATTATTTTTATTTATTTGATAAAAATAAAGCATAAGATAATGTGAGTCTCTATAAGTTTCAAACTCAAAAGACTTTCTTTTAAAAAGATGTGTTAAAGAATAATATAAATTATATTTTAAGAATTTTATTAATAGTTTAAACTATAGAATATAATTTAATAATTAACAAATGGAAATATATGGTGTGCTCCGTCAAAGCAAAAGAAGCTTTTTGCAGACAAGAAAATATTTGGCCATCATCCATCTTTCATCTTTCATAATGCAATAATGCAAAATCATCACCTCTTGAGAAATTATGAGGAAAGCTATGTCGGCCTGTGTAAACATCAATTATAGAAGGCACTGGGTCGAGGCTAGTCATGAAAGGAATATGTTGGTCAGCCATTTTAGTCATGTCTTACATTCAAAACGTGAGATTTTTCGATTTTTTTTTTATTATTAATGTGAGTGTTTGGATCAGCTTATATATATTTTGACTAATTCCACGAGTCCTGAAGTTAATGATTATATAAGTCTCCAGTGACCATCATATTAGCAACCACATGACTTAAACTTGAGACCATATGAGGAGCATATTCCTTGATTTTAAATTCTTATCATCGAATCACCTATTATATAGATATTTTTTTTTATTATTATCATATACATTATAGCTATTGGAAATTTGTCTTACGAATACGTTAATGGAGGTAAATTTTAAAATTGATTTCATTAAGATTTTATTGAGGATTTTATTGAGAATTATTGTCTAATAAAAGTTTTCTAATATAAAAATTATCAAAGTTAAAACAAATTAAAGCTCTCTATCTTGGATTAAAAAAATACAATATTTTCTTATAACTTATATAATGAGAAGTTAAAAATTTAAAAATATATTATGTAGAATATTAAAGCTTTAAAGATGAGAGATTCTAGGTAAAGTAGGTTTTGAGCTTAAGTCTAACACGCTTGCTTGACTTGGGCTTGGGCTAAACTTGGATTTGAGTTTGTTGTAGAATTATTTTTTGCTAGCTTATTTTTTTTGAGCAAACCCATGAATAAATAATATGAAAATAAACTTCTATCTCCTTAATTTTTTTATTTTTTTGAGTAAAATCATCTGGCTTTTAAGAAAACTATCAAGTTTTTTTAAAAATTTTTTATGACAGGTAATAAAGACAAAACTACAAAAATTAATTATGATAATTGGCTAAATTAATTTTGCATAAGTTTTGATTTAAAAAATTAGTATAAAAATGGGTTTAATGAGAGATGTTTTATAACTTGTGGCAGCTCTTTGCCTTCTTCTCCTTAATTATTATTTTTTTTGCTTTTTTTATCTTTGATCCGGCTTAGTTTTTACCCAATTCAATAGTTTAGATTCTTGCATTTTGTAGAGATATTTTGAGTCTTTTTTTTTAAGACTTTCAAAGAAAATATATAATTTAAAAATTAAATTGTTTTTGTATGTATGCTAGAATATGTTATAATTATAACTTTGAACATTCCACTATATGTTCATATGCCAACAAAAATCTTGTTATAGCTTTATTAAAAGTCTCATGTACTTCAATTTACAAAATTATATGCAAACTATAAAATCATTAGCAACAACTTCAATGTAATTTATTTTTTGGATTATTAAGTACCTGTGGATCAAAGGTTGATAACACACATACTAAAAAGCTACCGTATTTCACTGTAACATTGACTAGTGAAATTTCAAGATTTTTTTCATTTTAATTCTTATTTTTTTAATTTCATTCTTTAACATTAGTTTTTCTGGATATTGAACCTTATAATTTGTTTTAACTTTCTTTATATGAAGTTACCTTGATTTGATTTCATGATCTAAATCATAAGTTAGTTGTGTTGACTCGATTTATTTTTTTGTTATTTTTTAATTAATTTTTTTATTGACTTCATCATTCAACATTGAGTTAATTGAGAATTAAATTTTATAATTTTTATTTTTATTTTTTTTCTATGAGGTTATCACAGTCTCATGAACCGAGTTACGAGTTTACGGGTTAACCAGGTTGACTCAGTTTTTTTGTTCTTTTTTTAATTGAATATATTTTTTTTCAATTCCATCCTTCGATATTAGGTTGATTGAGAATTAAACTTTATATTAGATTGATTAGGAGTTGAGTTTCATAATTTATTTCAGTTTGCGTTCTAAGAGGTTATCTCATGTCATGACACAAGTCATGTATTTAGTTAGCTGACTTGGGTAGGTTTTTTGTGTTTTTTTAATTGATTTTTTCTTTGAATTTCATCTTTTAATATTAAATTGATTGAGAATTTAGTTTCGTAATTTTTTTTTTTACTTTTTATAGAGTTATCCTAGACTCCTAGTCTCATAATACAGGTTTGATAGGTTAACTCGGATTAACTCAGCTTATTTTTCTTAGTTGAATTTTATTTTTAATTTCATCTTTAAACATTGGATTAATTGAGAATTAAGTTTAATAAATTTTTTATTTACTTTCTATAAGGTTATCAAGGTCTCATGACTTGTGTAGTGGATTTGACAGGTTAACTCAAGTTGATCCGAATCATATAATACATTATCATTTCAATATTTTAAAAAAAGATTTCATCTTTATTTTTTAGTCAAACTACATTTTTATTATTTATCTGGATTGTCTTTGAAATTGCAAATTAAGTTAGATCATATCAAATCAATCCCTATAAAATTTTAATTTTTTTTATTAAAAATATATTAATAATATCTTAATATTTTTATATATTAAAAAATAATTTGATTCCACCTGTAACTCAGCGCAGGTAATAATGTAATAATGTAGGGCTCGATAAAGGGTTAATTGTTGTCAAATCAGAAAGTTGCTATCAACTGGGGACATGAAACTTTAATCAGGGTTATCTCTTAGAATTTTGATTAGACATGGAAGGATTTTCTTCTCAAGGCACTCTAATTGCAACTTTTGACTTGAAAAGCTAGTGGCTTGGGTGCATGGAGGGTCTCAATGCGGGACCAAAGGAATCATGAAATTCATACATCTTAACAGAGGAGTTGACAGCAGTTAATGACCCAGAATTTAAGTTAACAAAGGCAATTATGTGATTATATTTATCCCACTAAAATAACCTTAATGCCATGCCTAACCTCTTGGTGCATAAATTCTCCATACGATCAAGCTTGAAAATTGAAATTTACATGCATGTAAATCAACACCCTTGAAGGAGTCAGAGAGCCAAGAGCCCTCCAGCATTCAATGCAAGACAAGGCAGAACGAAGTTTCCATGCCCTTTGTTGTCCAGGAGGCAATTATTTTGGGGACAAAGAAATATTCTATTCTTTTCCATGGAGACAAGCAAGAGCTCAGACCCAGGCAGAGGACCTAATCATTCGATCGGGGGGGAGGATGAAGGGAAAGAAATGGGTTTTCAAAGCTTTACTTTCACTATCATTTTGTGATCATCGTCTCTTCAAAAGAAAGCTTTATTGTTGGATGATGGAGACATGGTGAAAAGGACTATCACTTTTCAAGTACTATATAGTTTGGTATTATTTTGGTACCACGCAAATGAATTCTAATGTACTAACGTGTGGAAATGCAACCATCGTAGCACTTGATGCATCTATATAGAGTACACATCGTTTTTTTTTTTTTTTTAATATATGGTTGTATATATAAATTGATCTATCTATATCCAACAAGATATATTATGTTCCTACATTTATGCATATTTAAATAACCTTGGTCGCTCATGTGTTAGAAACTTGGAGTTTAGCCAATGTATTATACCGTACCATCACACTGAAAAGCTAATACTTGGGGTTTAGTATTGTAGTGTATAATGCTTTTAAATTGAAAATATATTAAAATAATATATATATATATATATATATATATGAAAATTATCGAAAAACACTTAAAAAATACTAATTTAATGTTTTTTAGACAACAAAACAGTTGTTCATCATTTTCAGGCAATAAACCCATTTTAAAAAGTATTTTTACTATATACACAATAATCATAGAAATCCAAATTACCTGTTTGTTTTCTATAATTGAGTAAAAATGTTATTCAAATCAACCACAAATGATACATTAGTTGAATCAATAATTGTCAAACTTTAAAGATGATAGAAACTATTAACTAACTTTATTTTCATAAGAACAAGAGTACCTTTATAAATCCTCATAATTTCATATTTATTATAATAACTATAAATTTGAAAATCGAGAAGACTAAAAAACAAAACCCAATTTTTTTTAATTTTAAAACATGTCGAACATTTAATGTCCTAACAATATCATCATATATTCTAATTTAAATTGTAGTCACACCAATAACATAAAGTCATTTGTTGTCTCCCAATAAAATAGTATTATTGACAACTTTATATGTAGTAGCTTTTATTAGGATAAATATGAAATGTATAAGCCAAATCAAGAATCCATCCATTACTCGAGCTACCAGCAAATATAACTAGAACACTTTTAGCATCATTAGAAATTCTCCTTTCACTAAAAACATTTGTAATATCAGAGCTCTCTTCCTTCTTTCCCTTATCTTTCTACTCAGAATAATTTTTTCAAAAGTGTCATACTTTATGACATCCCAAACACTTAATTTTTCTAGATATTGAATTTGATATAGACCTGCCTATAGTACCCAAACCTTTATTATTAGTTCTACCACTCAAAATCAAACCTTTTGCATGATCATCATTATAACTTTTTAACACTTGTTTTTTCAACTTCCTAGACTTTAAGAAAGCTTTTACATCTTTTGAACTAAGACTATCTTGTCCATATAACAAATTATCAATAAAACATTTATAAGATGAAGGTAACAAACATAATAAATTCAAAGTCTGGTTTTATCTTCAACTTTAAGTTCAATATTTTGTAAATCTAAAATTACTCTATTGAATTCATCAAGTCGGTCTTTAATAGGCGCACATTCTTTCATCCGAAGAGTATACAACTGATACTTTAAATATAATTGATTATTTAGGGATTTGGTCATGTAAAGAGTTTTCAACTTTGTTCATAATCTAGCAGCTATAGTATCCTCAACAACCTCTCTTCAAAGCTCATGAGACAAACAAAGCTAAATAGTAATAGGTATCAATTTTATAAGATTTTTTTCTCCTCATCATCCATCTCCTTAGATAAACTGTCTACCCCTTTCAATATTTTAAATAAATAAGCCGCACATCTTAATACGCCATAGATTGAAATCATTTCTACCCTACCATTAAATTTCTCTTCATCAAACTTCACCACCAACATTACTTTTTATGCCATCACAATAGCCAACTAATTACCAAGGAAGCTTTAATGCAAGTTTATTATGAAAACAACTCTAGAATATCAAATCATTTGACAAGTTGATAAATATAAAATAGCAAGCACAACCATTCACACAAGAGCATACAAGTAATTTACTTGGTTCGGTAACTTAGACATGCTCTACGGAAAAAATAATAAGAGAAATTTATTATGGGAAAATAAAAAAGTATATAGTATCATACAAAATTATTCTAATTCAAAATTTCAAAGAAACTCAAAACTTATATTTTCTCTTTTTTCTCTAGCTTTCAAATTATAGAAAACGGGAGCACTCATAAATAAACTTTAACCCTAAAATATAATAGCTTTAGAATTTTATTTATAGACTATGTTCATGAATATTTATTTTCTCATTTCTGCATATAATTTAAGACAATCTCACCGCATTATTTACCTAGTTATGGAGAAAGTAATTCTTCATTGCCGTTCGTGAATCATTTTGATTCTTTGAGTAATAAGAGCATGTTTGGGAACGCGGCTGTGGCGGCGTTCCCAAAAAAATTTTTTTTTGCTAAAATTTAATATGGTTTGTATGTTTTGGATCGTTTTGATGTGCTGATGTCAAAAATAATTTTAAAAAAATAAAAAAACATCATTTGCATATATTTTAGCACGAAAAGTTATTTAAAAAGCATTCGCAACTACACTGCCAAACACGCTCTAAAAGTGCTGATATTATTGTTTGAACATTGTTGTACAGTTTAGCATAGATGTCTGTGATAACCTTTTAATTTGAAATAAAGCACCATGCTGCTAGGTGAAAAGCAGGGAAGTACAACCAGACAATGAAGTCCCCTTCCATAGATGACTATCAAATATATTTCAATGATCTGAAGGATGGATAATGTGGATTCTGAAAAAAAGAAAAGCTCCTCGTCGATCAAACTGAGAACTAAATTCATCAAAAGCTGGATAAATATGTTTACTTAGAATTGGCTTCTAATTCATAAAATAAATGAGTAAAAATAAAATAAGAGAGAGAGAGACAGACAGACTATTTTATTCTTCTAGACTATGGATTCGAAGAATGCACGATTTCCTGCATCATATGGATGGTAGATATCCAGGGGAACCTGGAAGTAATAGTAGTAAATAAAAAGTTATGATGAGGATGCTTCACTGTCACTATGAACGTCAAAATTAGGGAGAAGACAGTATATATACGAAATAAATTCTATCTCCCCGAGGGTAAATAGGGAGAGAGACAAAGAGTATGACGATAAAAAGATTTATTGGATTTTTTTAGTCGACAAGCAGGTTGCTCCGCGCTGGACTGGCCTTTTTTTAATATATATATATATATATATATATATATATAAGTTAAGGCAATACAAGTGTTAAAAAATACTAAAAAATATTCTGAAATTTGTCGGAACTCAAATAGGTTTAATAAATTAAGTTAATTTAAATAATATAAATAAAAAATATAATGAAAATAAATAAACTGATAAAAAAATTGACAACGGAAAAAAGTAAAAAAAACAAAGTTCATCTAGGTTAGCATGTCAAATCTTTAACCTAGTCATGATACTGGGGTAACTTTATCAAAAGTAAACTAAATAAAATCATGAAACTTAATTATAAAACAATATAATACTCAACGATGAAATTGAAAAAAAAAATAAAAAAGCAATGAAAAAATAAATTTATGTCAACTCAGGTTAACCTGTCAACCATATAGAAAGGAAATTGAAAAAAAAATCATGAAGATCAATTCCCAATAATTTAAATATTCATTGCTGAAGTTGAAAAAAATATGATTTAAATAAAGGACCTAAAAAAAACCAAAATCAATCAATGTTAACCTTAAAAATCCATGACCTTAGTCGTCAGCCTGGAACCAACACTATAGAAAGTAAACCTTAACAACAACAAAGAAAAATTATAAATCAATAAAATGCTAGGAGAAGAAAATTATAAATCAATAAATCAATGAAAAAAATTAATAAAAAAAGAATAAAAACAATCTAAATAACAATTAAAAGAATAAAGATTCCATGTATATTCTTTGACAAGAAAAAGAGAAAAAAGAAGAGGGCGTAGAAGAAAAAGGTCTACCGGAGCCCAACCACTAATTCAACCACCGATTGCAAGATTTAAATTTTTTGCTTCAAAAAATATGGATGTATTTACAATATTCATAAATATATTAAAAGACCGCATTGATCTCGGACAACCTTAATTCTAAAAAGAACTAACATGAAAACACACAAATACCCCTACTTGTTTTTTTTCTTTTAAGGGTATAAAATTCTTTACACGATTCCAAAAATATAAAAGATCAAATTAATACCGTTAAACCTTAAAAAAAAAATTACTTTCAAATATGATGCAGTCTTTATACTATGCTAATGCAAGATTAAAATACCAAATTTTCCTAAACAATTGGACAATGATTGATGGATCCTTTGGAAACTACCAAATTATCCCAAAGGGCACCAACAGCTGCAGTCTTTTAAGTGGCACCAACAGCTGCAGTAGTATAGCTCACATAAGCTTGAAAATATAATCGTGCCCATTGCCTTGTTATTTCTAAATTAATATAGCAAAGAGATTACAACAACCTAATTATTAAATGTGATCGACTAAAGATCACAATTATTTAGTTTATATAGCATGCAATTTATATAATCAAGGAAACAAACATGTAATAAGGATCAAAATTAACAAAAGCCTAACATGCAATATAACATACACTATAAGTATATCAAAGAGTATATAAAATTTAATTTAAATAATAATAAATCATATATAGCATGCCGTCATATATAAAGACTATTTTAGATTAATTTAATACAAGTGTAGATGTAAGATACTTATTACTTGTTGAAGATATTAAGAAAAAATAAAAGTAAAAAATAATTTGTTATTGATAATAATTAATTCTCTGACTTTAAGGTTTTATTGTGCATCACTTGGTGCAAACGGTGCAAACATGACACTTATACAATCGTCTCCAAGAATTCCAACAACTTCTCATTATTTATGTGTACTAAACAATGTCAACAAACTAAAGTAATTTAAAACTTAAAAACTCTTTTTAAGAATCTCTTTTTAAGAATCAGAACCTAAGCATTAGATTAGAGAAGAAAATAGTAATTTATATAGCACGTAATTTATATAATCAAAGAAAGTTGCAATAAGGATCAAAATAGAAACCTAGCATCTATCCAAAACATATCAAAGAGTATATAAAATTTAACTTAAATAATGATAGATCTTGGCATGCATACTATCACATATAAAGACTACTTTAGGTTAATTTAAAATAAGTGTAGATATATGATACTTACTTGTTGTTGTCAAGGATCAATCCTTTGTCATTAAGATTTTATTACTCTTCATATGGTGCAAACAAGACTCTTATGCAATGAGTCTCCTAAGATTCTAATAACTTCTTCTTGTTTAGATATATTACTAAACAACAACGAACCAAAGGAATTTAAAACTAAAAACTATCTACAAAAACTAGAACCTAAGCATTATATTAGAGATAGAAAAGGGTAATAGATAAAAGAAAACGAAGGAAAGAGAGAAGGCTAGAGAAGTGCTGTAAAGGTCTTCAAAGTATCTCATAGTCAACCCCTATTTATACTCATTTTGAAACCAAAATGGTAAATAATTAATTCTCGCTATTTTTTTATGTGCCTGAGCCCAAGCTGAGTACACACATAATAGTTAAACTCAGATTATTTTGTTAAAGTTCATTTATGACTTTTCAATTTTTTATTGTATAAACTATAAGAAAATCTCATTTTATTTTTATATGGGATAAAAGGTATTAGGTTACACAAAAACATGCCAACCAAGTGTTTTTTTTAAATCCATTTTTATTTCTCTAACAATTTGTTTTAATCATATTAATATTTCATGTTAATGAACTTTTATGAAAGAAAGACTTCTAACGCAGTTTCAATCTTAAAAAAAAAGAGTGAACCTCACTTTAATTTTGACATAAAATATACCCATTAATCATTAATGTTCTTTGGTTTTCTATTTAGAATGTCAGTTTTTTTACAATAAGACAATTGATTAATAAAAATTAAGGTAATTGACTTATTTTTTTTTATATAAAAGTTTGTTATATTTATTTTTGAGGTTTTGATGTATAACAAACTTAGTCTATTTACTGCATCAAGTGATATTAAAGCAAATTTGGCTTAGCTTATGGATAAAGTGATAGAAACCATTCTAATGATATAAATCAAGGGATGCAGACCATTTAGGGTAATGTACTAGTCCATAAAGTACTTTCAATATATGTAGAACAAAAACACAATTTTTATTTTGAGCAGTTTGATAGGTGTTTCACAAACATATAAGGTGTTGATGTTTCAAAATTTGATGTTAATAAGTATATTTTGTTGGTATAACCAATTTGATTAAGTTGTGGTTTTGGAAAGAGATTAAAGTAGATTCGAAGTACTTATTAGTGGCATGAAAAACTTAAAATTTTTATAGTAAGTTTAAGAGTAGTTTGTTTTCAAGTGGAAGAGTCTAACGCGTATCATAAACTTTGTAGTTTAAATATTTTTGTTATGATCTTTCTATGATTTAATTTTTTTATATAATTTATCGCTCTATTTTCCCCAACGTTCTAGTTGTACTTGACATTTCATATAAATTAAAAAAGTGCAAAGTGTCATTTCATTTTTTTTTTCAAATTACTTTATGTTATTACCCTTCATTTAAATATAAATAAGATATAGAAAGTAGATCGCATACGATATCAAGGAGAAATAAAGGGTAAAAATGAAAAATAAGGACTTACCACCTAGTTTTATTTTAACTAGAAACTCCAATTGATCTTCAAAGTTCTACGTAAATGATTATTATGCTAAAAGAAAAATATATATCACCCTAAAATATCTTGTCTGATAGACTGTTTGGAACCCTATGAATTGAATTCAAGTCATAGGGTTAAATCAATTTTTGGGTTTGAAATTCTTTTAAGAATATTGCTTTGAATTCCAAATGGAATTCAGTTCATAAACAAAGTGTGAAAGCAAATCAGAGAAGGAACCTCTTATTTGCTATAATAATTCCTTCTAAAATTAACATTTAAAATAATATTTCAAAAATACTCACTTCTTTCTTTCCTCCTAAAAAAACCTACAAAATAACTTTATAAAATAACTTTATCTCATCAATTTCAAATTGAGTATTATTTATTATATTTAACTTGTTTCTTGCTTCATTTATTTTCTATTTATCTCTCTTTCTCTAAAACCAAAAAAAGACTCAATTTGATTTCCAATGGCTAGCTTGGTATAGCTAAAATGTGGCATAAAGCCTCTCCCTTGAATTTTACCTAGACCAAGAATTGAAATCATCTCCCAAATAACCCTTCAATGGCAAGATTTTTATACTCCAACAAGATCCTTACATATTCAAAAAGACTCCTTTGAGATAAGTTTTCGAAAGGGTGTTATAGGGAGAGGAGTTGAGGGCTTAAAGTGAGTACTCCATAAAAGGTTGCATATGGTGATAAAGATATTAATTCGAGCTACAGTTTCTGCTTATCTTAACAAAAAGAAATAATTTATGTAACAAAAATAATTTCTGAAATTAAAGGCAAAATAGTCAATATTGTTAATTTAATTTATTTCCACATGTATTCTAAATAATATAATTGAATTTGATTCTATAGTTTAGTATTTTATTCCAAACATAAAACTATAATATGCTATCAATTGAATTCAAATTTACTTATGAATTTAATTTAATTCAACATGTGATTTGGTTTCAAGCAACCTATAAGGCATTGTGCTTGTTTGATGATAAAAATACCAATTATACTCGTGTTAAAGTCGGGCTAAACTGATATATGTATTCTCATAAAAAAATATTATTAAACCTAAGACAGTGATTTGAAACTTTAGCCAAATAACAAGGTCTCATACTCCCTTTCAAGATACAAATGTTACAAACATTGAACCTAAAATAATGGTGAATGTCAAATTAGGCTTATAGCCTTTCTCATGCTATGCTTGAAATCGGCCTAAATACCACCTTTCACACTTAATATATCTTTTCAGGTCAAGTGGTCCTAGCCTAACTTCACTCACAATGATGGAGAACTTCACTCACAATGATGGAGTCATCTCCTAACGTATAATTTAAAAAAAAAACAATTGGTACACATTAATGATGATAATGATAAGAGAAAAATTTAATAAACAAAGATAAAATTTATTTTTTAAAAGGTAAATATTGTCACTATAAAAGTGACTTCGTTAGCAGAATAAAAATTTCTTGTATGAAAGAAAAGTGAATAAAAAAAAACCTTTCAACTCACATAAAGTTTATATATATATATAAACTTTGAAACAAATGATTTTAAAAAACAGAACCTATTCAGTAATCAAAACACTTAAAGGACTAAAATGTAACTTTATGTCTCATGAACAGTAAAAAGGATAAAGGGAAACTATTTTTTATGTGTGAAATTTCATCCTCATTGTGTCAATGTTGATTAATCTATAAAATTAGCTTGTGAATCAAAATAAGTTATTATACTTAAAACCATGTGAATGTAATATATAAGGATGAGATTGTAAGAAAAATATTTAGTGATCAAAACATATAACCATCAAGGACTAAAAAAAGGGTTAAATTGTGTTATAACAAATTAAAATTTAACCATATCTTATGACCTAAAGAAATGAACAAAAAAATAATGTTTTTTTATCATCATCATCATCATCATCATCATTTAACGATATAATTATTATTTTTAAGATGATGTTGAGATGATTTATAAACTTTTAAAAGAAAATAGAAATTTACATATATTTTGTGTTTTTTGCGGAATGAAAATTTTAAATAACAAAAAAAAATTACTGTTTTTATTAATACAAAGCAAGCTTTTAAGTTTTGAGGTTAAACTGAGAAATCAATGAAGATAAAATTAAACTCACAAGGCAAATCAAGATTTACCAAGAATTGGGGTAATCCCTTACGTAACAACACGACATTACCTTACGAGGACACGTCAACCTCGACTACAATTACTGAATAGACGATGTGTAGTCTACTCTACTGTCTTGACAAAGACAGACTGATGATCGTTGACACAATTACTTACAGCCTTGATTTTGATTGCCTCTGATTTTGACTATACGGTGTTTGCGCGCCTGAACATCATCGTCATGCTACGGCCTAGTTTTTGTCTGAACTCTAATGGGCCCACATGCTGACATAGGAATCTCATAATGCCTATTAATTATTAATTAATTAACAAAACTTAGATCACATGGCAAAAATACTGTTGAATCACTGTGCTCTCGCTGGATTCGTGTTTTACTTGTATTTTTTTCTTCTTTTGCTTTGACAAATCTTCCGTTTTGATTATTAATTTTTTTTATTTAAAGATTCAAGGACTAAATTGCACTAGTAGAAGAATGATCAGCCCCTTATTTTTTAAGTTACTGAATTTTTTATTTTCAAAATTCGATCCTTTCAAACCAAGTTTAATTAGATTTAAATTTAACAATGTTTTTTTATTGTTTAGAAATGCAGATCTCACATGCAAGAACTGCTTGCTTTCTATCAGCATGTGTGTGGCTTCTTCCAATGTTGCATCTTTGGTGGTTTTAGAAGCGTCTCGATGAGGCCGTCCCGTGGCCCAGCATGTGTGTGTTTCTTCCAATGGCATCTTGGTGGTAAACAGATAAAGATAGCTAGAATATTTTTTTTTTCTCTTTCCTTGATTTATGTGTCAATTCTCTTCAAAATAGCAAAAGTCCTTTCATTGTATTCTTTTGTCAATTATGAACCTTTTTTTTTTAAATTTTTTTGTTTGAAATCTTTTTTTTTTTAATTTCATTTTTTAACATTGTATTAATCGAGGATTGAGCTTAATAATTTTTTTTGCTTTCTTTTCTTTAGAGTTATTCCTATCTTATAACTTGAGTTGCGGGTTTGATAAGTTAATTTAGGTTGATTAAGTTTTTTATAATTTTTTAATTAGATTTTTTTTTCAATTTCTCCTTTTAGCATTAGATTGGTTTGAGAATTAAGTTTGTAATTTTTTTTCACCATTTATTCTACAAAATTAATCCGGTCTTATGACATGAGTCACGAGTTTAGAGAGTTAGCCAAGAATGAATCAAATTATCATTTTTTTTTATTAATTTTTTTTAAGTTTTAACCTTCAATATTTAGCTAGTTGAGAATTTAACTTCATGATTTTTTTTTATTTTTTATAAATCAGAATCTTATGTTAATTTTTCATGAATAATGCATAAAATTCCAGGAAAAATAATTCTAAAAGAGAGATACGTGTGCAGGAGGAATAGACAGACTACCAATTTAAAGCACACATAAAATTATTGACTGACAAAGTTATATGATTCCATTTTGAGAAATTTATTTATAATTGAAGTTGTCATTTTAGAATGAGAAGAATAGCTTCTCGACAAAGAAAGACATAGGGGAAGACTTTTAACCCTCTAGTTCTGAGAATTTGATTTGTGGAGTATTTGTTGCTGAGGTGTAAAATATATTTTAAAATAGTTTTTTGTTTTAAAATTTACTGAAATAAATGTTTTTAATTTCTTAATTTTTAATTTCAGCACATGAAAATTATTATAAAACACTAAAAAAATATTTAAAAAAAAACACTTAAAAATAAAAATAAAAGCTTTGTGAAACAAACAACCCATGAAAGCTCGAAATCGTTGTTCCACTTGGAAACAAAATTTTAATAGAAGCAACTTAAATTTAAGTGAAAAAAAAGGCATCTTTCTTTGGTAATTGCAAGGAAATTCTGTGCTCTGAGTTAAAGTGTGAATTGGACTGCTCACCTCATTGCACGAGAAATATGTGAAAGTGGTACTACTTGGATTTTTGATCGTTTGACTAATAAAATTCAGCTAAAAAAAGATTAAATTATTCAATGGGATTTTAAAAATGATTTTAATATTACTCTTTCTAACAATAAATGGTGAATAAAAATAATATTGAAATAATGATGGGCATGGAGATTATCTTTAAATAAAATATGTAAAGAACAGGCACATGTATTTTCTTCATATTGAGAAATTTTAATTTTAAAACTTCCCTTTTGTTTTTTGGTTTCTAGAACCTCTACAATCTACACTTGCAATTTTCCAATCTATTTTGCTTCACACCACTCACTTTTATTAAGCACTTCTTTTGCTAGTGTCTTGGAAGGGTAAAATTAAAAGAGTACTGTAGAATGATGCAGGAGTTTTGAAGCTTTTTTAAACCAATTACCTTAGTCGCTTTAAACCCTAAAGGAACGATGGAAGATAAGTAATCCCAATAGGAAAATTAGTCCTAATAAATCCATCATTTTTTCAATACTATTTGACTCAAATTTGATATATTCTAGAGCAAACTTGAAAGAATTCTATAACTTTACATCGTTAGTTGATGAATTTTGAAAATTGATTGTTGAAGATAATCATTGAAATTGGGCTTCACGAGCACCTTCAAAACAAGTCTCCTGATACGCTTAGAGGATCCTTTGATGTTTAAGTTAGTACTAGTATAGATGGAGGAAAACCTTTGAAGGTGTGTGTGTGTTTGCATGAAAGATGTAAAAGATGGTGAGAGATTCAGATGAAAGAATGTGAGCCCCTTCTATCTCTATATGTTTGTGAGTGAATTGATTAGTTTAGAGTTATGCTTGATAATTCATGAATCTTTAATAAACTCACAAATCATATAAATTTGCATGACGTGAGGAGTAAGCATGCAAGTATACCATGTAGTCTACTTTTAGGGTTAATCAAGTAAAACAATTATCTTCATTATGGATGACCATGCAATCAACTTGTAAAACATGATATTTAGGTGGGTGGTCTATTGGGTTTCATGAAAGCATATAAATGCAATAAAAACAATAATTTAATTATTTTTTTTTTATGTTCTAAGAACCTCTTTAGACAATCTAGAGTCGTTTATGATTTATACAAAGATTATCTGAAGATCAAATCTTCTTTCTAAGGTTTGATCATTTTTTTTAAGGTTGTTTTGTCGCAAACCACAAGTCATCTAAGTGTTTGATCTTTAACTATAATCCACACGAACCACCAATAAAAAATCTCTTAAAATCTATTTTAAAAGAGATGGATCGATATACCTTTAAGTACTAACTCTGTATATTTATTTTTGGTATTTTTATGTACGAATGTCTTATAACTTACCTAGTTTTTCTCTCTACTAAAAAATATAAGGCATATGATTCTATTTATAGAGAAATTCTAATAACCCTATAAATAATAAAATATCAAATTACTCCTTGAATAATATCAAATATATTATTTAAATATAATTTTAGAAATTTATTCGATCAAGACTCACTTAATTAATCATCATGGTTTAATTTTTTTTTTTTAATCAATGGTTCTTATTATGGGTGACCTATTAGGTTCCTAATATGTTAACCCGA
Organism: Populus deltoides; assembly: GCA_015852605.2. Lineage (NCBI taxonomy): Eukaryota > Viridiplantae > Streptophyta > Magnoliopsida > Malpighiales > Salicaceae > Populus > Populus deltoides. Next base: position 5,363,896 of record CM027584.2, on the reverse strand, counting down.
ATATAAATTATAATCCTAATCAAAATAGGATTAAATAAATTAAATAATTTAATCTATTATCAATTTAATAATTAATTGATTGATATTTGAAAATTAAATGCACCATCTAGCAACGTGTCATGATCCCTTAAATGTTAGAAAAGTCAAATGTGGTTTGACTTAACCTTTCAATAAGCAGTTTTTTGGTGTAATTATTATCCTCTCATCAAGAATGTTATGATTTTAACATTATAGCATGAAGTGTGTCTGCTCTATCAAATCATATTTGTTCTCAACACTTCCAGTTATTGAATTTTTAAATAAGATTTAAAACTTTTTTCAAATCTCATTCTACTTTACACAATGATTTCATAATTAATATTATTTGAGAACACGTAGAACATTTTTCCTAATTCATTTTGGGTGATGAATCCTCTTTTAATCTCAAATATTTTTATATAGTTCATGTTATATCTAATATCTTCTTGTTTGTTATCATTGATTAAAACAACATGTAGTTAAGATCAAACCATAATATTCCTTATATATGATAACTTATTGATTTCAAGTTTAAGAATCACTTATATAATTATTACATGAACCTTTCCATGAACACAAATAATTTCTTTATATGGAATTCTCATGCACGTTAGTTTAATATATATATCACCTAACAATCACTTACATAATAGTTTTAGATATTTCTTATACCTCAGCTTATGAGAACAACTATTTCCATCTATAAATGAAAAAATATAATATATATTAGTCTTAACAATTCAAATTAATATCTAGTTTTAATAGAGCATTGACTAGAAATATAAGAATTATGGAAAATTGATTATCACATTTACTTGGAGCAATTAGTGGTTTGCATTAGACGCTTAAACACTCTTGATTAAGAGTAATTAATTAGGAGTTGATCTTATGATGGATACCTTCTTTTCGTAAACAACTCGTTAACTAAAATTATTATTTATTTGGATTTATACAACTAATATATTAAGACATGATGTTTTCTTTCACATCTCGACAAGTTGTTTTTCACGTGTGGCCGAAGATCCTCATGGCCCATTATGAATTGCGAATGTATGGTATGCTTTTTTTTCTTTTTTTTTCCATAAAAAAAATAAAATAAAATACGGCGAAATTGTATAAAAGACAAACGAAAAAAGTTAGGGCATGAAATGTAGTGGTTAGGTGTCTGGCTGGCTACGTATTTTCCATTCTTCACCTGCGTGTGCCTGTCGGTGGCTGATACGTCCATTGATGGCCACAATTACTGAGCAACGAGAGTGTATATACGAAAATAATTTTAGCGTGGTTGGTAATGTGGTTGCGGTTGCTTTTTAAATAGTTTTTCGTGTTAAAATATATATTAATGATGTTTTTTTATTTTTTAAAAATTATTTTTGACATCAACACTTCAAAATGATTTGAAAACATTAAAAACATATTAATTTAAAGTTAATAAAAAAAATAAAAAAATTTTAAATTTTATCAAAAATACTTTTAAAACGCAAAAACAAACAGACATATATCAACCATATCATTTGTACCGTGAATAAACGGAAAATAGGTTAGATGAATAGTGAATGTTATTTTTTTAAATTTCTTTGTTAATATGTTTAATTAATATTTAAAAAGAAAAACGAAAATAAAATACGTTGCTCTTTCTTTCTAGATGATTTTCTTTGCCGAAATCTTTGGCACTAGCTAGGAAGTAGCTCTCCTTCCTTAAGAGTCAAACATGCTATTCGTGGAGCCCACAACACTTGATGCACTGTTGTCGGCCGTCTTTCTAATCTTTTTGTCGTGTTCATAAGTTAAAAAATAAAAAATAAATAAAAAAAAGGAAAGAAAAAGAAGAAGTTTTGTTTTTTTCTTTTATTTATTTTCTTTTTGGTTTTGAACAGTGAAGAAGAAGAAGATTTGGAGTGCTAAATTGGTATGATTTGCTAAATGCAGTGCTGCTCACGGTAGTTAACAAGCAAGCGTGAGGACACCCTACTCCATGGAAACTTCTTACAGGTCCTTTCCTAGCTAGGCCAACTTGTTAAAAAAAAAAAATTGATGAAATTTCAACTCTTGATTTTCATCGTAGCTAGTAATTTCTCATGAAGGAAAACGATCCCTCCCTTTTCTTTGTACCTTCTTTCTTTCTTTCTTTTTCTTTTTTAACATGTTATTTGTAATTTCTTGAAGAGTATTTGTTTGTTTAATATTGAGTTTAAATCTGTTTTTTTATTAAAAATTGATTTTTTTGTCTTAAATTAATTTTCTTAGTGTTTTTAAATCGTTTTGATGTGTTTCTGTCAAAAATAAATTTTAAAAAATAAAAAATATTATCTTAATATATTTTCAAATTAAAAACACTTTAAAAAATAACATTTATTATATTTTCTAACACTTTAAACTACACGGATATTGTGGGTAGTCCTTACTTAAAAAAAAAAGAAATAACTTTGTATGAATAGATTTAGCTAACTAGCTAAAAAAAAATGCACATCACATAAGTTGTATTCTCTTAAGCTTTTTCAAGTGTCTTTTCTTTATACCTTTTTTCTTTGTTTTTTAACATGTTATTTGTAATTTCTTGAAGGACAGATATTCCGAGTAATTGCTTGTTTAGTATTGAGATTAAACCTGTTTTTTATTAAAATTTGATTTTTTTATTTCAAATTAATTTTTTTAATATTTTTGGATCGTTTTAATGTGTTTATATCAAAAATAAAAGTTAAAAAATAAAAAATATATTATTTTAATATATAAAAAAAACAATTTAAAAAACAATATTTATTATATTCCCAAACAACTCATGCATGGATATTATGGGTAGTCTTTACTTTTTTAAAAAAACCTTTGTCTACGTATGAATAGATTTAGCTAACTTGCTAAAAAATGCACATCACATAAGTTGTATTCTCTTAAGCTTTTTAAAGTGTCTTTCATTAAATTTTATAAATATTTATATATATACATCTTTTCTAGATGATTAATCAAGTTTGATTGAATTATATAATCTATTAAATATAATTGGATCTAATTAATTACTTCTTAAAACTTTCTTTTATAGACGTTTTAAGATATATAAATAAATATATTCAAGATATATAGTTTTATAAAGATTTTCAATTCTTTCAAATAAAAAATATAAAAAACATTTTTTCTCTCAATTATATATATAATTATCTAGTAGGTGGCTCGGTGATAACAGTTTAGAATTAAGGGGTTTGCTCCCCCTGTGATCTCAGGTTCGAGCCATGTGGCTGCTAATATGATGGTCACTGAAGGCTTACATGGTTGTTAACTTTAGGGCCCGTGGGATTATTTAAGGTACGCGCAAGCTGGTCCGGACACCTAAATTAATAAAAACATATATATATATATATATATATATATATATATATATATATAATTAAATGGTTACATGACGTAATTAGTGTCCACGCATGAGGTTCGAGGAACGAGACACCCACGTAATTTCGACTAATAATATCTTTGTTACAGAGCATGAATGTGTAACTGTATTCTTATTAAAAATGTACACGTTTATGGAGTTGTTCTCATTTAATTCTCTCCCTTACACTTTATATATTTTTAGAGACAGAGATTTCTTAAAAACCAATCCATGGTCCAATGCAAAAGCAGCACCAGATTTTGCGTAAAAACCACTTGATTGCTTCACCTTCCTCAGCCCCTTCTCTCTCTGCATCTTCCCTCCCTCCCTCCCTCCCTCCCTCCCCTCTCTCTATTATAACGTCAATCCTAAGTATGGCTCGCTCCTCTTATTCTCTTTAAATCACCTGAACAAACTCTTGACTTTTTCACTCATACAACTTAGGCATAAATGTATACCAACTCCTCGTTTATACCTTTCCATCTTGTTATATAGCGGCTGCTGCAGCTGCTTAGTTTTCATTTATAACATACTGTCATAATATCGCTGTAATCTTTTGAGCAGAAATGGGACGACATTCTTGTTGTTTAAAGCAAAAATTAAGGAAAGGTTTGTGGTCACCTGAAGAAGATGAGAAACTGCTCAATTATATAACTAGATTTGGTGTTGGTTGCTGGAGTTCTGTTCCTAAGCTAGCTGGTAACAACTCCTCAAATACTATTGGCTTTTTTGTCCCTTAATATTTGAGTTTCATTTGTCTTGGTTTTCGAAAGTCTTAACATTAAGTACTGTTTGATTTGATTCTTCCAGGTCTGCAAAGGTGTGGAAAGAGTTGCAGGTTGAGATGGATAAACTACCTAAGACCTGATCTTAAAAGAGGAATGTTCTCTCAGCAAGAGGAGGATCTCATAATCAGTCTTCATGAAGTTTTGGGTAACAGGTGTGTATTGATCCAATAATTATATCAACTAAAGAAATCTAAAACTTCAACTTTTGATACACAAATGGAAATGGGAACTCACTTCTTTTGAATTCTTAATTGCAGGTGGGCTCAAATTGCTGCACAGTTACCAGGAAGAACAGATAATGAGATTAAGAACTTATGGAATTCCTATCTGAAGAAGAAGCTTATGAAGCAAGGTATTGACCCAACAACCCACAAGCCTCTATGTCAAGTGGGGGTGAAAGAGGAGAAGGATCGTACAGAAAAGGCATCTTTCCAAATACCACAGTCTAAAGGGTTGCCATCAAACTTCACTGCACAAGAGCCAGCATTTCTCATTAATGATACTATTCACAATAGCAGTGGATTACCAGAAGTTTCAAGAGAGCAATTTCTCAACAAGCAAGCCTATGACCCTTTATCCTACTTTGAATTCCCTGCCGGTATTGATCTTACTGGGTATAATCCAAGCCTTTCAAGTGTGTATCATCCAACTGTTAGATCTCTTGATCAAAACCAATTTGAAACAAGTTCCAACTTTGGATTCACTTCAATGCCAAGTTTAACAAGTTTTGACCATGGAAGTATGAGTGGGACGGATTTCTCCGATAACTCGGCTTCAAGAATGAGTTCAATGTTCTTGAACGAGGCAAAGGAAAGTTCCAGTAACAGTTCAAACATCAGCAATTATGCAGGATACCAGATGAACAATATGGTGGAGAATGCAGCAGCTTTCTCATCATGGGATTCTGATGATCATAAGTTAGAGTCGGTGTTTCAATATCATCAAGTCAATGGGGTCAAGACAGAAGAGTTGAAGCCTAGCCCATGGCATGAAGCTGGACGGCTCCATACTCATCAGAATTCAGTAGATTTCAATAGCTATCCGTTAACGTCGCTGTCAGAAGATATAACAGGAGCAAATTTTGATGTCTTCCACCAGATATGAACTGTAAATTCATTAATTTACCCCTCTCTCCCTCTCCCCAAACAAATACGTGAGATGTTGATAGTACAGGAATGTTTGAGATTGTCTTTTTTCTTTTTGGTTAACCAGATTTAAAAAAAAAAAAAAAAACTAAGCTGATATTGCTTCTCTGAATTTTAATCTGCAATGTTCCTTCTTGTTTTCTGTGTACTTCTCTTTTTCTTTCTGTATTTGTTTTCAGGACAGTTCAAAATAATGTACTTGCTTACAAGTTCAAGAGTGAAAACTAATTTTGTGGTCATAATCTTTAATTAGTTGGTGTCTAACTAACCATCATTATTATATATTAGCTATAATGCTATTTTCATGTCTGTCTTTTTGCCGGCTTAAGCTATCTACACACACCGTTTATATAGCAAAAACCTCGACAATTTTTAAATCAATTTCCCTTGCAGGAACTTTTAACAGCAGACCAAGTTGGACTCCATCACCATCATAAATAAATCAGTGTATAATGTATTGAATGTGCATGAATCGTGGTGTATATATATAAATGTATACTTAATTTATAATCAGAGGGGTGGTGTGGTTGGTTTTGATTGTGATGTTTTTGAAGCTCTGGCAGAGTCTTAATAACAAAATTATCCAGGGGCCTATAGTCGTATCTGAGATGCTGATTTCCTAGCATATAATCCAGCTGCTATTCCAGGGCCCCTCCATTTCCATGCATTGGTGTAGCGAGTCCCTCCAAAAGGCTTAAATTGGCTGTCTGTCGTAGCTCATCTCCATTATTGGAGAGAGATATTGTCATGGAGATATAGATATCTTGAAGGAGAGAGAAGAAGGGCAAGCAATTAGCAAGGGTCAACTAGAATAACGTACATAAAAGATCTGATCAATCATCTTGGTTTCCGGTGCTTTTCGTGGATATGTGCAAGCTAATATACAAATTAAGGGCTGCCACCAACCCCAGAACTCAATGTTGCAGTGAAAGCCATAACTTGAAAACATGGCCTTGGTGTGCTTTCTTCGAAAGAGAGAGACATCGATGTATAGCTAGGAAAGTGCTATTTCAGTGCATTTCCTTGCCAGTCCTCTGTGCTATACATTTCCATGTATATGCCCGAAACATGCCTAAATCCAAAGAGGCCCGGAATCAAATCTTTCATCATTTTATTTTTTTCATCACAAGATGTTACGGTTTGCGTTTAAAACTGTGTTTCGGTGCCTTCAAAAATTTATTTGGTTTTAAAAAATATTAAATTGATATTTTTTTTAGTATTTTTTGATAATTTTAATGTTATATATATTATCAAAAATTAAAAAAAAATATTTTAATATATTTTTAAACAAAAATACTCTTAAAAAATACTTTATATCACAAAACCAAACACATACACACGTAGTTAGCACATATACAAGTATAACAATTCTTGGTAGAGGTGGTGGATGAATGTAATGGCAACAAAGCTGCTCTCTAATATTATTTTTTTTACCTAAGACAACCAAAAATGTCTGCGTCTGGATATCCACTAGTCTTGGAAGATGACGTGGTCAGGGCCAACCGAAGCATTGCTATATATTTTTGGAGCCAATCTTTCCATGCTATCAATTCCCAAGAGGTTCTTCAGAAGTAACCTAAGGTCATCATCAAATCATATTAGCTAGGTTTCAATTCATGACTTGGGGCATTTATTATGAACTACACGTAAGAAATTAGACCAACTTGCGAATTGTGATCTTCTTCTACGTGACATTGAATTGGATGTAATTAATTAATGCTTACCCTAGGAAACAACGTTTTTCTTCGAGATAAATTTCTGCATTACTTAACTAGGAGAGTGATAGATGGTGATATATAGCTGGTGTGTATAACTAATTAAGCTAGTATGCAATTGCCGATAAAACTTTAAATTGATGGATTTTTTTTTATGATTTGATTTTTGAGAATAGTTACTCACTCAAGAATAGTGTCAAAAAAGAATTGTATTCTCAGAATCCTAAGAGGTGTAGCTTAACTGGTTAGGTCCTAGATTTACTCCTTAAAGGTTACTAGTTCGAGTACCATAAATCTCAGAGTCACTGGAGACTTACATGGTCGTTAACTTCAGAATCTCGAAGGATTAATCGAGGAACGCATAAGTTGTTCAGACACCCATGATTACCACACAAAAAATGTATCCTCGATGTAAAAATAATATAGCAATAGCTATTCCAACCCATGGTTTGTTTCAAAATATTTGACACCAGGTGGCTTAATACCCGGCATTGATGTTTATTGATGAAGTTGAGGTTCATCAGGATGATCGGTGTTTGGACTTTAATGCATGCAATGAAAAAGTTTGCATAAAAAGTGTGTTTCTCAAAATTTGCAAGATACACATCACAAATAATCATTAATGCAACGTTCAACTCCCACGAATCTGTGATCATATCACCATAAATAATCATTAACACAGTTAAACTTTCACATCGTAGTTAATTATAGAAAACCTGGCTTGACCCAAGATTACTGCAAATCAATCCAGTTTCAAATTAATTATGGGATTGTAGTTTGTAAATAGCTAGCCATGATGCCGGTGATCAGTTGACCAATCTGAAACGATATATAAACATCACATTTTGTTCCCCAACTACTGATTGTTTTACATGAACAAGAAGGGCAAGTCAAACAAGGTCATTATTAAAGGATAAAAGGGAAAAGCAGCAGCAACAGTCAGTAAAATTAAACTTTCCATATCAACTAGCTATAATAATTAGTTTAACGGGTGTTTAGTCTGCAAAGTTAATTACTTGACGTCATTTTAAATCTCATGGGATTAAGTAAAACTATTAATAAAAAAAACTATATCAATTCTCCCTGTGTTTTCGCATGTGATGAGTGATAATAATATAAAACCATCTCTTGAAGCCTTGTATTTTAAACTATATATAATATATAATTAATTTGATTTTTCTTAAAACAAATCTGAGTTTAGGGAAAGGAAGGGTCCAAAAATGTAAGCCTGTTGCATAGGAGATATATAATTAAGAAATAAAGCACTACAAATTAACATGTTCTAATTATAATCTAATCGAAACTAGAGATCATAACCAAGAAAATGAAAAATGAAAGGGGTAAAAACATTGGAAGTACTAAAAGGATGTACCTTTTTAAGATTGGTTGGTCGGATTATGGTGTCTCTATCTTGGTCAAATAACGGTGTCCCGACAAGTTCTAGTGATGTGCTTTAGGTAATGATAGCTCGTTGAGACATTAATCCGATGGGTAAAATTAACTACACCGACATGAATAATATTGGAGGGGTCTTGGTAACTTTATATCTAGTCAATGGAAGGGCCGGGTAATGTTCATGAATCTAATTAGAAGAGCTATCATCATGGAGATCACCTTAGCTGCTTTGCTTTATTCATGAGATTTACATGTATCTTCTATCGTTTTAACAATCACACAATACAGGCTGGCAATGAGAAAATTCTTGGGCTTAGGGCACCTATCCTCCTCGAGGAATTCCTTTCCAAGCTTCGACTAAAACAGCTTTGCTGTGCTAGAGCTTGAGTTGCTAGAAATGACACCGGGTGGGCTCTGAGTTAGGGTTGAAATATCTGTACATTTCTCATTTACGGAGAAGATTAAGGATGTTATGTGTTGAAGAATAATATAAATTATATTTTAAGATTTCAGCTATGATTAATTAGCTTAAGTTATTGGGTCGAATTGGTTTTTTAAAATAATATCAGAGCCTTAATGACCAAGTGGTTATGAGTTTGATTCCTACCACCCCTATTTATTTGATAAAAATTAAGCACAAAATAGCGTAGATTTGTGTAAGTTTCAAGTCAAAAAAACTTTTGTTTGAGAGAATGTGTTAAAAAATAATATAAATTATATTTTGAAACCTTGTATGATAATTTAAATTTTTAAATTGAAATGATTTTTAACGAAGAATTATATGTATCATAATTTATAAGTGGGATTAATTGTGAATAAATCTAATAACATGCTGAAGTATATAGTATAGTTTTTTTAAAAGGGGAAGATCCGATATCTTAATACTCATTTGTTTCATTGATAATGCCATTGACATAGAAGAAAGTTCATGCCTTTGCAAGTCCCAAGCTCGCAATGATGACTGCTAGCACAGCCATCATGAACTTTGTGTATTAACTGGATGAGTTAAAAGGCAGCTTTTGCCTGATTTCAGGCTTTATGCGAGCTGCTTTCATTCTTAATTTTAGGGAGTTTAAGCTCTTGAAAATCGCATCCTCTTTACCAATCAGCACCACCTGGGAGCTGGCATGGAAGACAGAAATTGACAAACACAAAATGATTAATTAAATAATCAAACGAGTGTACGATTATAGAGACGATAGAGGAGAATACAGAAATATTTTATTTATTGAAAAACTGAAATATTAATTTATACCTAAACTTGTAACCTAAAATCGAGCGAGGGTGCTGTTTTATCGACATAAGTAGCTAATATATATATATATCCCCACTATATATACTCCAAGATAATTCTAAATGTGTTTTTTGAAATCATGAAAATTTTTAAATGAATAATAGAAAGATGATGATGTATATATATTTTTAATACAGTGAGTTAAGAAATACATTGACTTAATTGTAAATAAATAAAAAATAATTAATATTAATTTAAAAACTAAAGTGAAAAGTCAATTTTCCTAACAAGAAATCAAAGAAATATAAAAATGCAAATATTAATATTTTTTTTTATCTTGAATATTTACTATATATTCTTTTTCCACCATAATAGGGTTTTTTATGCTCATATATAATGTGACCATTCAAACTATATACGTCTCTCTCCTCTCTTTTTCTAGCAACTTCCTCTCTAATCTTTCAGCATCAAAGACATAAAACATAATAAAAATAATCTAAAATATTTGAGACCAAATAAGCAAAATAGAAATATTGAGGGATCAAAGTGAAGTTTTTCATGTCTTTTGCATAGAGTAGCTGGAAAAAGGCTTTGTTTTTTTAATTATGTAAATTTTAATCCTTGTTGTTTTAATTGTTTTAACAATAATTTTGTAAAATTGGTTATTAATTTAAAATTGGAGATGCACAATCAAATATTGATCTCCTTTGCTTCTATTTATATAGATCATTGTTCGAAATTCAATTTGTTGAAAAAAAATAATAATGGAGCAGCACGTTTGCCAAGTCCACACACACACACACACACACACACACACACACACACACACACACACACACACACACATATAGCAAAATATTACGAGCGAGGGGAAAGAGAATGATGGTCATGTGATGCATGGAGATGATATTAGGCTGCAATTCATGGATGAAATCTATTGATCTATATATATATATTCAAGGACTTCTAGTTATGAAAAACACAGAGGCCTGGATTTCAAGCTGAAGCATATCAATGTCAGCTAAGATATATAACCCCTTTCAACTTCCTGGAGATTGCTTGTTCAAGACTCAAAAAGGGTTTCAAGGAAAAGGAAAACGATTTCATCGATAGCATTAATTCTTTTTTAATGCCATAGCTGACTAATATTGTTCCCATTTTCTTAAAATGAATCAAACCCCAGGCTCAAACTACCAACCTGTGCTGGTATTCAGCACAACTTGATACTTACGATACGCTTGTATACAAGATGATCAGAATTCAGAATGCTTCCAACTCTGCAAGTATCGTAAAGAAGATGACAGATTCTCATGATCTGTGCTTCTTGTTAGGCTTAACAGTATAATGATGGCCTCAAACACGAAACTTTGGCCGCAAAGCTTAAGATTTCAATAAAGAACATCAAGTGATTTCTTAAGTTCAAAGCTTCTTCTGTAACTTATCATCAAAGATAACCTACCTAATGGCAAAGTCTAATAAAAAAGGAAGAAGTTTTTTCATGTCCCTATTGATTGCCTATTTCTTAATATTTGAACAAAGAAACTTCTAATTACATGATTCATGATTGTTTCTTCCACATTGAGATGGATTCGGAAATCGCTTTCTGACTCTTTGCTTTAATTTTTAGTTAATTATTTGGTTTTATATTGAAGTTAGGTGGGAGAGTAAGCAATTCCTTTATTATTTTCTCTAACACTACTTTCACTTCGTTGCTTATAATTGACACATAAAATAAAAACATTACAAGAAGATTTAACCAAAAGGACAAACATTAAGGCTTTAGTCTTGATGATGACTGCTAAAGTGTAAATATTCTGGTTAAACTTGACAGGTACCATTGGCAAGCAATGTAAGCTAACTCTCCACATTGGCTGCCGGGAAGCTAGCCTTTGACGATAGTCATTTTGAAAAAAGAAAAAAGAGTTCGATGGCTCACTGAGACATGAGAACTTCACGGTGGCGTAGGGGGAGGTTCGGTCTAGAGAACATTATTAGCTTCTAGGGCATCCCTTGTTTAATAACAAGCTCGATGACTTGCATGTTGCCATCCAAATTCCAACAAAAAAAATTTACCGCAACAGAGATTTCCTGATGAAGGAGTGAGGTGGGTGTATGTATGTCTGTAGCCAGCAAGGTACAGAAAAGCAGGAGACCTGATTATCAAAGAATTAACGAGTCCTTTTCTAGCTTTCCTTCACCCCAATATCCTTTAAGCCTTTTTTGGGAAGCAGATTTTTTAATTAATCAGCAGAGAGGTAGAAACCAGAGCATCATCATAATGAAGTAGGATTTAAGCGTGGGAGTCTTAAGTATCCAACGATCAAATCCGGTCTGGAACCTTTCAAATAAAGAATAAAATGTTGCTGTAGAATGAAGCACATACTACTTTATTCATTTCGTCATTATTGAATCTACCCAGCTTCCTGGTGTACAACATCATGTTGTATGAAAATTTGATGCTTAGGGATACGTAGAGGGTCTCATTTTCTTGGTTTGATTTGAAGAAATGGAGGATGATACTCAATCTATACCATTTAGCTTGGTGCTAAATTGCCATTCCATAGCCATGGGCATTCGGTACAGCACCAAACCTAGCCCACAGAGCTAATTGTGGGCCTTTGAGTCGAGCCTGCCTTTTTCTTTCTAAGTAAACAATGAAAAAACCAGGGCTAGCTTCTCCCCAACATGGTTCACTTAAGATTCTGTAGGTTTTTGGTAAGATCCATCAGCATTTTCTGTGATTGAAAATCACTGTGTGCGTGTTTACTCTACATGTTAAATTGTGGCCTCACTAGAACCCATTGCTTTTTTGTGACTGCATTTTGGTCTGGTAGTGGCATAGAATCGTGGATGGAGAAGCACTACCATAGCTACTAGTGGGAAAGATCACAATTCCAAGGGGTAAAAAAAGATTCCAATCAACAAATACTTGCTGCAACAAATTAACATGCCTTGGAAATGAGGAACGGCTCAAATACATGTATGTTCAAAAGAAGAATATCATGTTTTATCCCCCATTTCGCGTTAAATTCAGTTTGAGTCTTCTTCTAAACAACCCAAAAACGAAAAAGTAAAACGGATAATCAATTACTTAATCAGATCTTCTCAAAAAATTATCTGATCAGATGAAAAACCTCCAGAGCAAGGGGAAAACATGGAAACAAAAAACTACCTCAGAATTTGCATGGCATAAATAATGATAGTATTCTTTCTAGGCAAGCACAGAGAACTCAAAACATAACACAGAATAATTCTTTGTTGGCAATGTCTGATCATCCTGATAAAGGCTAGTTTCAACCCATAAAATGTCTGAAGATACAATTTCTATAACAGTTAACTGGACACGGATTAACAGGATACATGTTATAATTGTTAATTCAAAAGGAAAGCTCCAAGTTTCTAAAAAAGAACGAAGACATGTATGGTAGCTGTTCACTGACATGATAAGCTAGTATTACATATGTTCATCCTAATAATAATGCAAACACAAAATCACTAACTATATTCAAGATGTTATGAGCCTCTCGGTAACAACTCTGAACGAAATCTATAGCTAAGATTTTTACCTCATGCTTGTAGCTAGGGGCATCTTCAGAGCTTCAAGACAAGGTTGTTGGCTGCAAAGAGAGAACAACATGTGCACAAAACACAGAAGAAAAAAATAGTTGGCAATCCATCCTGTTGAACAATAATGAATCCAGTCTAGCATACATAATAACAACACTGACAAGGATGAATGGTTTTGACTGCAAAACAGTGAAATTCATTATGTTGCGAAAGGCCGTCTACGGGATGATCTCCAGCCTAATGAAGAGTAAGGTGATCATGTTTGTTGAGCTACAGAATGAGCTGTCCCCTCTAAGAGAATTTGAAGTCCACAATTGCTCAAGAGCCTCGCTATTACCAACCTTTAATGTCAGGTAGCATAACAATACAATTCCACACACAGAAGAAACTTTTAAGAACATGGTAAACCACAACTCTGAACAAAATCTATTGAAATGGAAGAGGAAAGAATTCAGTTCTTCAAAAGGATCAGAGACCCTAACATTACCAACAGAATAGCATGCATCCTTAGGATGTGTTTGGGTTGCGGCAATTGGATACGACAGCAGAACAGCAATCCCACAGAAAACTCAAACAAAGGTGGAAACTAGGGAAGTAGAAATCACCAAGTTACTGTCTAGCAGAAAGCAATAAACACCTAGGCAGAAATCTTTAGGAAGTGGCAACCACAATTCTGGACAACTCAAACAAAGGTCGCTTACCTCAAGCTTATTAATGCAGGGGCAACTTCAAAGCTGTAAAGCAAGGTTGAAAATAAATATACAAACTGCAGAACAAACAAAAGCTTGGCTATAATTCAACATTACAGCAAGAAAACCTTGTTAAATTAGGTGGAACTGAAATCCAATACATTTCTCAAGCATGCATTGAATCTTGTTCAACAATCATGTCCCAATCAACCAAGTTTTCTCCAATTATCAGAAAGAATCTAGTGTAATGTATATTACAACACTCACAAGGATGAAAAGTTTTGGCAATAGTCATTATGGTGCCAAAGATTGTCTATTGAGAGGAGCTCCAGCCTGATAAAGAGTGAGGTGGTGTATGGCCTTGGCAAACAAATCCTTCCATTCAGGATGTTGAGCTAAAACAGAACGAGCTGTCCCCTCAAGAGTATTCAAAGCGCGTGCATGCTCAAGAGCCTTACTGTTCCCAGCATTCAATGCGAGGTAACATAATAATACAAGTCCCTGCAGTTGAGGCTGATCACCAGACCGTAGTAATTTCATTAAAGGGGGAACCCCATCAAACTCTATAATGGCTTTCGAATGCTCGGAACAATTGAAATTTTCCGGACATGCGAATTTCCCCAAGGCAATAGCAGCTTCTGTAGCGACTTCCACATTCCTATTACCAAGATGAGAAACCAAAGGCCTCATTATTCGAGTTTCCCTTGCAGGAAATGTTCGAGCCAAGCAACCAATTGACCTAATAGCAGGAATCTGCAACTGTGGATCACTTTCTTCTTGAATTACTCTTAAAAGCTGATCCAAAACTGCCTTTGCAGCAGGCAAATTAGTCTTGAAAGCTGCACGTCTAAGATCAGCATTGGACTCTGCCACTGCCGTGATCTCCATAATGGTCATCAAACAATTAAACTGCAGCTCCCCTTTTTCCCTCTCAACAATCTTCGCTAAGCAAAGCAAGCCTTTTGTCTCCGTAATCTTCCTACTATTGGACACACTCCCTCTTGACAGTTTCCACAGTGCCTCTGCACAACTAACCTTAAGCTTAAGCTGCATCTCTGGTGTCTCCATTTCCCTCTCCTTATTACTATGTGAACCACCATGACTACTACTGTCCGAATTATAATTAGCCTTAATATTCTTATAAGCTAATTTTTTGTTCATTTCGATAAGCGAGGGAATACTAGTTTTAACAGGATTATTACTCGCTATTTCCAAATCCAAATGGCTAGACAACAAAGACACCAATGGTCTAGTCACATTCAATCTCATAAACTCCTCCTGTGCATAATCATCCAAAGCCGCCATTCTCGCCACCAAATTGGCCACCGAAATCTGAACCTTCGTTTGTGAATCCCCTAAAACCCCAACAATCATCGAAATCCCAAGTGCATCAACAATCAACCTAACTCTTTCTCTATCACTTGCAATATTAGAAAGTGCAGTGACAGCAGCAATTTGTGCCTCCGCAGAAGCACCCTCCTTGAGCAACTTCAACAAAGGCAAAACCCCACCTTCTTCAACAATCATCTTCTTATTCCTATCATTATCACGCGCTAACGAAGCGAGTTGATTGGCGGCATCAACACGATCCTTAACTTGACCCATTTGAACAGCAGAAATAGAAGACCAAACCCAAGCAAGGATAGGATCATTACTAGCAATAGGAGGCAAAGACAAATGAGCACCACCATCAGACTCAAAAACCGAAAGCAGCCATTTCATATCACCAATAGAAGACTCTAAAAGATTCGAAACCTTACGAAAATCAGCAGTTGTGGTAATAGAAAACACTTGCCGAAGTACCCCACTATGTTTCTTGCATTTGCGGACAAGTGTTAGCGCACGGTCAAGATTCCTGGTGATGTCGGAGGCGATACGGCGGAGAGGACGGTCATAGAGGGAAGGGATAGAGACAGCAAGGCGGACGGCAGAGCGGAGCATTTGGGAGAGGCGGTCAACTTGTTTCGCTAAGTCAGAACAGTCTTGCCTTAAAGATTCAGCTTCTTGGGCTGATTTTATGACACGATCTGCAAGTAAGATTGGAAGAGAGAGTTCTTCTTGCACAGTTTTCTCTTCTACTACACGAGGAGGTACTGTAGAAGAAGAAGTAACTGTAGCGGTTGAAGCAGATGACATTTTTGTTAACTGGATTGGACAATCTAGTTCTTGTAACCTCGTACTGACATCAATTCGGACAATCTAAGCAGCTGGGGGTTTGAGTTTGGCTGGAACTGGAAGAGTTACAAAATAATCAAGTAAACGTTTGGTTTTGGGATTGATTGTCCTTGTGATTCTGCAACAAAGAAGAGTAATCAAATGAGAAATAATAATAATAATTATTATTATATATAATAGGATGCTTTCACCTATTTTTATGGGAGACCTCTATTTACACGTAGCTCTACTATTGAGGCTCCAAACTACTGATTTCATCGATTGGATCCCCCATCTTATCTCCATTTCCTCAATTGGCTTCTTCTGCTAAAATAATCAGAGAGGATACATGTTCTTATGATCTGAAACTAATTCCTCCTGAGCTCTCAATCCCCTCCCACTAAGCTAGCACACACACACAAGGGGCTCTATCAATTTACTGACTTAATTTATCTTAGTTCAAGGGCTAGATTGAGGAGAGGTGGATCCTCGGATAGATAGATTGATGGGTGATGCAATGTATAAAATGAGCTGTTACGAAACTCAATCTACAAACTATATATAGTTCGGGGACTAATATAGATTTCTCCTTGTTCTATTTTGTGAGAAGTGCTCCCTGGTAACTACTACAACTACCCAGTAAAAGAAAGCATGAGAAAGTAGAGGATGGGAAGCTTCTCTTTTTCCTCCTCCTCCTCCTTTTTTCACATGGACGTGGAGCTGAGGTGGCCGATGGTTTTTGCAGGATGAGAATATTATTTTACTAGGCAGGCTGGAGCGTATAAAATTATTGACCCACTTGAGCTTGAGAGTGATGACGAGAGATGCTGGGGTTTGAATAGCCTGGTCCGCAGATCAGAATCCAAGACTCTATCAATGCCGCTGGCATGGACTCTGGTTGGTTTATGATATTTTATTTAGAATTTTTTTATTAACTTTTTAATTTTGTTTAGGTTATTTTTATTAATATAAAGAGCTTAGAAGATTTATAATATTGGTTTTTTTTGTTATTGGAGAAGAAAATGAGTAATCAAACTTTGTATTAGAGCTCGCGGTTTTATCCTCTAAAATTTTATATTGTTTATCTTGTATGATTTCGATAAGTATCAGCTGATATTAGAGCCATTATTTGTTAAGATTGTCTGCTATTATTCCTCACGTGCTTCTCCCTGTTTCATCCTTCTAATGTATGGCAGAGTACCATCCTCGACTTCTAAAATCGCCATTGCATGTTTTCTTCTTTTTCCCTCCGAGGCCACCCTTTGACGCATACCTTGTCCTCAAGGGCCATTAAACATTTTTATTTTATATTTTTTTTTGCAAACGCTGTTAAAATTATATTTTAAAAAAATTTAATTTTTTTATTGTTTTATAATAATTTTTAAATATATTAATAATAAAAATAATTTTTTAAAAAATAACCCTCATCACTTTCATCCGCACATGAAGGTGTGAAGGTGTCCTCGACGCTACAATACTCCTTAACATCCTCAAACCGCAATTGCCACTTTGAGCTGCCCATTGTTCAAAGCATGATTATGTTACCCTTCATCTCCAATGCGATTTCCTTCACCGATGCCCTAAGCTTCCATGCAGTTTAATTGTGTTCATCCTACTACCAATATAGCAAGCAAGATCCCTATACTATATGCTAATTTAATATTTGAATCTTAATCCAAGAGACTCGTTTAAGCTGATGATGTGTCATATTAGAAGTGTGACATGTATCTAAAAACTAGTGACCTGTCATATTTGGCTTTTACTCTGATGAAAGATGCAGCCTTCAACGAGGAAGCCTGTGATAAGAAAGCAGGCAGGTCTGATGTTGAGAATCTATCCTGGTTGGTTTGGCTGGATAATCAAAGATACTAATGGTGATGTTTCCGCTACTTTTGGCTAAAGTTTTTGCAGAAGCCATGAAGGAAGTTGAGCTGCGTGCTTTTTCCCGACGCCTCGAGGCCTTCCTGACCTAGTTAGAACTTCGAGGAACCGTAACATGCAGCAAGGACTTCTGTACCTCGACAGGAAAGGTCTAGTGGAAACGTTGAAAACATACAGCCACATGAACCTGCTACTAACGGAAAACAAGGTTTTTTGTACACTGATCAATTAATCAGCATTCAAATCCACAACATATCAACATGTGAAATCAAACCAGAAGAAACCAATCTAGATGTTCATGATGCACAAAACCAATGAGACATTAATCTAGCATTTGGTTAGCACTTGCTGCATGCAGTTCCTTCTCAGCACCACGTCAAATCCAAAGGTTCTTGACTTCTTTTGGTGATGGAGAAGACTACTATTTTGTAATTAGCTTAGAGCTTGGCCAGCACCCCATTCTGAAGTGGCTTTGCTACACTGTTGTCTTTAGCATCATTGTCTTTAGCATCCAATTCGCATGCACTGGGAGGAACATCCACAGCAGGGGAGCAGTTGAAAAACCCATGAGGCTGCATTCCACAAACATCAGCAGAATGAGATGAATACAGGACATGCATGTAGAGGACCGAAATGTAATTCGACATACTCAATACTGGACCAAGATTTTCACCACTAAAAGATGATTGGATATCTAATCCAATGTTAGTCATTACTCGTAATACCTTGAATGATGGTAGTAATCAATCAAGAAAAACCATAAGAATAATGTGATTAGAGCAAACTTAAGTTTTAGACCTGCGAGGCCTTTTGCAAAAAATCTACACAACTTTAGCAACATTATGCTTCATAATGTAGGGCCATATTCTTGAGCGTCGACAGAAAACATTCAAGAACATTGGAGGTAAAATGAGATTGTATATGCAAAGTAGATACCATAAGCATAAAACCGATGCGCTCCACCGGCATGACTGGCCAATCTTCCAACCGAGGAACATGTGTGATCCCAAACACATACCTGTAATAAACAGAATCATACATGACACAGAAGAATTTCCATGAAGCTTAGCTTGTAAATGTTGTGTTAAAAATGAATAAACAATCAAAGGTATGACAAATTATCAACCCTTCATGGTTATTATTATTGAAAACAAAACTACTCTTCGGAGATCATAAAATATGTCCATTCATCACTGCTTTTTTAGTGGTCCGGTCCAGTACCTTCATGACTAATGGGTCTTGCCACTTTGATCTTTCAAATAGCATGATGCGAAAGGCCATGTCATCAGAATAATAAAATGATGAATCCAAAAAAAGATGAACACAGGAGTGCTTCAGAGACAAACTACTGTTAACTAAAGGAAATCCTGAATTCATATTCATGGAGAAAGAAATAAATTGATAAATACACAGACACAAGAGAAAAGGAGAGATTTTCAACTAACCAAAGAACTATATCAGTTTCTTCTAATGGTCGATTCTGCTTAACCCATGTAGCCAGTCCTTCACCAACACGTGGATTTTGATTTGGGAACTCTCCTCCAGGAAACATCTCTCCATGTGTATAAGGAGTAACCCAAAGATTGTGATTCAAAAAAGCAGCTCGCCTCAAAAACTTCGCCTCAGGACCAGCTAGTGGCAAACAATTTGAACCAGGTACTAGCTTGTAGCCCGTTAACTGTCCAGTTCTGTTTACAGTTCTAGTGTTTCTCACCTGAAGAATAAATAGCATGATATGGATAACTAAAAGATTTTTAATCCGAGTGATTTGAAAACTGAAACTCTGGGTGACTGTGTCACTGGATCGTAGGCTTCTTCTTTTTTCAGCACTGGCACTTAGGCCCTATCAGTCATTTCATAGCATTGAATCCAGGAAGGAATAATCTTAGTTCCCAGTAATATCTAATAGATTCAATAATACAATGAAGTAAACAATATGCTGAAAAATAAATCCAACATAAAGCATTTCAAAGAAAGAAACAATTTTATTTAACAATCACTTAGCAAGAGCAGCTCTACAACAGGGGAAAGAATGTCTTACAATCCAATGGCGAGCAGTTTGGGGATTGCAATCACGCATTGCTTGCAGTTCTGATTGAAGCAGTGTCTCTTTGGCATAAAACGCATTATTGTGGACATTTTTCTCCCCAGGTTTCTCAACCTCAACATTTACCTCAACAACCTACAAAATGGAAAGATAAGTGAATGGAACCATCTAATATTCTACAAATAAGGATTATAAGTTTTTCAAAGTAAATCTTTCCACAAACATACAGCAATTTTATATTGACAGATCAGAATTGAGGAATTAAGAAACAAACACTACAATGTAGCATGCAAAGAAGTGCATCATCTCATGGTGGCAAAGAAATCCTTATGATTGACCATAAAGGCATTGGTATTAATGAGGTATTCTATTAATTCAAAGGAATGTCATGCCTTATTAGGTCTATTAAAATTTCAAAAGGTCTTCAAAAGTAAATCCCAAGTCTGTTCTCTGACTGATAGAACCCACCTTCTCTTAACACAAGCAAGCATCCGAACTAGACTACAGGTAAATCCGGGTTACAGTGAAGGCCAGAAATGGAGATTTAACCACAAGTAAATCCCATTTCCAAATAGCAGCAAGCGCTGCACTACCCAAGTACTTGAAAATTTGAAATCGGACAAATATAGCTCAGAAATTCAATGCATAGTACCTGATTGAAAGCTTCACCAGATTTGCAATCAACAGCCATGTCCATACGAGCAACAAAGAAGTGTTGATGAACTGGTGCATAGAGACCCGGGGCAATGGTTGTACCATATTTTCGAGTTTCCCCAGGTTGTAATGCTCCTAAGCTAAGGATTCCTGTTAGCTTAACTTCAGCTTCGATCTTTCCATCCTGAAGCAATGAACAACTTGCATGTCATTCTAAATCTTAAGATTGCACAGTACAGCCAACAAACAAGGCACAATGCAATCTATCACTTGGCTTAAATCAACATTTGGAGAATAGGTGCCAGTAGCTCATGAAAAGGAAGCACAAAGAAGTTGTTTACAGATACAGCCTACAGTTAATTGACACTGCACAAAGCAAATAATGAAACAACTTAATTGTTGAAATATTTATGCTCCTAGTTCAAGAAAGTGCATTCAACTCAACTGGTCCATAAAATAGTCTTCACAATACAATTATGCATTTTGCAACAAACACCTTCTCCTTGATCACAAGTCCAACATCTGAGTTAGCATAGATGTGTATCGGAGTACAAATAGTATAGGATTCAACTTGCCTGATAGAAGTGCCAGAAAAATCCATACTCATAATTAGCGACGGTACAAATAAAGGACACTGTAAGCCGCCTAGACCTCCGTACTTCTGCTAAACCCGTCCTCCAATCCTGATGCTTCCATAAAATTCCATGATCCTCTTCATGTAAACATACACAATTTTCAATTGTTTCGACACCTCCAGTGAAGTTAGTAAAGTGAGCATCGAAGTATTTGATAAAGCCCAAACAATCACAGCCCTGCAATGGTAATTTGATGATGATAAAAACTAAAAACATAATGATTTAGTGCATCTCAAGTATAATAGTTGGCGAACCTTTTTTAGGGAATGTGCATTTTTACCAAGACCATCTTCTCCTGCATCAAAAGCATTCTTACGATAATGTGGTTCATTTGGATCTCCATAAGGCACAACCATCTCTACAAAGCTTAACCTGTGGGCTACAGGTCGTCTACCCCTGCTACCATCAACATAGGCAACAGAATGTATAACCAGGCCCTCCCTAGGAGTAAATCCAATGCGAAAATTCCACTGCCAGCCAGCAAGAATGTAATCAGATTCTCCATCAATGTTTCTGAAGTTAATAAGACATAAATTAGCAGATAAATTTAATAATTCTGACATATACCTTCTGCCATTCTATATAGTGTCCCTTGACACGAAAGCTTGGACCTTCAAGCTGGATAATTTGTAAAGGTTTCACATCACTTCGATCAACACTACCTCTTGTTTCACCAGGAGTATAGTTCCTCAATGGATCAGCTAGAGGTAAGGGAACAAGTTTGTGATCTTCAAATTCAACCACCTTCATGTTTTGCATATCAACGAGTACATGGATGCCCTCAACTGGTCGTGCATAACCATTTTCCATTGGGCAGTCACTCTCAGTTCTGCAAAATATAAGTGGTTTAGCAAGTCTTCTGCTTGGAGCATCAGCATCACTGTGATAACCAACACACCTGCAACATAAATATGAAAACAAAATATCAATAACTTCACACCACCCTATAGCAACTTTTTGACATATAATATGTTGAAAAAACTCATATCTTAGCTCTAGCATACCAGGCATCAACCATCACAAGTTCCATGTCTTCAATACCTCTTTTTTTCATTGCCTCTCTAAATGGAGGAAAGTCTTTGACAACAGCTTCACATTCAGCATATTCTACAGCATCCTGAACTTGCAACAAATAGAATATTTAAACAAAGCAATAACACAAATGAGCATGCAAGTATAACTCATATAACAAATACTATGAAGTCATTTCAAATATACCAGCTACTAAAGGTTAAAAAAGTGATTGTTCACTTGTCAGATCAGATACACAGGTTTCATTTTCAGACCAGGCCAATGGGCCATTAAATATGATGTGTACTGAAGCAAAATAGGCTTATAACACACAAAATCACACAGAAGAATGTAATTGGAAATAAAGTCTGTGAAATAACTTGTTATCCATGCTAGCTAGATGTTGGAATACCATAGGAACTTTGTTTCCATCAATTAGAATAGTGTGAGTCCAAAATTTTAGGCACGTGGTTCTTTCAGGATTCATCATTGATAAACATAGCATCTATAATTCTAGTTTCTCAACCTTTTCATGATTACGTACTTAGATAAAGCCCAATAAAATAATAACAGTCCTAAATATCAACTTTCATCTTCAGTGCAGCTCAAAGACCAAGTGAACATGAAGAGTGGACACAAATAGAATAAATGCCAGCGAAACATGACAAACCATTGGAGGCTGAACATCTGGAACAACTTGAGATGAAATCACTTTGCCTCTATGATGTCCACCTCGAGTTGCTGCGTGTACTTCAGAGAGCTCCACAATCCATATGCTTGTCTCATTTGACCGTTTGTTGTAAACAACAAGTCTAGCCCTTCTTGGAGGCAGCTTCATAGGAATTATAGGTCCACCTTTTGTTCTAGGTAGCAACGACGGTTGAAAAGGAGGGAAGAAATATGCATCTGCCAGCGCAACAACATGTTTATCTGGTTCAAGCAGAACCACCTCAATGAAGCGCATGCTGTCTCTGAGCTGAAACCAAAAATGTTAATTAGCTCACTAGTTCAACAACTATCATATCATTTTATAAAGGAGTTTCACAGAAAGAGAAGTTATAGCGTGTGCAATAACCTCAGGAGTAGCTCCAGCAGCCCTAACAGTTGCCACTGCAACAGAGATTTCAGCGGCAGACAAAGGATCCAAAGGATGGCTGGTCTGAGCCCTTAACATGACTGGGATAGCAGCTGAACATGATACAACAAAGACCACATAAATCAACCAAACCAAACAAAACATATACATTGCAACATCAGCGGTTGAAAAGCTCCTTCTGGAAAGAACACATTGATTCACAAAATACTCAAATCCTTAACAAAAATGAATTCAAGAACGTCAGACAATTTCTGATATCACATGAGAACAAATAGGGTATTTTCCTTGTCGATAATTATACACTTAATTGTTTTCCTTCGAATTTTGATAATAAACATTCTTGACTCAACTCACTGTTATGAATACTCTAACAATCTCGATCAATTAACAATAATTCATCAAGTCAAACTAACATATCCATTTGTCACAATTTATATGGAATGACTAGTGATCCATTATACATACAAGGAATTAAAAAAATAAAATGATATTTATCATATTTCGAAGCTTGAATAAAAGTTGATAAATAACTAGTTGAAAGTTAAAAAAAAATTAATATCTTGGAAAATAAAAATTAAAGACATCAAAAATCTTTGTTTCTGTGAGATTGTTTTTTGCCTTTTGGATGCTTTCTAGATCTAATTGTCTAGCAAAGATCTATCTCAAAAAGAGAAAAGGATAAAAAGAGACTTGTAATGTAGAGGAATAATGTTGGAGTTTTAGCTTCTTTCTTCTTGTAGTGAATAAATACTATGATTAGAAAAAAAATTGGAAAAATTTATTAATTTCTAGAGTGACTAAATATTAAAAAATTATTAATTAGTTCGTCAATTAATAAGTTAGTATTTTTAATTCAAAGAATTTTTTCAACTCCGCACAATATTTTCTATGTAGCATGTTTGCAATAAAAAAAAAAAGGATATGATATCTTTTACATTGTTCATATAAATTAGTTTGATAAAAGTAATTGAATCTGTTATTCTTTGTAAATAATGTATTAAATAAGAGAAGAAAAAATCTGGACAAACAAATGAGTGCAAAACTTCCCATAAAGATTAACAAATACCCAAAGGACACCAGTGAAGCATTATTTAGATACATATTTATCTCGTAAAGAATTGGGGAACCTCCAAAATAACCTCAATGTTTGTATCAATTTGAAAATCCTTAAGAAATAAAAACATTATTTTTTTTCAAATAAGATAAAAAAAAAAATTCAAATATATTTAAGGAATGAAAAGGTAATATTTTTTTGAAAAAAATTCAATTTTTTACTTATAAGGAATTTTGAAATTTAACTTTTTCCAGAAAATCAAATTTCGTTTCTCAAACTTTTTTAAAAATTTCAACTTTTTTATTTTCTAGAGTTCTTCAAGACTTTCTTTTCTCAAAAATATTAATATTTTTTTATTATTTAAAGTCATATTAAAATTTAAGGCAACTTAATTGAACTGAGTTAAATTGACTAAATTTTCAAAGCATAGGGCAAAATTTGACCAAATTATTTATAATAACTTATTCGCTAAATGGACACAAAGCAATTTCAAGGTTTTTTCATTAAGAATTAGTTAAAATTCCTAATTAAGCTAGCCTTTTTTTGGTGATAAAATTTATTCGAAACAATAAAAAAAAAAAAAATTTGTTAAGGTTATTTATCATGAATTAGTGATATCAGTGATATTTTTAATTTCAATATAAAAAAATAATATTTTTAATTTAATTTAAATATCAATAAATAGTGACTTTGTTAAAGTTCGGCTGCAGGTAACTTCTATGTGCTTATGAGTCTATGACAACTCTTTTATTTATTTTTATTTTTTTCCTATTGAATTTTGCCTATTTTAGAATATCCATGAAGTAGATATCTTCAGCTAATAAGGTTCTACTGTATAATTTATTAAAATAACATTAATAATAAAATCCAATAAAAATAAAAATAAAAATAAAAAGGAAGGCAATGAATGTGTAGGTTTTGCCTACATTTATTATCTCCTTTTTTATTAGATTTGGGCAAGAACAAAAAATGAAAAATCCAACTAAAAATGTGGTAATTAATAAAATAAAAAACAGTGACCCTTAATTAGAGCACCCGAAAGGGTATGAATAAACATCTTTATATCTCCAGGATTATCTTTAGAGCATTGTCATTTCAAATAAAATAAAATAATCCAAAACCAACAAACAGGCGATTCATATGACAATTCCATGCTCAAGAAAATAAATTTATTTTAGCTGATTTTATGCATATCATGATGATCCATTCCCGAGATGATGGAGCCATTCAAACGAGAATCTCTAATATAGATTTATCACCAAAAAAAGAAAGAAAAAAAATCCTAAAAAGCAATAAATGATTAAAAAAAACAGAAAAGGTGGAGAGAGAGAGAGAGAGAGAGAGAATTACATACTTTTGGTAGCGGAGGCGGTTCTGGAAGGTTCCAGGAGAGAATCGACGACGGGGCGGTGCTCAGGGGAGGGAACAGGAATAGTCCAATCTTGCCGCACCAAAGCCGACGTCGTCGCAGCATCACGGCGAACGGGAAGGGGAGGAGTGGTAGCACTAGAGTCACAACAAGAAGGAGAAGACGTCGTTTTTTTCGAAGTTGAGGCCATTGTAAAGGATTCACAAGCTCACCAATTCCACCCGCATAAATCTCTTCACAATTCACTGACATACAACACCGCTTTTCTTCTTTACCACCCTCCGATCTCCCTCCTCTCCGCTACTCTCTCTCTCTCTGTCCCTTCCTTTCAACAATAAGTGGAATCAAGAGAGAAGAAAATACATAAATTTCAAACAAAAAAAAAAAAGGCAAGAGTGATCTCGAGGGCAAGAGAAATGGGAGGGAGGTTTAATATATAAAGGGGAAGGTGGCGTGACACGTGCAGAGAGGGGGGTAAAAATTTGGGGAAGATAAGGTGAGCAATGGGGTGATTTTGATTTTTTATTATTTATTTTTTTTGTGAAAAGGAAATTTCAGTGGACTTATCAAGGATAAGTGCGTTTTGATAGGGCCTTCTGCCTGTGATAATGGACATATATGATAGTGTCCTGCACTGAATATTTTTTCCCCCCCCCTTTATATTAGCATGATAAGGCCATACAAGATTTCCATATTTTTCGTATAAGGACCTGTATCTTAAAATATATCACCAATTGCCCACTTGCTCTTTTTTTTTTTTTAATTTCAGGCTTTCGCATGCTTGGCCCATGCCTAGATGCCACGTCTACAGGGAATTTACTGCTGCCTGGCCTCCATGACTAGCGAGACTGGCTGGTGACTCTTGTTTCTTTAGTAATTTCAGTGCTACAAGTAATGTGACAAGAAGTGGAAGTGTTTCTTTCTTGTTAGGTCTCTTTCTTGTTATTGTTTTTCTTCTATTATTTGATGTGTTTTCTTCTCTTTAGAGATTGATATTATTGATAGATAAAATAGAGTGACATATACATCACATATTAAAGTATTTCAATCAATGAATTACATATATTACTATATTATAAAGGATAGACTTTGGTGAATCCAGGTCAACCAGCCGAATATATATCTTTTATAAATATTGAAATGGTGACCTATTAGTCGATATCTTTTTAAAAAAAATATATTGAGATGATAGTATAAGGGATAGACTTTAATCAATTCAGGTTAACTTGTCAAATCTGCGATCTAGGTCATGAGATCATGATAATCCTATAAAAAAATAAATCATGAAACTCAATTTCTAATTAGCATAGTGTTAAAAGATGAAATAAAAAAATTTAAAAAAAAGAACAAAAAAAGTTTTAAGTGAACTCGACTTAACTTATCAAACTTATGTTCCGAGTTATGAATCCTATTGGGTTTAATAAATTTTTTTAAAATTATCTCTTCATTTAATTATATGATAATAAAAACAAACGCTAACAAAATTAAGCATCAACCAAATATCAGACTACGATAATCCTAAAGAAATCAAATTGAAACAAATAACAAATGTCAATTTAAAATCACCTAAATTCTAAAGGGTGTAACAGGAAAAAAAACCACAAAATAAATCAAGAAAAATCCAACGATGCAAAATGAAATTGAAAAAAAAAAAAAGTCTACGCATGTGAGCTTGGGTGACCCAGCATAAAAAATTCTCAATTAAGAAAATAATAAGAAAAAAAATGAGAACCAAATATGATATAAAAATCAAATTCTATGGGAAAAAATTCAAAATAAATAAAAAAATAATTCAAAACAAAAAATATAGCAAATAAAAGAATTATAATCAAATTTGATATAATCAACAAAAAAAACAAGATATTTTTGAATTTTTTATAACTTCTAGAAAAATATATTCCACTCAAAATAAAAAGTAAACACTTTCTTGAAATATAAAATAATTTTTTTATATAAAAATATTTATCATTGATCATCTTTTATAATAATAAATATATAATTAATAAAAAAATATATATTATTTTAATATATTTTTAAATAAAAATATTTTTAAAAAAAACTATTATCATAATACTAAACACTACCTTTAAATCCCTCAGGACTTCGAATCACACAAAAGGAGTAATTTGAAGTGATTGTCTTTCAATTGAATTTGAGTCATTGCATTTTCAAAATAAAATTTGCGAAACAAACCGTCGGGACGTTCTCTTGCTGGTTTGTAAATCTAAAAGCTAAACTAATTACTCTTGCGACCAACCTGTTTACTACATCCATGGGATAGCAAAAGAATAAAGAATTCATAATTTATTTATTTAAAATAAAATAAAAATTATACCCAAGAATAATTAATGTGCAATTCCCTTGATTATGTCCCAAGTCTCTTCGAACGAGGATCGAAGATGTCGGTGAATTTTGACATATTTTCAATTTGACCTTCACCTTATATCTAATTACGGTTCCATGCCTCTTTTATTTTTAATTACGAGTAGAGACCATATCTTTTTCTTAAAGTAATAAGTGAACAAAAAAGGTAATATTAATGTGTTTTCTTATGCCACGTGTCTAGACAATCTTGCAATATCTTAACGTGTATTTATTTGAAAAACGAAAGAGAGGATAAAAGGCTGAAAAACCTTCCTCTTGATGCACGTGATCGGTCGGTGCGTGCATCTTGCGCGGAGATTTCTAGATAGCATGAGCCCATCATTACGTGTCTGGTAGCGTGATTTTAGTTACTTCTTAAAATATTTTTAATTTAATTAAAAATATATTAAAATATATCAAAATAATCTAAAAATATTAAAATAATATTAATTTAAAACAAATAAAATATATTTAAAACACAGAAATAAACAGTATTGTTTCTTTCCATAATTAATTAATTGTCATTGAGTCTTAAACATTTTATTATTTTGTGTAGAAATTTACTGGTCTAATTAAAAAAAACATTCATTAACATATTTTTTAATTAAGAAAATTATAATTATAAACTCAAAATATAATGGACATTAAATAATATTTTTTTATCAATTCATAATCAACTAAATATTTAAAAATGAAATTAAAAAAATATATTAAATTAAAAAAAGATAAAAAAAATTATCTAAATCAATTTGGATTAATCTACCAGACTCATAACTCATATCTTAAGATTAGGATAACTCCATGGAAAGCAGATCGAAAAAAATTATGTAGATTAATTTCTAACCAAATTAATATTAAAGGATGGAATAAAAAAATTAATTAAGAAAAAGGAAAAAAATAATTAACTAAATAGTCAAATTCGTAATTAAATTAAAGCCCCCTTCATGTTTTTGAATTAAATTAAAAAATATTTAATTTAAAGACTCAAAAATTTAGAGGGCGAATATTATAGAAAAATAGATTTTTAATGTTAACTCTGGTTCTTATTATTTTAAATTATAAACTAAAGTTTTTTTATTATTATATTGATGTTTCATGCTAACACAAATATGCTTAGTCAAATTCGTAATTATATAATTTTTTAAGGATAAAAAAGGGACAAAAATAAAATATAATTATAACAATCTATTACCTAAAGTAAATTACTAGTTGCACGCACACCGCAAATGTCAACTTCGAAAGTCAAACAACGATCTCGTATGCTTTTTTATATTGTGGACTTTAAAGCATGGAAAATTTCATAGAAAAACTAGTCAGATTTGATGGATGCGCACATGTATATTATTGGTCCTTATTCATTTTTAAAATGTTTTTCATTTTTTTTTAAATATTTTTTTGTTTTAAATTAATTTTTAATTATTTTCTGATAAGCTAATACAAAAAATAAATTTTTTAAAATAAAAAATATATTACTTTCATATATTTTAACTCTTTAAAAACCAAAAATTAATAAATTACAAACCGGCTGTAGTACTGCATATATTTGAGAGTGTGGCTGTAGTTGCTTTTCAAAGTATTTTTTATTTTAAAAAGTATAAAAATGATATTTTTTTATTTTTTAAAAATTATTTTTGAGATAAGCCTATCAAAATGATTTAAATACATCAAAAACATGTTAATTTAAAATAAAAAAAATTAATTTTTTTTAAATATTTTTGAAATAATGCGTTGCACCATGTTCCCCTTGCTCTTTTTTCTGCCACCCTTTCAACTTGAAGTGCTTTTGTGCACGAACTGCATTATTACTCCATGGAATTATGGTGTTTCTCCGGTCAAACTTGATCCTTTCTCCATCCTGTGTGATAAGCAACAAATGATTTCATGGAAAATCACACTGATCAACCTTTTCCTCCTTTAAAGTCTTTTCCTCCTTTTAAGACCTACTTCTTTTGTTATTTTGCTCTTTCTCTGGTCATCGTCCTCCTCGTTGTCCCTGTCAAGATAATTTACAGAGCTTGGACGGTTCAGGAAGAGGCAATAAAATAAATCAAGATCACCAGTGGTTCTATTTGACGGGATGCTGAAGTCAGGTCCTCATCAGAGCAAGTCGTCATCTGGAAATCGGATCAACTACTTTTTCTGCTACCAAAATGTGACAGACGCATTCTTTATAAACAAACAGCTTGATTGATTGATTGAAAGAGGGACACCAAGGGTGCTTTATAGAGGATAAAGGTGATAATTTTGAGTTTGAGTTACGTTGTAAAATAATTTTTAGTTAAAAAAAATTGTTTTTATTAACCCATAAATAATTTATATGAAGAGTTACTTTTCTCTATAGTTTATTTTCAAATCCATCTAATTTGCGTCTCTTTTTTATATATTAAATAAGTAGATATAATAAATAATTTGTTTAAGATATTGTTTTCACTTATATGCATGCTTAATCTCTCAAGGCTAATTATCTTATTTTAAGTTGATTGTAATTCTCGATGCTAAGTTTATGTATAATTAAAATGCTTTTTTTTTTTAATTTTAAGAACTACAGCTTAACTAGTTAGGTTCTAAATTTACTTCTCAGATATTACCAGTTCGAGTCCCATAAACTTCAGGGTTATCGGAGGTTTACATGGTCGTTAACTTCAAGATTTATAGGATTAGTCGAAATATGTGCAAACTAATCCAAACACCCACGTTAATTAAAAAAACTCCCTTTATGTTCAATATTTGAACAAAGAAAGTCAAAAAACTCTCTTAAACATTTGAACAACCATTTCAAGTTAATTTTATTAGGGAGATAAACTTTTTAAATTATTGAAATAAAACTTAGTTTCAATTAACATTAAAACAAGCATGAAAACACCCATTAATTAAATAATAATAGTTATATTTAAAAGAAAAGAAAAGGGAAATTATTCTTAGATACAAGATGTAATAAAAATCTTATCTCTTTATTGTATCTATATTTTCTTTTCTTCCCATTAATTAAATTACATTAGTAAATTATTGTATTTTTGTTTCATAAATTATATTAATTCCATCTTGGAACTCTTCGAGAATTATTCCATAGTAAAGAAGATTTCATCTAATATTATGACCACCTAACACAAAATAAACTATCAATTTTATTTAAAATAATGTACTTGTCCCATTGGATGGTCAAGGCTATTTTTTTTTTCTTTTAGTTTTTTAAATTTCAAACCTTAGAGTCAATATACATAGAAAATCATACACATTTCAGTAAAGAAGATTTCGTCTAAATTACACTAAATAATATCTTGTGTAGGTATAATTAGTCACACAATTTCATCATCCATTACTCAAATTCAAGGGAAGTTACTAAGAAAAATGAATGGAAATGACATTCATTTATACAACGAGTCAAGGAAGAGCTCAATTAGTAGTCCACAGCTATCAATTAGTCTTTGCTCCTTTCGATTCTCTTATACTTTTTCTACTCTTTACTAGAGAAAATACCCCTACCAACGAAGAAGACTTATTTATGCCCTTTTGGAAACGCGGTGATAATTGTATTTCATTAAATTAAAAATTTTTTTTTGAGTTAAATTTAATTTTTTTTATGTTTTTAGATAGTTTTGATATGTTAATGTTAAAATTAATTTTTTAAATATAAAAAATATATTATTTTAATACTTAAAATATTTTAAAAAATATCAACTCTTATCGTAACCTTAAATATACTTGAAATTAAAAAGTGATGCGTGCTCTTGAACTTCGTTTTCATAGAGGAAATTTGCAAAGGCAACTACATGATGTGATTATCATTTTTTTTTTTCCTTCTGATTTTGTACTTTTATATGGTAGACTCTTACTCTCATGAAATTGTGTTCCAATTTCCAAACAACGAAAAAGGACGTGGAGGAAGCGGAAACACATAAAAATTGAAAAAATATATTTTTATTCAGAGTTTTTAAACCCGGTCTAGTAACTGGCTCAGTTCAAGATCCAGGTTACGAGTTTTAACCAAGTCACCGGGTCGCGCTGGGTCAATTCTAATTTTTTTTTTAAATCAAAACGATATCATTTTAGTAAAAATTAAAAATCAAAAGTCAACGAGTTGTAACTAAGTCTTATCAAGTCATCCCGGATTTTGATTTTTTTTAAATCCGGTCTAGTTTCAATCTCGAATTGACCTACCAAACCGGATTTCAAAACTATGTTTTTATTATGACAAGGATTTCGATCCATCTACACATGGGAGGTATTGTCCATACCTTTATCATATTGGGCCTAGTGATCATAAGACCATAAGTGGTGTTGAAAAAAAAAATAATAGTGGAAAAAAACAATATATAAAAAAGTTATAGAAAATTTGTATTACTAGTCACATTTAAGGAATTATGTTTTATTTGCAGAAATAATTCTTCTAAAAATTGACAAATAGTTTTTTTTATTTGAGATTCCCTTTTCTTTATTTTTTTTCTAAAGATAAAATAGATTATTGATTAGATAATGAAATTGAATAACTCGATAAAAAAAAAAACTTGATAAAAAAAATAAAAAAAATCTTGAAACTTAATTTTTAAAACTTATAAACTAGACCACTTGATCATAAATATCAAATATAAAAAAAATACAAAACTTAATCCTCAACAAATCAAATATTAAATGATAAAATTATAAAAAATTATTCAACAATACAAAAAAAAAATAAAAATTAAACATACAAAAAAAATATACGAGTCCCACTTAGATTAATCCATGAAACTCACAATAACTATAATTATAAAACAACAAATAAACTCCATGATAATACCATTTTACCTTTCAAAGTCAATTCATTTAATTTTTATTTGTCAAGGACAAAGACATCAATTCATTATTTCAATCGCCAGTGAATCACTCTTTTGCTAAAGTATTTTTGCTACACATTTTATTTATTTATTTATTTATTTGTAATAAGGAGTGACCTATCCTATTATTGAAAGGTGATCATGGTGGGTTTGTATGGGTACCCTTTCATGGTGATTTTTGCCTCTACTTTTATCAAATTAAGAGAGATAATACCTCGTTCAAGCAATGGAAACTTGGGTGAAGTATGTACCGTACAGATTTGACGAGGCATTTCATGTGGAGGAGGAGGACACCATTGTTGCCGAATTGGAAGCTGAGAAAATCATTTCTCACATGCAGCGCCATTGATGATGCTCATGTTTCCAGGCATCTAGGATTCTAGATTTAATTATACGGGATTCAACCTCCTTGAAGCGTTAGAAAAGTGATGGTGGTATCCTCCTAAGCCCTGCTGCATGCATGAAGCTCAAATACCAGAGATCAGTGGTGCCCTTGTGGGCGACAAAGAATATCTTGCTGAAGAGCCGCTACATGAACCGGTTCTGTTGTGCCGAAATCTGGCCTTAGCATATCAGTTTGGACTTTGGTGAAATGCATAAAAGCATTACTTATCTATCACTTATAACACTCAGGGTTTTTAACCATGTTAGCCAGTTCTTATCTAATATTTTCTCTTCAACTCGTGCCCCGGTTCAGCTCGGTCTCGAGTTAACCTGCTAGAAAAACCGATTTATCAAACTATAAACAATCAAATAACTGAAGGGCTAAGAAAAGAATTCAACAATCATGACAAATTGAAGAATTGTTTGTGGTATGACAACGGGCACTTTCTCTGATCATTTTTCCTGTTTTTCCCAAAGAGATTTATCATTAACAAAAACACAAGCTCTGCTATACCTTTGCCGGTTAAATTGGCTTTGGATATTTGAGTAACCACATCAAGAATTAAGCAAACCACAACAGAGAACCTAATCACCTATGCTCAAAAGTTACGCCAACCTAAAGTTACAATCACATAAATATGAATTGCCAATGCATGAATTCCTATACTTTATTTAGTTACAGCATTGTTTAACCCTTCATTTCAATACGAATGCACCCACTCGCAGAGATAGTTTTCTTAACATAACTAAAGCTTGTTTGTTGATGATGCCAGTAGAAGCTGCAGCTGCCTACTAAATTACCAAGGTCTACCAGCACCAAGTGGCACGGTATTGGATCCTGAAATCATCCCCCGGTTGCCGAAGCCACCTCTTCCTCTGGAACGGAAGTTACCTGCAGAACATATGAACATGAGAAATAAATGAGATTCATCATCCTTGAATAGACTTAGCATTCAATCCTGATTAACACGTCCACATATGTTTACCTCCAAAAGAACCAGCTGACCGAGTCATAGCAGATAATGACGGGGGCACAATCTGCCCTGCTTCTTGCAGAATTTTAATAAGATCCCTAGCAAATTTTGCATTTGACTCTGTGAAAAAGGTTAAGGCAGTTCCCCTAGCTCCTGCTCGACCAGTTCGGCCTATCCTGTGAACATAATCCTCAAGGCTGGAAGGAAAATCATAGTTGACCACACATTTTATGTCCTTCACATCTACAAGCAATTAAAGTAGAAGTTAAGTGAAAAGAATTGATGTATAAAGTTCACTGAATGCACTTAAGCGCAGGACTATACGCCCCAAGACAAACTCAGCTATGAAAGATGGCTCATTCTACTTGAGATAATTAACAAAATGAAAACATTGTTTGATTCCCGATCAAGAGATTACTCGGCTTTCAGGACTTTCATTCTCAAAGTAAAGCTATCAAAGCTTGACATAAGGCAGCTAAATAAAAATCTGGACTGGAGCCTCTTAGGATAAGCATGCCAGTTTACGAAGTTTTTTAGCCACCATGCTAGCCTGATTCACGGCTCTAGAAATGTATGAACACCCCCTTATCCCCGCACCCCTAAGATCCAAATGATCAATTTAAGATAACACATTCAAGAGACAAATGTGCCCACCTTAACCTTGCAGGGATAAGGAGCAGCTTCACCACCACTATTTCCATATCCAGCTATTTAATAAACATGTCAGTCAACCCGGCTGCCAAGATAAACCAGCTCCATAACTGTGGATGGGCAACAATCGCTTGCAAACATGTTATGTAGACACCTGTTAGTTGGAGCCCTGCGACATTAGAGAATTCTGCAAATTACTGCCTCATGAAAGCCAGATTTTTAGATTGCTTTTCTTCCATGCAGAAACAGAAATGCAACTTCCCCAGTCACAGAATAAATCTTAAACTGCTGTCCACAACACCAATGGGCAGTGCTCCCTGTGTCCATATGGGATATTCTAGCGAATATGAGAAACCAAGGTGCCACTCAATCCAACTTTAAAATCCCTTTGAAGTAAAGAACCATGCTTACAAGTTAATACAGCAATCAGTGGGTGATTATTCATATTGGTAGCTCGCTTTGCACCCATACCACAGATTATATTCAGGGAAAACTGGATAGCAGCCGGCTGACTTGCCTATCTTCAAATTTCTAGACAGAGGTGAATAGACCTAGGACTCCTACACACAATGATCCTACCAAGGCCCCGTGCAGCAACATCAGTGGCAGTCATTATAGGGCTTCTGCCACTTTTGAACTCCGCCAGGACCCAATCCCTTTCAGCCTGGTTTTTATCACCATGGATGGACAAAGCTGCCCATCCATCCATTCTCAACTGCCTTGTAACTTGGTCACAGCCTTTTTTTGTCTCCATGAATATTAGAATTCGACTTCCATCCATCACTTCTTTCAGCAGTTTGATCAGCCTGCATAGATTTAGACATATTAAAGTAGCTATATCAACATGCTAAAACATCAATTTTTCTCTGCTACAAGCTGCTGAGACAAACCGTTTGTACTTCTCCAGGTCCATCATGACTTCAACAACTTGCTTTATAGACTGGTTTGCTTTTAAATCTTGCGATCCTATGATAACCTAAACATGGTAAAAATTTCAACAATATTGGGTGAACATGCCTTTATAACAAGCAAATAACAATAAACCCAAAACACTTATATGATGGCAATTGGGGACAACTATGACTGAGACCTTGTATGGATTATGCAAAAAATGCCTTGCTAAAGCTTCAACCTCCCTGGGCCATGTTGCACTCCAATACAATGTCTGCCTATCTGGTCGAATCTGCGATAAAAATAGACCTCTTAGAATTCAGTTTCAAAGGACTTCCTGACTAATGAAATTCCATTGTAATAACAGTTTCTGGGCTGGCCCTCTGGCAAAAAATACAAATTACTTCAGTGTGAATTACTTTAAATTAGCATGAAAAATCCAAGTACCTTACCAAAAGTCAAATTATCTCAATAAGAATATTCATTAAAATTCCATGTTTTGTACGGCCACATTATTGCAGGAGGAAGTTAAAGACAGATGCTTACCTGAGATACAATTTTCCTAATTTGAGGCTCAAAGCCCATGTCCAACATGCGATCAGCCTCGTCCAACACTAGGTATGTGACTCTTCGCAAATTCACGTGTTGAGCTCCCAACATATCTATTAGTCGACCAGGGGTAGCAATAACAATTTCAACACCTGGCATAAGACAGATCCTGAATCACTACCATACTTCACCAATCTCAATCTGCTTAGATTTGCAAGTAGCATAACAAGCTACTCAAAACAGAAAATACCTCTTTGAAGATCACGAATTTGGGGTCCCTTGGGAGCACCGCCATATATGCATGTGCTCCTAATATTCGCCTTTGAACCAAACTTCAAAGCTTCTTCTTGAATCTGAACTGCCAGCTCTCTTGTAGGAGCTAATACTAACACAATCGGACCATCACCATGTGCTAGACAGCAATAAAGTTTAAAACAATAAATATCACACAATAAAATGTGACAACTTCAAAAATTCAACTTAACCAGAAAGGCAATCAATACTAACCCAATCGAGGCTGAGCAGCAACATGCACAAAAGCTGGTAGCAGATATGCCAGTGTCTTACCAGAACCAGTCTCAGCAATGCCAATTAGATCTCTACCCTTTAGAGCCATTGGCCACCCTTGAGCTTGAATTGGCGTTGGCTCAACAAAACCCAACTTAGCAATCACCTGTAAGCAGTAATCTACCACATAAAATTAAATCAATCAGTCTAAAATAATACGTAAATTTTCAAATCGAACCATATAAGCATTGATGTGAAAAAATTTGAAGTACCAGGGAAATTGGCCTCGTGAAAAATTCGAATAGGCCTAGGCACGTCATGACCTTCAACAGTAATTTCTCTTCTAGCACGAAACGTAACCACTTCATGTTCCGACATAGCCCTAATAGAAGGATTCTCGAAGTATAAGTTCTTCTCAAAAGGCACCAAGTCCCCAAAATCCTGCTTTGGAAGTGCAATATTATCCAACTCTCTCCTTGGATCTCCCCCTCCAAACCTCCCCCCTCTTCCACCACCACCACCACCACCACGGCCAGAACCAGAATTCCAGCCTCTCCCACGGCCAGCATCATTTCTTCTATCCCCACCATGAAAATTAGACCCTCGGCCACCACTAAACCCCCTTCCTCCTCCTCCACCCCCTCGTCCAACACTGAATCCACTAGAAGGTCTCTCAAAAGCAGGATAACCTCCACCAACTGGAGGGGGACCGCCTCTACCCGCAAAAGACGGAGGCGGAGGAACCCCAGCACCACCGCCATGAGGAACAGGCCCTATCATTGTGGGTACCACTGGAGTTTTTTGGCCCATTAAGTCACTGAAAAACAGAGCCGGTTAACATAAGAATCCAAAATTAAAGTAAGAAAAAAAGGATTATTCGATCAAAACTGCGAGAATTTAATTGCCTGCGATGGTGACGGTGACGGTAAGAGTCGGGGTCGGAGTAGCGGTTGTCGTAAGGGTTCATCACTGATTGAAGCTTGCTTGGGCTAGGATTTATTCGATTTGAGTTTTCTTCGTGTTGGAAGTTTGAGAGAGAGAGGAGAGAATATTTTTTTTATCAGATCGCGGGAAAGATATTTTTTTTCTTTGAGCCTCCTTTATTCGCTTAGTACATATAACCTAAATATTTTAAATATAATATTATAGATGTATAAACTTTCTAAATATTTTTTTAAATAAAATCTATTAATATTTTTTAATTTTAAAACTTCAAAATATTTTTTTCATATTAAAAAAATAAAATTAGTTAAAGCTATTAATTTGATCAAATCCACTTTTATATTATATCTTAATATATTATTTTTATATAAATATAAATAATACCGTATCATTTTAATTTTTTAGTTCGGCATTAATATTATTTTTTTTTATTTTCCCAAACTAAAAAACACTTCTTTCTATTTAAAATTTATTTAATTTTTTAATTGCATACTGAATTTTATTGATCAATTAATTTATAATATAGCCTTAAAAATATCTTCAAGAAAATAATTTTCATCAGATTTAATAAGACGGCTTGGGCTTTTAGGCTTCTTTGTAAATCTTTACGATAGACACGTGTAGGGCCCACCACTACTAACAAGGTCATAGAAGGGATTAGCATGTACTATTTATTAATTAGCTTATTTCTTGATTGTGGTGTTTTTTAAATAATTTTTTTTTGTTAAAATATATATTAATAATATTTTTTATTTTTTAAAAATTATTTTTGAGATCAGCATATCAAAATAATTTAAAACATATCAAATTTTAGTAAAAAAAATTAATTTTTTAAAAACACAGTTTGTATCATTAACATATAGATTTGCCAAAACATGAAGAAAAAACAAGGGAGAGGACAAAGCTAGTTGTTATATATATATATATATATATATATATATATATATATACTAAGGTTTGTGAGACTCGGACGGTTTCCATGTATCTTGACTAATCCAACGGGTCCTGAAGATAACGACCATATAAATCTATAATGGCCTTAAGGTTTGTGAGACTCGAACTGGTGACCTCTAAAGAGTAAACTTAAAGTCTGACCAGTTAAATTATACTCCTCAAGATTAAAGCAAGTTGTTTTTACTTGATTTGATTAAGAGTGTGGTAATGATTATTTTTTAAAATATTTTTTGTTTTAAAATATATTAAAATAATATTTATTTTATATTTTAAAAATTATTTTTAACATTAACGTATTAAAATAATTTAAAAATATTTAAAAATTATTAATTTAAATTAAAAAATTACTTTTTTAAAAACGATTCCGAAATATAATTTTAAACGCCATTTTGAAAATGCAAAAGATTCCTTCTCCATTCCCTTGTATGTGTATCCAGGGGCGGAGGAGCATAGAAGACTAAGGTGGTAGAGCCCGGTAGAAAAATAAATCTTAAAAAAATGTAATATCCATCTTATAATTATAAGTATAGCCTTTTATTTTATCTTTTTTCAAATCCGGATATGTAAATATTTTCTCTGCATTATTTCTTATTAGCCTCGTACCTTTTCATTGGGCTTCTTAGCCTTTAGCATCCCATTAATTTATCTTCTTACTCATTGAATAAATTTCTAGGATTCTCTATTCCGGATAAAAGAATCCATTTTATATATCCCAATTTATATGTATTTGATTCATAGAAAAAATTAAAAATTTTAATTTTAAAAAATAAAATTAAAAAAATAAGTTTGGGAATATGGTTGTGATTGTATTTTAAAGTGTTTTTCGTGCTGGAATATATCAAAATAATATTTTTTTTAAATTATTTTTAAAATCAACACATCTAAATGATTCAAAACATACCAAAAAATGATGTTTAGCAAAAAAAATAAATTTTAAAGGAGCGGTTTGCACCGCGTTCCCAAATGCTCTCTACTCTTTAGCCCCATCTTATAGTAGCTAATAAATACTCAATTAACCATGAGGGTGTAGCCTAATTAGTCGGGCTCTAGGTTTTGATCTCTAAAAATCACTGTGTTCGAATCCCACAAATCTTAAGACCACTAAAGATTTATATGGTCCTTACGACCCCTTTGGGGTTTATTTGAGGTGCGGAAATGTATGATATCCATATTAATAAAAATAAATAAATAAATACTCGCCCTAGCGAAATTCATGATATTTCACGCACTTACCATATCTTTGCCACCTGCTTAACTCCCATTGGTATGGAGTATGGTTTCTTAGCTCATCCTTCAATTTATAATACAAAAATTTTCATGCATCATTAGTGAAGTGATGGAAAACAACCATAGTGTTTATTTAATAATGAATATTGAAAAATAATTTATGTTTATTTGTTCGCCGTGCCGGAAAAAGATTCCCCCGCCCCCGCCCTTGTGTGTATCATCACTCCTAAAAGAAACCAATATCTATGAGAAATTCATAAAAAAATAAAAAATAAATAAAAAAAAAAAAACCAAGAAAGAAGGGAATCATATATATATATCTATGAGGATTTCGACTTCCATTCATTGGTTTGATTTACATTACATCTTTGTATTCAATATGTTTTTTTAGTACAAACACTGAAATTAATATAGTGTTAGTTGTAGTCTTCAAAAAAATGGAAGCCACCGGGAGTCTGTTTCCTTCAGCTTCCACCTTGTATTTGAGAGTTTTTGGGTTGCTCCTGCTGCTCTTTCCAATGCCGGCTGCTTCTTCTTCTTCTGTTTTGGATAAAATCTTAAGAATCCATCACCATGTTCCTACAAACTGGATGAGACAGGAAACGTCATTTTCTTCGTGGAAACTGATAGAAAACTATAAAAATGTAAGCATTAATGCTATCCATTTTTCAACTTGCCTGGGAAACATGGAAGGTTGAAAAACTTGTTAGCAGAGCTGCGGATAACATCTGGTCTTTGGGCACAGGATGACACTGACTCTATCCCATCCTTACCATCCATGATCTTCTTTCCATTATGAATAATACTAACCTCACAATAGTCTGGAGCTTTCTTCTTCACAAATTCTCCTTTTCCCAACTTTTTCCTTAGCAGCCTGCAAGGATGGAGGTAAAATCATTAAATTGATTGTTGACTATTAACGTCTATCTGCAAGCATATGACAATAAGCTCATCGATTAGTTTATTCGTTAGCATAGATTGGTTGAGCGGATTATATAGCCTTCTTGCAGTCCATGTGAAATATGAGTCGAATTGGCACTCGGATGAACAGCTTTGTCAGCTACAATCTAGATTTTTTCAAATCTCAGAAAGCACAACAAATATGTTATGAGGGGTTATATAGAAAACAAGCATCTGCACCTTGAGCGAGGTAGGCGTTTGTTTCCCATGACAAGGTGGGTGATGTTGAGAACAGGAATGAGTTCTAGAATAGTTTTGGCAGTCAGATTGCTCTCCAGCAGCATTGTATCTACTGTCACCTGTCACACGAAACAAGTTCTGGTATCAATGGTCTTGGTGAATGATGAGTTATTGAGTAGTAGTATAGAGTTGCCATTATCCGCACCTTGGCATTGGCACACAGGCGAGTGTATTTTTGCAGCTGGTTCCTCCTCCTGTTATTCTCTTCATTAATGTAAAATCTCACTTGATCTTGACTTAATTGGCTCCTTGATAACCTTCCAACTGCCAACAAACGATTAAAAAGAGTTTAAGGCACTGCAAAATAATTAAACCTGTCATGCTCCACAACATTGGGATGTGGCAAGCGAGAAAACAACTCTACTTGTTCATGTCAAACATAGCCTATACAGTCTAGCAGCTTTATGACCTCCGATGATTCAAGTCATCAATATATATGATGGTCCAGACAATAACAAAGTCTGATTTTCCTAATCAGATTTCCCCTGCATTAGTTCTGGCCACAAGTAGACTCAAGTCATCTTCTTAAATGGTCAATTGCTACATAGGGACTTCATGATTCCAAGGTTTTGATTTGAGAAATTCAGAACAAAATCCGTATCACTTGGTTATGCTAGACATATCAGAACATTCACTAGTGTAACTTCCTGAGCAGCAGATATTCATTATTTTAGTTGATCAGATGTGTTGTTGTTCGTTACATCAGGTCACTCTGGAAGAAGCATAATCATCTTTCCTTCCTCAGAGAAGCAAGAATTCATCCCTCTAAACTCGATTAATCTAACAACATGAACAGCCTGGTAGGATATAAAGGTTTACCTGGTGTAGGGATATATGTCAGAGGAGGAAAAACATGGACAAGGAAAACTCGAGCTCCAGGTGAAACAGCATGATCTAGAGCCCACTTCAGTACATCAGTGTCATTTTTACCAACAGCTACATAAACATCATCATTGATTCCATCTATGCTGTTAGTAATAGTCTTGCTATCATCCCCTATCTCTACGATTTCTGGCGACATGATTCGTGCACTGTACCGCATAGAACTTGCCGGCACATATTTCTCTTCTTCCATCTCTTACTCTTAGAATCACACAAGCATAGATTATACAGAAATCAACAACGTAAATTATGTGATAGAGATAGGTGGTCTTTTTGAGAGCGAAGATAACAAGCTTTTGGCGCTAGTTAAATATTGGCAGTTTTAAAGGAAATGGTCGTTGCTCTCAAGGCCACAAAGTAAAAGGAAAAATAAGAAAAGGGAATTCTCTCTTGTCAAGCTTTGCAGGCCACTGGATATGTCACATAAGACCATTTCTCTCTTGTTAAGAGCCCTTTTGGAAACCTTTTGCTTTCCCCTCCTCCACAGTGTCTTGTCATGAGGATTGACCTTACTTTAGGAAGACAGCATCTTGTGTACTATCCTCACATTTGAAAACACAGTCCTTGTTTTACCTATTGTTAGGCACACAACACACCTCAGATTGCCATCAATGAAAAAGCGCGCATGAATGAGGTCGTACAACCAGGCTCTAAATTAATTGATCAGCTTCTTCTGTTCTTGATTTAAAACATGGAATGGAAAAAGAAGAGCAAATCTTTGTTGGATTTTAACCGACCCTGTAGATGGAAAAGGATGATTCAATGCATTCTACTGATTGTTTCGTATTGGGAAAAGGGGTCTCTTTTTCTCTCTGCACCTTCGTCTGCCAGGAGTGTCCTATTCCATAAGTGCTGCACAACTCAGCCATCCAATTACAAGAATACAACAATTCGGCTGGGTTCTTATTCTAATATTCCACCATCTTAGGCGGATAATTTCTTGTGCAGATAATTCCAAGTTGATTTTAAATATTTTAAGCAGCTTGGTGGGCATAGACGAAGTTCTTTAAAGACTGGGCCTGAGTACACATACAAGAACTTGGACCTGGGCACCCGTTGCCGAATTGTACAGGTTCAGTTGTTCTCCGGTGCTTGTCTTTCACTCTCCGTGCAAAATACATCAGGAGATGTCAATTTGCTCCCATGCTGCAGGCATGATAGATCCAAGTAATGATATTTCCGTAGCAGTAAATGTTCACTCATTTATTAACAGATTTCAATAAATAAAAAATGATAAGCAGATTTTAGAGGCATGGCTGCATGGCCAAAGGTGTGTGTGAAGTTCTTTGGCTAAGAAGGCTACTAACAAAAATAGGTTTTTTCCCTAACTCATAAATTACCGTGTTTTACGACAACAAAGCAATCATTAACATCTCTCATAATCCGATTCAACATGATCAAACTAAATATATTAAAATTGATTATTATTTCATCAAACAAAATAAAAGAAAATTACTAGATTCGTATTTGTTAAGTCAGAAAACTAGTTAGCAGATATACTCATGAAGGC
This sequence comes from Populus deltoides, assembly GCA_015852605.2. Classification (NCBI taxonomy): domain Eukaryota; kingdom Viridiplantae; phylum Streptophyta; class Magnoliopsida; order Malpighiales; family Salicaceae; genus Populus; species Populus deltoides. Next base: position 5,320,234 of record CM027584.2, on the reverse strand, counting down.
ACTATCTAGCAAAAATTTCTATATCTTACTCAACAAGTTAGGTATTAGAGATATCTATGCATCTACTTGAGAGGACTTATTGACATGAACTGTCATACAAAAACCAAATTAATTAATTTATAGAAAGTTTTGTAAAATCCCTTACTCTAAGGGACAACCATAGTTATAGCCTTCAATCTTACACATCCAAAAATAGCTCTTATGTGTCTAGATATACCTAGACAATCTGTCTTTCTAAGATAAGAGAAAAAATAAAAACCTTTATTATTTTTATCAATTTGGTCTAACAAGAAAATTTTCTAATGCAATATCAGATTATTTTGATCTAATAGGGTATTTAAAAGATTATAACATATGTGTAGAAGTAAGAGAAAAATCATAAGAGTGAGTGTATAAACCAATGACATAAAAAATAAAAATAAAGGTGTTGGATAATCAAGCCCCAGCAAGAGAATTGAAATCTTGTTCTTTTGTCTATATATATATACACACACGCGCGCTCGCGTGTATTAAGAAAAGAGTTTTTCTTTTTAAAAAAAAAAGATATGGCCAAAAAGTCATAATGAAAATGGTCACAAAAAGAAGAAACTATTTTGCAATTTGCAAGCTTCCCCATCATATTTTCACTTTAAGAGATTTGAGATTTTCAAAATTAAATCTTGAAGTATAAATTAGAAGTTCTTTTCATAGTTCTTCTAGATGCATAATAATGTGATTATCTTATTCCAAGTGTTTATAATTATCCTTAGACTAGTGTAGATATATGAATAAAGTAATGATTTGTCATCTAAGTAGAAATCCATTTAAATTTCTCCAGTATATTAGTATTATAATATACAAGTGAGGTGTGTTCCATCATGCATTCCCCAAATCTTTCTCCTAGCAGCAACAATTCAAACCGTGTTGTAGTTTTCCCAGTCAATGCCACCTTTTTATTCTGTGCAATCCTTGCAAGCCTGCGCCATGTAGTGCCTTACGCTTTAAACGTGCACACACACAGGCTCACTTGACATGCAGAAAGTAAATTGCATCTGCTGCTATGGTAATGGAACATTAATTCAATTTGAATATTGGCATGAGGCGCGCAGTGCTTCAGTATTCCCGTAAGCAAAGAACAAAGATCTTGGCAGGATTCGAAGAAGAAAGTTTAGTATTTTAAGAGCTGGTCAATGAAAGCCTCCACAGCACGTAATCCCCCTAATTAATGACAGTGCTTCAGTATTCCCGTAAGCAAAGAACAAAGACCTTAGAAACACGATAAACAGGCCTATCCCACGATTAGACCTGAAAGTTAAACATCTCTAGTCCACAAGGCAGAGAGGAAACCTCCAAACTGATAATCCTATTGATGCAAGATAAGTTATCTGTGCCCAATGCTAGCTTACACTCATATGACTAGTGAAAACTATCATTGTTGAAAAAAAAAATATGAATAAGGGCATGACTCCACACCCTCTTTCTAGGAACAACAGGGGAGATGCTCTTAATAAGCATGCCTCTTTACCTATATGCTCTTTTACTCCTCCTTTAAAGTTTGAAGTTTAAAATAGCACACAATATCATGAGGAGTTGAGATTAATAAAAGAGTAAATACCAAAAGCTTTAAATTGATAAGCTTGAGAAGCCCTGTTTTAGAGCATCCCATCAAGCCATCGATAGAAGACTCTACCACCCACTTCGTGTGAATTCTATTTCAAGTTGGCCCACGTAGCTTATTTTCAAAGTTATATGGTCCACTTGTTCGCATGGTAACATGGTTAGCCATTGAAGCGACACATCCTCGAGTAGAATCCTCTAAGCTGTAAGCTTAATCCGCTTGAATCTGCAGGACAAATTTTATCATCTATCCACACAATTCTTGTATTTGCAAGTGATGATAGATTCCAAAATGGACCAGGAGCAAGGAAATATTATGCGAGGAGAGGAGGAGAAGAATATTATTCCTTAGTGTTGGTGGACCATTTGCCCACAACATGATGCATGGGACCATTTCTAGAGTTAAAAGATGATTATAACAGAAAGATAAATCTGTCATTTAGCTACAAAAAGTGATAATTTATGTCAAACAGCAGATGAATAGAAACCATGAACGTCATATGCATGAATTAATACCTCCTCTAGCTCATCCTTTTCTGCCATTACCACTCATCCAACTAAATCTTGATATAGACTTCTTGTAGTGTTTGTGTAGTGGAAAATATTATTAGATTGCTGAAATTTGAAGATCATATGAACACATACATATCCATTTCAGATACTGCAGATCATACTGCTATGGAATTGGGAGTGCACTAACAACCATAACGAAATCGCCATGTAAGTGACTGGCTCTTGTGAGAGGTGGCGGGGCTATGTACAATTTTGAAGGGTCAATTCTAGTTCAATGTTCTGTATATAAGCCGTAACTTTCAAGTTAATGAATCAAAGAGAAAATAAAGCATCTTCTTGAAATAATCTTAGAAAGCAGACATGGCAAAGGCCATTCAGCTTGCTGTTCTTAAAGTGCTGATGATCATCATATTTGCTGGTTGGATTGCTGTCTGGATTCAAAAGCCTACTAACATGTGGACAAGAAAATGGAAAGGAGCCGAAGATAGTTCTCGTTATACAGTGTTTGGCTATTATGGTATGCATAAAAAGATATCATCTGAAAAGGTTTTTGCATATTCCTAGAACATCTTTTTCACATATAATCCCTTACGGCATGATTGCATCGGTTATTAATTTGTAGAATCAAGCAAGATTTGTCGTTCTCATGCTCATTCTTACTGCAAAACATAAAACATTCATGATTGCAATTACAGATGTTGGTATGCATGCTTATCCTATACTGAATGCGCTGCAGGTCTCTACTTTGCTGTATACACATTTCCTCTTATTTCCCTGACCATAATTGGACTAGTTTACTTGAATTTGGTTTCGAGGGAGCCTCCTCGAAGCAGGTAATATAGTTGTGAAATCGGATTATGCTCACTGGAAATCAATGGCTTACTTTTTTTATGATTAATGTGGATGGCAGACCAGCAAGGAGTGCAACTATTGGTTTTTCAAATCCTGTGTTGGTAAACAGCTTTCTGGGAATTTTATCTAGCATAGAGATTCTAGCAGTGTTCCTCTTTGTCCTCTTTCTAGCTTGGACTTATTATGCCCGCATCAGCAATGACTTCAAAAAGTTGATGCCAATCAAGTCACTGAACTTGGATTTGTGAGTTCTAACAATCCTAAATAACAAATGGTGGAGAGTAAAAATCAAGAGTAACACCATTACTGATGTTCACTTGTATTTCAGATGGCAACTCAAGTATCTAAGAGTGGCAACCCGATTCGGATTGCTAGCAGAAGCCTGCCTAGCTTTGCTTCTTCTTCCTATTTTAAGGGGATTGGCTTTATTTCAGATACTTGGCATCCAGTTTGAAGCTTCAGTAAGATACCATATATGGCTAGGGACTTCAATGATACTTTTTGCCACCATTCATGGCGCAAGCACTTTGTTTATCTGGGGTGTCAGCCACCATATTCAAGATGAGGTATTCTATGCCCTTTCTGCTTTCCCTCTTGAAACTAAAGTTTGTCTGTTTTACTGGTTCAACTTGCATTTTTGTGATTCAATTTGGTATCTTTTGTTATTAACATTTAGCTAGTTTTTTCATTGTTTTATTGCTTTGCTATGAGTCTTCAATAACAGATGTGGAGATGGCAGAAAACAGGACGGATATACCTGGCAGGGGAGATAGCTCTTGTTACAGGACTAGTAATCTGGATCTCATCTCTTCCTCAAATAAGGAGGAGAAGATTTGAAATATTCTACTACACACACCATCTGTACATAGTCTTTCTGATATTCTTCTTGTTCCATGCTGGAGATCGGCACTTCTACTCAGTATTTGCTGGGATATTTCTCTTCGGTCTTGACAAGCTACTTCGAATTGTACAATCAAGACCAGAAACATGCGTTCTCTCAGCACGAATATTCCTATTCCCCGACAAAGCCATAGAACTTACGCTGCCAAAGGACCCAAGTAAACTTTTCAATCTTACCAGTTACAATCATATTTATTAGTGTTGTGACAGTGAATTCTCTCATCAGAATGGCTCTCGTACTAATTGTAGGATTGAAGTATACCCCAACAAGTGTTATATACATGAAGATACCAAGTATTTCCAAGTTTCAGTGGCATCCCTTCAGTATAACTTCTAGCTCTAACCTAGATGATCACACGATGTCTGTTGTGGTAAAATGCAATGGGGGCTGGACAAGTACTTTCTATGACGTGATACAAGCAGAGTTAGATTCAGATACTGGTTCTATGAGCTGTATGCCGGTGTCGATTGAAGGCCCTTATGGACCTGCTTCCCTGGACTTCCTAAGGTTTGCATAAAAGAACTCGGTATTGCAGGACAAGATTTTAATTGAACTAAAGATTATAATGAACTAGTTAAGAAATTTATAAATTTTTTGCACTAGTAAGATGATTTTAGAGATTGTCACTCGTTAAGAATTTTTTTGCAGGCATGACAGCCTACTAATGATTGCTGGTGGAGCTGGGATAACCCCATTTCTCAGCATTTTAAAAGAAATTGCTTCTGTAAACAGCAGCAGATATAGATTCCCCACGCAAGTTCAGCTTATCTATGTCGTGAAGAAATCACAAGATATTTGCCTTTTAAACTCAGTTTCTTCTCTACTTCTGAACCAGTCATCCACACAACTGTCTCTGAAGCTAAAAGTATATGTAACTCAAGAAGAGAGGTCTAATGCAACAGTGAGAGGATTAGTGAATGACTTATCTCTAGTAAGAACAGTTAACTTTAGCACCGAATGCTCAAAATATGCCGTACATGGACCAGAAAGTCCAATTTGGATGGCTGCCATGGCCGCATTATCCTCCATCAAATTCATAGTTTCTCTTATTTGCTTCAATCACATTTTTCTTCCCCATGAAAAGAAGAGTGCTGTGACGGAAAAGATGGTTCTTCCCTCAGAAAAGAAGGCCGCAAAAGAAAAGACCCCCTCCTCACTTGTTGATCTACTTCTCCTAGCTTCTTTCATCATAGCACTGGCATGCAACAACTTTTTAGCAAGTATTTTGAGGTGGAAAAGACTCAAGAAAGATATCCCACCTGTCTCTCCAAAACAAGGTAAAGCCACAGAACATGGTTTAGTGGAGACTAGAAGTCCTGTTGAAGAACATGAACTTCATTTTGGAGGAAGACCTGACTTTCAAGGTACTATTATTCTATCATCCCTTTCCTCCAATTCTTGCTGAATCTACTTCTTGAACTTTCTGTTTCTAATTTCAGTTTGTGTAATTACATATTGCCAATAGATATATTCTCCAAGTTTCCAAATGAAACAGACGGGTCTGATATCGGAGTGCTGGTGTGTGGACCGGTAAGTATGACGGAGTCGGTGGCATCGTTATGCCAGCTGAAGTCTCAAGGACTCAACATTGGTTCCAGGGGAAAGAAAACATACTTCAGTTTCCACTCCCTCAACTTCACTCTCTAGTCTCATCATCAATATCACCATTAAGACACAGAAAAACTGGCCCAAATGTAACTTGTAGCATCTGCCTTTCTAAATAATGGATGGCTACATTCCACTTTGTACATATTTCATTGTAGAAAGGCTTGAGCAGCTCAGCTGAGAGCTTGTGGATTTAAAATAAGTTCAATGGATGGAACTTTATCAAAGTGCTTTGCGGGCCACACTGAAATTAAATTTACCCCCCCCCTCCCCCCCACCAAAAAAAAAAAAAACTCTTATCTCAAAAATTAAGTAAATAACATCCTTTCTGTATCACTTTTGAGATATAATATTTATTAAATTTTATTATTTTTAAATGCGACAAAATAATTATCACATTTTACAACAGTGAAATTTAAATATACCGAACTTCAAAATAAAGATAATTATCAACTGATCGACCAGTCAGATATAGTTGTATAATTGATCGATCGTTTCACACAAAAACTGTAATTTTATAAATTTTTTGTTTTAAATATATCTTATCAGTAAAAATAAACATCTTTGTCCAACTTGTAAACTCAAAAACAAACTTTAAATAAAATTTTAAAAAATTGTTGTTCACACAGTAGTATTTACATGCGATTCTGAATAATTAGGTATGAATAGTTCTCACATGTGATTCTAAACAATTAGGTATGAATTTGTTATAATTAAATGAAAATCTATTTTATATAGTTTATATAAATGATCTGATAAATATATTTATAGGTCAATGAGATAGTTAAAGCTGAATTCTAAATTTAAATAAATATGGCGGTTATGAAATATGTTGAGTTTATATATCATTTCACCATTTATTTTCATTTTACAAGCCCAATTTATCCCCAACTTTGAGGGAGTTTCGTAGTTAACAGTATAGCAGTGGCGTCCACTTTGTCTTGAGACAGGATATTAGTCTCAAACAGGGCATTAGTGCTAGTCAATGATGGCTTAAAATTATGTGGATGTCATTATGCTTTTTCTCCAAAAAGCACCTAAACCCTAATTCGAAGGGAGAATCAAGTCCAGCAGGCACATTTCAAGGTCAATTTGCCACTATAACATGTTGATAACAATTAACTTGTAGTCATGGGACTTAATCATTTACTTAGAACATGTTTGGGTCCCTAAATTTTTTTTTTATTAAAATTTAATATGATTTGTATGTTTTGGATCGTTTTGACGTGCTGATATTAAAAATAATTTTTAAAAAATAAAAAACATCATTAGCATGTATTTCGGCACAAAAAGTTATTTGAAAAGCAACCAGTTATCACTATCACAAGCACCCTCTTAGAAGGGATTTGTAAATATAATAACGGTCGGTTATAATTTAAAGTGTTTTTCATTTGAAAATATATTAAAATAATATTTTTTATTTTTAAAAAATTATTTTTATCATTTACAAATCAAAACAATCTAAAAATATATATAAAAAATAATTTTAAATAAATAAATTCAAGTTCTTTAAAAATACGATTTCAAACACTGTAACAACACCCCCAGGTCATCGATCCTCTGGAAAAACAATAGAGAGACAAAAAGGAAAATCATTTCTTGACAAGAATTGAGGTCTTCACCAATTTAGCTTCACTTAATAATTTAAACCAATGGAACTTCAACACAAATTCATGAGTGACAAGTTGTTCAATCTCATATTAAAGGCTGACAGAAAACTTCGCACACAAATGTTTGACAGAAGCGAGAGAAGCTTATGGTGGCTGGTGTGGCCTTGAATCTTTAACTCCCGCACTTATTGTTCAATCATCACTCTTAATCTTGCAGCAAGGATCGAGGACAGTTGGAACATTGAATTCCTTGATGCCTGGTCTCCTTATGGTCTATCCATAGTAATTCAAGCGACATGTATTATGGGCACTATGACTGGGTTTGCTTCTTTGCCCCTTTTCATCATACTACTTGGCTGCTTGCAACCGCAAAAAAGAATCACATGAAGTCCTTTTCCTCATGATAGTCGTTTGCGTCGCTCCCCCGTTGCACCAATCGGCCAACAACTAGAAGAGTTATAACCGGGCTGGAGCGTGAGAAATTAGTTAGTATAGTTTGAGAAGAACAGGAACTTGATTCGTTGATAAAAGCAAGCCTAAATCCAGTTCTTATTGCTTTGTCTCTGAAATCTTTAAGTCTGGGTGGAAGACATCTCAAGGACGTGAAAAAGAGTTTTGAATGTTAGTAAATATTGACACTCGCAAGATGGATCGATCAAGTCTTCGAAAGTTAAAACGAGTGCTAACCAATTTAGGAAAGGCTAAAGGAAACAGAAGGCAGAATTTTAAGAGAGCAGAAGAAATCCGAGTGAATAATCGTGCATAACTGTTTGATCTTCTAATGTGACTGTTCCATTTATATGAATTAATAATTTGATTCTCTGATGGACCTTTCAGAAACAGCATGTCATATACCTTATTATGCCAAGAATATGAACTGAATACATGTTTGACAAGAATATGAACTGAATACATGTTTGACAAGAATATGAACTGAATAAATGTTTAACAGAAGCTGATGGAATAAAAGCACGCAGGAAAGAAAGAGATATCTCTTTCTTACATCATAGGACATGTTTAATTAGCTTATTTAAGAGAGAAAAAGAGCATGAACATTGAAAAAGGAAAGAAGAAAGCACCACTTTATGGCATGGATTTGATGATTATTTCACAAGTCTAATCTAACAGTATTTTGTTCTTGGAATAGATTCCTGATAACAGATCATGCTGAAGAAGAATCACGCAAAATAAGCTCATCAACCAATTGATAATTATCTTAGCCATGAGCTGGACTTGGTCCAGTCTGAATTACGCCTGGGTACTGATTATTAAAGATTCGAACAGAGGGTTCCACAGCTCTGCAAACGCTGACTTACAAAGTTGCTTGCCTATAGATTCTTCGACCATGTTGTGAAGAATTAAAAATGCATATTTAATTTAATATAGCTGAAAAGAAAATGGGAGCCAACTTGCCTCGTTTTATTACGTACAGTCAACTTTCTGATAGGAAAGCTAAACTTCGTTGATCAAAGATAATATCTTAAGCAGAGACTTTTCTCACTTGATCCAAAGGACAAGACAACATCATCAGTAAATACCTCTCAATCTCAAAGGGAAAGAGAGTTCATTCTTATATTTCTACATCTTTGTTCCTTTGGAATGGTCCTATTCTTGTGTTTGATTAGATGAAGATGAAAAAAGCAATCAGTCAGAGGAAAGGTTTCGGGCAACTTGTTTGCATAAAGTAAAAACTAAGGAAACCTCCTCCAAATGTTTATTTACGTGAGAACTACCTCATGCTTGTTCTTGGATGAATGTTTTACTAGTCTTTATTGAATTACAAACGTAAAGGGAATTAAAACTATAATATCTACCACCTCAAATTCAACAAAAAAATATTAACAGAAGAAGGTCTATATTCACACCTGCGGTTCACGAGTGTTGGAGCCACCTCTTTCACCACCATGTGTACTGCCATCACCGCCCCCGTCGCCACTGGCCAAAACATTCAACAACTCAGCAGGTTCGGCAGCCACATCCTCCCCAACCAAAACTGCCACCACCTCCCTCATACTAGGCCTCCTCTGGGGATCAGGATTGCAACAAACTAATCCAAGCTTCAACACCATCTCCATTTCCTCCACCACAAACTCCCCCTTCATTCTTTCATCCGCTGCCTCCACCGCCTTCCCTTTAGCATGCAGATCTCTCACCAAATCAATCAGGACTGAATCCTCCTCCTCAGTTAACCCCATTTCTATCGGCCTTCTACCGCAAGCCACCTCCAATATCACAACTCCAAAACTATAGATATCACTCGCGGATGTTGCTACAGCCATTGTTACCAACTCAGGAGCCAAGTATCCCAATGTGCCAACCACTCGAGTTGTGTTAGGTACTTCATTGTGACTATAAAGCTTCGCAAGGCCAAAATCTCCAAGCCTGCCTCGCATATCTGAATCTAACAAAATATTGCTTGATTTAATATCCCTGTGCACAACTACTTGGTCCCAGCCATGATGGAGATAGTTTAATCCTTCAGCTACATCAGCAAGGACTTGGCGCCGTTGTTGCCAGTTCAATAGCTTCTTAGGCTTGTGGAATATGTAACGATCGAGGCTGCCATTGGGCATGTAATCATAAACAAGCATAAGCTCATTGGATTTTCTACACCAGCCTCGCATTTGGACTAAGTTCTTATGTTGCAGCCTGCCCATACTCGATATCTCAGCCATGAACTCTCTTAGACCTTGTTTAGAGTCATGATTCACGCATTTGACTGCAATTTCAGAATTGTTTGAGAGGATTCCTCTGTACACTTTCCCAAATCCACCTGAACCCAAAAGCTGATCTTTGGAGAATCCATTAGTGGCTTGACTTAATTCTTCATAGGAGAATCTATGAGGCCAATATTCGAGCTCCCAATCTTCGATCTCATCTTCTTCTAAATATTTCAACTTATTCTTATACCACAAACAATAAACCACAAACACACAAATCATAATAAAAACAGCACAACCAATCGCTATGCCAGAAATAGCACCAGCTGACAACGAATTCGACGAAGATGGTAGGCTAAAAAGGGGCAAATTCGTAACATTGATATCTCTAGCAACACCTGTATCACTAAAACTCCAAGCTAAAATCCTTTGTGCTTCAACCCAAGTAGTCTTTGAAGCAGAAAAGCCCACATACATCTCCTCAGATGTATAATTCGCAATCACGGGATTTTTATAGCTAAGAATCGGTACAGATGGACGAGAAACTCCAACAGGGGCAACTGTAACATTGATCTCAAAATTGGCCCCATCAAATTCAATCCACGCTCGGACATTCTGACCATTTCCCATACTGACAGGCACAAAACCGGCAGAAGAATTGTACCCACCAGGCGCGGTTTTAGCAGACTCGATATTGTTCAAATCAATACCAATATGATTCCTATTAGGATCATTAAATTCTGGGTTCTGCCCAGTATCAAATTCAACAACTAAAAGTGGAGCTACAGAGGGTACAGTCGGATTAGAAAAAACACCAAAGTATTGGCTAGCAAGAGCACCAGGAGGGTTCGTCCAGTTAGAGAGAACAAAAGCAAGACCAAAGCCAGGACTTGAAGCAATGTTAGGCAATATAGAGAAGACAAAAGAAGTTGAAAAGGAAGAGAGAGTAGTAGTCGAGTTCTGGGTTTGTTTCATCTTCATTCTTGTTGGATAAAAAGCACGTCCTAGGGAGTACTGGTTGGTGTCGTTGAGGAGTCTGATCACCGAGGTGTCGACTATGGCATCTGGGATGAGAATGACTCCAGGGTTCGTGGCATTGAAGGAATCAAAGAGGAAGTCAAGGGCGAAACTGGGAGAAATCAAGAAGAGGAAGAGGAGGAGAGGTGGTCGCGACGGCATCCCTAAGGATTCCGGCAGCCGGAGGAGAGATTTGAGGAGGTGTGTGGTTGTGGCCATGGATGATTAAAATTGTAAGTACGAATAATATAAATTTTGAATTAGTTTTACTGATATCGTATTAGAGTTTTAACCAGTGATTAATGACTTTATTACGTTATTATTAAGTGATCCATCGGTTTGTTTTTTCTTTTCTTTTATTTTTATGACGAACAGAAAAGAAAGTTCAACATGTGGCGTTGTCGATCAATTTGCAAGTGAAAGCAACCTATCGTTCACTATACGCTGATTGATGGCTTCGAGAATAGAAGCCAGAATGCTTGACTGATGCATGCAGGCGGAGAAACTTGAAAGGGCATGTGGTCAAGTTGAAAGGATATAAGCCAGAATGGCTGACTAGCATGCTGCCATGTTGATCAATCAGCAATGTGCCTGGATTGACGTTTATTTTGTTCTCACCTGGGATTGTGCTTTAGACTTCAGAGCTCTTACAATTCATGTTTAAGGCACTGTTCATGGCGTTGCTTTAATATTTGGGAATTACATATTGTCAACTTGAGAAACATGCTCCGAATATCAAAATCAACTATCAATTTAATAAAAGATTTAACTTTTCATTCACGTTTTAATATATAATTTATATTATTATCTAATATATTTTTCAATTAAAAAATTTTTGGATTTAAAATTTACACGAACTCATATTATCTTATGCTTAATTTTTATTAAATAAATAAAAATAAAAAGATTCAGACTTGTAACCACTTGATCACTAAAATCCTAATATAATTTTAAAAATCAATTCAATTTAAAAACAATGAAATTCAAGAATGTAATTTATATCACCTACATAGCAAAAAGATAAAAGTGCCAAATTCCATCTTTTATCGCATGGGGCAAGCAAATTGCCAATTTTGCTATAGATGATGGGTCTTGCTGTCGAGGCTTCTTACCTTAGAGTGAAACTGGAAAATAGAACGGGTGAGCTGTGGCCAGTGGATTCTCGTGATTTGAGCTCAGTGACCGCTACAATTTCCGTGACTCTCCTAGCAGCTACGAGTATGTTTGGTAATACAGCATTTAGCTGTTATAATTATAATTTGAAAATAATTATTTTATAAAAATATTTTTAATTAAATTTGATTTAGAAAAATATATATTTAGTTAAAATTGTAGTTGAAATTAAAATTGGATAAAAAATAATTTAATGTGTTTGGTTAAAAATACTTTTGAAATTGAAGTTATAAAATAATTTTAAAAAATATATATTAATATTGATGGTTTTTAATTTAAATATTGTAGATTTAAATATTGCTATTATATCCTGAAATAAATAATATTTTTTATAAAATATTTTTTATTATTCCATTAAACTATCTACAATTCCATCACGTATGAAATACATCAAAAAAGAACTACAATTTTCACAAATTTTTTAAAAGCGCAACAACATCAGGTAAAATATAATAAGGAACAAAATTGGGATTGCGATCAAATTCTACAAATGCTACATCATCAAGCAATCTCCGTCTAATTTATGTAGTATCATTAAATAATGTTTAACACTAGTTTTTCGAATAAAACACAATTAAAAATAAAAAATATATTTTTTTTATTCTGCTGGGTCAGAACCGGTTTAATGTATTTTTAGCTTTGAACCGAACCTGGTCCAACAAGAACAATCAAAAATATCTCCACTGTTCATGAGTTTTATCCGTACAAGAGTTGCTTCTTGTAAACATGTGGCACAATCATAATTGATGGTGGCCCTACCAATAAGTAATTGCTTTTATTATAATAACAAACAAGAATATTTATGATTGTAGATGAAATTCACCCGCAGTTACAATACTAAACAACACCGAGCACAAAATTGGCACTCCATGGCCATTAAAGTCGACTTTTGGTCTGGTCAGTGGTGGTGGGGTTAAATTATTCCCATTAAGCCATGTCAATCCTTTAATTATTATTATTATTTCCTTTCCCTTTGTGGTGCCTAGAATCTTCCATTGATAGGGTATAACTGTTCCTGAGCAAGTAATAATTTCTGCAAGAATTTGCTGTGTTGAATATTCGAAGGTAGAGAGAGAGCAAGGGCACCGGGACTGGTCGAGTTCATGGTCTCGGAGGTTGGCCAGTTATTGACAGGCTAGAACATGGATCAGCCAGCTGAACAGAAACGGAAGCCGGATGGCAATTCCAAGCCAGCTGACCATCCTTTCTTCCTTTTAGGCTTGGGCTTAGGCCGTGTCCTACTGCATAAAATAAAATAATATATATATATATTCACTGCCACATGCTCCATGAAAATTTCAGTGTCTGTATTTAGGCCTGGGCTCATGGTGATTAATCATTCAAAAGCATAGGATATAATGATGTATATTCAATAAATATTTCAGTAAAATAAATTAGAATTTTGAGAATGTCATCAGAGGCTACTTCAAAGCCTTATTTTGAAAAAGTCATAAAGATAAAAATAATATATTTTCTCTTAGTTTTTTTTTACACCAAAATAGCTTAATTTGGATTATTAGTAGAAGAAGCTGTGATCGATAACAAATCAAATTTTAAATAGGTTTCTCAATCTAATTAGAACTCATGATTTCATAAATTAATTTCTCTCTAAGTATAAATAAATACAAAAATATTTAAAATAAACTAAAATTAAATTAAAAACCAACCACGTCAAATCATAAACCATCACGGACCAATAAATATTCTAGTTTTAAGATTTTTCAAAACTTAGAAAACAAAAATATCATATCCAAACTAAAGAACCCAAATCTAATCTCTCTCTTTCTAACCATAGTTATGGGTTTTTTTTTAAACTATAGTTTTGGATATGGATCTTAGGATATTAATATTATTTTCTTTTCATCTAAATGTGTCAGCATCTCACTACCTATCTTGTTCCTTCTATCAGAATGCATGAGATAAGAATCTCAAACACATTGTTTATTTTTTAGTTAAAAAACTATTTTTGAAAAAACTTAATTTTTATTTTTTATAATTTTAGATCATTTTGATACGTTGGTATTAAAAATAAAATTTTAAAAATAAAAAATAAAAAAATATTTTAATATATTTAAAAAAAACATTGAAAAAATGATGATGATATCTGTAGAATATCTAAGACCCTCTTTATTTTTGTTTCAAAAGCTTTTTAAAAAATATTTAAAAATTTTTTATTTTTTTCTTTCCTTTAAATTAATATTTTTTTGATATTTATAGATCATTTTAATATACTGATATCAAAAATAATTTTTAAAAAATAAAAAAAAAATATTATTTTAATATATTTTTACATGAAATTTTTTAAAAATAATTATTTGTAAATAAAAAATATTTTAAAAAATAACTACAGCCACACTTAAGAAGACACTTTTAACTTTATGCACAATAAATATAATATTAATGGAAACGCCGTCAGTATCGAGGATAGTAGTGGGCAAATATTAAAACAATTACGGCCCCCCAAGAATGCCAACGGAGATGATGTTAGCTCCACGTGTCCAAGCCTAACTGCATTAGAATCTTAACTGTTCCACCAGCAAATGACACACATCACTCTACGTGGCCACCACTGCATATCCCCTCCTCCCATAGCGTTGTTAAAAAAAGTACATGTCCATTCCTTCTTCTTTTTTTATTCAAATGTTAGAATTATTATTTAAAGACATTTTTTAATATAATTTTAAAAATATATCTAATAATTTTTAATGTTAATTCATGTATAAATTCAAAAATATTTATTTACATAAAAAATATAAAGAGTTAGAAGAGCATTGTGCATCACCTGCGTGCTTTTAATTTAATCACTAAACCCGTTTGTTGGATGAAAAATATTTTTAAAAAATTAATTTTTAAACTTTCTTATATTTATTTGTTATTAGAAGTTAGTGAATAAAAAATATTTTTCAGTCAAAGAAATATTTAACTTAATTTTAATTTTTTATTTTGAGCGTAAAACACTTTTTAGAAGTTGTGAAAAATTTAGAAATATGATGTTATTTGCTAATTATATTAAATTTTGTCCTTCAAATTTTAATTGCTATATATTTTATTTTGATTTTTTTTTTAATTTTATTTCTTGAAATTTAATTTGATTTGATTTTTATATCAACTTTGATCTTTTTATTATTATTTACTTTTCTCTTATCATTTTTTTAATTGAAATTTTTTTATCTATTAGAGTTGATCCTTATTTTTTTATTTATTTTATTTAAAATAATTTATGATATTTTAATTATTATTATTTTATTCCATCATCTTTCAACTTTTTTATTTGTTAGATTTTATCTCTATTATTTTAATTGTTATTGATTTTATTGTAGATAATTTATGAAATTAGTTGTTTTTTAATTTCATTCGCATTCAACTTTTTAATTTGTAAGATTTTTTTATTATTATTTTAATAAACTTGAAAAACAAATATTAATAAGTTATTTTTTATTTTATTTTCTATGATATAGCTAAATACTGGAATTGTGCTAATTATAATTGTGAATATTATAGTACAATTATGACTTGAAAAGTAAATTCTTACCTTAAATAACAAAATAAATACCAATTACATTACAATAAATAAATTTTTAATATCTGTCAAATAAGTGTACTTATCACACTATAAAAAATTATCTTATTTTTTATATATAGTTTAAGTAATTTCTCTGTAATAATGATAATTGAGAAAAATTAATTAATAACGATTTCAATAGAAGAAGTTACTTATTTAAATTAACAGTGCAGTTAGATTGACGAATTTCCTCAACCTTTTAACACTTCTAACTGGACATAGCAAGTCTTCGTGGAATGTTTATATCTTTCTAAATCAACATTACGTGAATGTCCACAGCCTAAAATATTACATTAAAAAAAAAAAACCTAAGTTGTGAGGCTTTTTTACTATAGTATTTGCATTGTGCACTATCTTACAAATTATTATAAATTGAAATAGTTATTTTTAAAAAAATATATTTTACACGATAGAACCAAAATTAACATCCAATTACTTTTTCCCTTTTCTTTTGAAGAAATTGTTGGATTAAAAGATAAATGATTTAAGTGAAAAAAACGGGTAAAATAAGTAACACTTTCGAATTTCATTTACAAAGTTCATTTTAGTTCTTTTTATTATTATTATTATTATTATTATTATTAGATGATTAGTCCTTTTAGAAGTCAAAGAATTTATTTTAGTATCAAATTTCATTTCTTTTATTTTTCAATTTTTTTAAGAGATAAGAAAGAAACTTACTGGATTCCATAATAAAAAGAGAAAATCACCATTGATAATTATTCCAGATACAAAAAAGACTACATCGGTGTTAATGGATTCCATTTCATAAGAGCAGTTTCACCTAAGTGTTTTTTTTTTTTTTGGCTTGAGGAGACATGTCTGACATCGAAAATAATTTTGAGTTTGGGTTTGTTTCATTTTTAAGCTGTTTTTTGGTTTTTAAGACCATTGATATGTTTATTAAGGTGTTTTTATAGCAAAAATAACTCCTGATTTTTTTACCACCCTTAGTCGCGAATTCTACAAAAAGTAGACGGCAAATCATTTACCCATTTAATAAATAAAAATAAGCCCACTCACGCAGGCTAGGCTGGAAGGCCTACACATCTAGGTTATTTTTAATGTGCAGGCCTATGAGGTCGGGCTCCTTTTGTTTTTATTTTTTATTTTTACTTTGTTATATTTGGTTTTTTTTTAATTGATAAAAAAAATCACTAAACCCAATTGAGTCCGTTAGTCGGGTTACTAATTTAATAGGTTAATCCAAAGCTTGGAGGCTGTTATTTATTTTCATGAATTTAAATGAAAAATAATCTCTGGAATAATAAATTTATTGAATCCGATGATGTACATGACTTTTATTACGAGTTTACTTGGTTGACTTGAGTTCACTTAGCTTTTTTTAATTAAATGTTTTTTTTACCGATTTAATCCTACAAATATTAAAGTAATTTGGGATTGAGCTTTTTTTTCAAGTTTATTCCCGCGAGTTTCGCAGATCAACCTAAATTAATCAAAGTAGATTAAAAGTTTTTCAATATTAATATTAGATAAAAATATCCTGAAATGAAATTCAATTCATTTCATGGTTAAAAACTATTTTATTTTTATAAATATGCAAGTCATATACTGTGCAGCATATGCTGACATGAAGTATTATGGAAGGAATGCAAATTATTTCATCTGGCCTTATCATTTGATTGTAGAGAGATTGGACACACACTCATACTTTCTTTTAATGGCAGAAAAAACAAAAACGCAAGGAAGAAACTTTTTCTGGCGAGACTTCTTCTGGAAGCAAATTATTATGGAAGGAATCCAATGAGGCATTGTTTGTTCTGTGGTGTCACTGTGATTTAAAAAAAAAAACTGATTTTTTTAAAATTAATATCTTTTTATATTTTTGATTTTTTTATATAATAATAATATCAATAATAAAAAAATATTAGATTGATATATTTTCAAACAAAAAATAACCATTATCATAATAACAAATACTATAAATTTCTAGATTTAAATACTATTGTTATAGTAGCATTTCAAATTTTAATTTTATAAAAGCTAAAATAACCTATCTTCATCTAGGAAGGCTTGTTTTTTATTTATTTTTGAAAGTAAAAATTCATCTCATAACAGGTTTAACCAAGTATTTATATTTTAATTTTTTTAATTCAGTTAAAATATGACAACAATCATAAAAACTATTATAATATTAAATATATATTTAGAGAGTGTTTGAGATTGCAGTTGAACCATGTTTCTGAAAAAAAATTTAATTCTAATTTTTTAATTTTATTTTTATTTATTGTTTTGATGTGTTAATATAATTTTTTTAATTTTTAATTTTAAATTCATTATTTCAAAATATCTGATTGTTTCCCGGGGGTTGCGAACGCAGGGGCCTACATATACTGTAGAGTAATTTTGTGGAAATTAAATAAATATCTTGGAAAGAAAAACAAAATATGATTAATAGAGAGTTAATTACTAATCAATCCTCTGTCTATGGCAAATGCACTTTTTTTAAAATAGTGGTATTATTTTTTTGATCGTGAGTAGAAAACGAGTTTTAAAAAGTAAAAAAATCTTAATTCTTAATTTAGATATCTTCTTGAAGACGGCTGCTTGGGCAGAGATCAGTATTATTTTATGGTACCAACGCGTAAAGTAAACTTATTAATTTAGATATCTCTGGTGACCGTTTAGGCAAGATTTGATTACCCGCTATTTTTTAATCGAATGGGTTAGCCTGGCAAGATTTGATTTACAATTTCCTACTTTACTCTTATGATTCGATGCGTGTAGTATAAGATTCCAATCATAATTTCTTTTTTTTTTATTGAGTTTGTTATAATTGGACCGTGTTTTTATAAAATTTTAATTTTTTAATTTTAAATTAATTTTTTTATATTATTAAATATTTTAATATGATGATGGTATCGAAAAAATAAAAAATAATTTTTATTATATTTCCAAATATATATTAATTATTCAATTCTTTTAAAAAAGGTGACATATGAGTGAGAAATATTTTAAAATTACACATCAATTCACAAATAGTCACTCTTAATTTTAGTGCGTGTTTGAAAGTGTGGTTGTGGTTATTGTTTAAAGTGTTTTGTACTCAGAAAAATATGTTAATAATATTTTTTATTTTTTAAAAATTATTTTTGAGATCAGTAGATTAAAATGATTTGAAAATATAAAAAATATATTAATTTAAAATAAAAAATATTTCAAAATTTTTCGGAAGCGATTTTCAAACGCATTGCGAAACATATTAATTTAATATTTATTACTAGTAATTAAATTTAAAAAGACAATAGACAAATTTCTCCTAAAGAAAAGTTCTATTTTTCATGAATCTAATTTATTTTATCGTATTAAGTTTCTAATTTTAAATGCCATATTATTATTATCTTAAATCTTATGATAATATTTTAGGGATTCCCTTTACCAGTACAAGTTTTTATATATGAAAAATCTACTGGGACAATTAATCTTATTAATTAATTACCATACAATTAATGTATGATAATAAGGCAATCGTGCGGCATTTATTATTTATTTTGTAAGAAAAAAATCATTCTTAAGAGATTAATTACCGAATTAATAAACATTGCACTATATTTATTACAGCGTGCACTGGAAAGCAAACACCAATAAATGGTTGGCAAGAAAATCCCATGATTTACGAAACAACCAAGAGCATAATTAAAGGTGTCCCACAAAAACAGGAACGTAATTAGGCAAAGAAAAAATTAATTTGATAGTAGGTCCATGCCTCTTTGGACCAAGAAAGCAGCACGCTAACCTAGACTAGGGCCCGCCATGCCCCCAATTCTGTCGTAGCCAAGCCAACCCTCTCTAACCGCTACGAATATCCGAATATAATTTGGATTTTCCAAAACGGTAACGTATGGTGCATGACAGACTCCTTAACCCTTCATCCTTCCTAGAGTGCTTCCGGCAGAAGTTGCTAATACCTCATGACATCCGTGTAGGTCCCACACTGGCCTCAACACACTCCTATTTATACCCTATGATTTCGCCTAGGTTTTGTTTGAAAGACAGAGCAGCAAAAAACTCTCTCTCTCTCTCCCCCCCTTTTACTACCTAGAAGCCTTTGAACAACCAGCTTCCCTTTTCACTTTCACTCCGAAAAAACAAATAACATGGTGATGATTGACAATAAAGCAAAAGCAGAAACTCTCAAGTTTCTATGTAGTTACAGCGGGAAATTGCTTCCTCGTTCCAGTGACGGCGTTCTCCGTTACGTCGGTGGAATGACCAGAGTTCTTGCCGTCGATCGTTCTATATCCTATGCAGGTTTGTTGTTTTTTTTCACTAATCAACACTTAATTTTTAGGTTAATTTTGATTTGGCTCGATGCTGATTTTTTTTTTTGTACAGAGTTGATGGTGAAGCTAGGTGAATTCTGTGGATTTTCGGTGGAATTAAGGTGTCCTTTACCAAACGGAGACTTGGAGACATTGATTTCGGTAAAATCGGACGAGGAATTAACCAACTTGATTGCCGAATACGATAGATCTTGTCCGGGTTCCAAGATTAGAGCTATATTGTTTCCTCCGAAATCGCTCAAGAAAATCTCTCCTCCGACCTCGAATGCTTCCAGCATCGAGTTTTCACCTACCAAATCAGTTTTGAATCATGACCGATCTGGGAGTTTTTCCCCTCCGATCGGATACAAAGGCCGTCGCTACAGTCCAAGCCGTCCACAAGAACTCCTACGTCATAATCATCAGTGTTGCGGTTATTGGCATTAGTACTTGAAGATTATAATAAATTTCCTAAACGCTGGAGTTAGTCAATTAGTTTATTTTTTATACAGAAAAGAACTATAGATGATGACGACGACGACCGAGAAAAAAAAGAGAGTAAATTTGTGTGTGTTTGGAATAATATAAATATGAGAATCAAATCTTTTTTTTTGCCTCCACCACCAAATACTTTAGTCGCCGGACAATATTTTATCCATGGCCTTTAAAAGAGAGGGAGGGGGTTCCGTTGTTTCGCCTGTGTGCCCTTTTAGGCACCACGGGTCCGTCGGCCATTGAGGACAAATTCAATTTCTTGTCAAGTGGAGCTTTTGACACGTACAGGTTGAGTGGGTTTTGGTTTGGGACCAATTCTTTGTGCTTGGGAAAAAGAGAAGAAGGTGTAAGCTACTTTCAATTTACTGGTCAAAAATACGTGCCGTTCTAATTAATTTATTCTTGTTTGTTTGAAGATTTGCAGGTCAAGAAAAGATGGTGGGAATCAGAATGTTTGGTTGCGGAGCAGCTGAAAAATCACAAATTGACACCTGCGGTTCTGTGATTTCTTCCGCGTACGAGACGGGTAAAAGAACAACTGGCTGGCTGGGTCATGGTTAAACTAAATAATTAAAATAAGAAACTCCTGGACTGCCCTTGCTTTAAAATAATTATTATATATATTAAACCGAAGACGAGTGAAGGAACCAGCTGGAAGGCGTGATGAGACGTGGGGTAAAGAGATTCTCTCAAACCAAAAAAACAGGAAACTTCTATTTAGTCCCTAACTAATACCCGTTCTCAATCGGCTCCCAAACTTATAGATTTCATCAATTAGGTCCCACCATCTTCTATACTTCTCAATATGGCCCTTTTTTCGATTTCCCCTAACATTTCCCATACAGAGCGCATACTTATGCAGAACATTACGTGGGAAAGTTGATGAGCGTGAACAAAGGGCTTTATTGATAATATTTTAAAAATATCATGACCAAATCCTCAAAATTTACAGCATTAAGGTATAATTGAGGATGGAAGTATAATCCAGGGACTAAATCGAGGTTCCTAAGAATTTGGTAAATTTGATGGGAAAGTTAATGAACATTATCACGTACCTAATTGATAAATATTTAAAAAATCAGGGATGGAATTGTTAGAATCTACGATTTTGCACTTAATTGAGAATGCATATATAATTTAGAGACTAAACTAAGTTTTCTATAAAAATAAAATATGGCCTCCCTTTTAGCACCTCAAGGGCCATCCAACTTATGTGGCCATGTCAGCATATATGCTCAAGATAAAAGTCGTGTGGGCCTGTGGTGGTGCGTAATCGGAAGGCCGCTGCGCTAACTTTCTGCCCGCACAAATGATTACCTAATTTAATTAGAGGAAAAGGGTTGCTATTATCTAATCGAGGGACTTTTTTTTTTTTTTTAATTTCAAGAACATTATTAAATTAGGTTTTTTTCCCTAACAAGTTGCAGGCTAAAAACTAGATCCTATCTAAATATTGTGATATATAGATTTTCTCCTTTTTCTAAGATGAAGACAAATCAAAATAAAAAAGGAAGTTTATACTTCATTGAAAATTAGTTTATCATGGGGTTAACT
Organism: Populus deltoides; assembly: GCA_015852605.2. Taxonomy (NCBI): domain Eukaryota; kingdom Viridiplantae; phylum Streptophyta; class Magnoliopsida; order Malpighiales; family Salicaceae; genus Populus; species Populus deltoides. The sequence continues at coordinate 5,298,413 of CM027584.2, read as the reverse complement.
ATTTATATGTCTATGTATTACAAACAATTAATTAATCAAGTTCTTGTATCAATCTAAGTAATAATCAAATCCTTGTAAACTTACTCAACGGGTTTAGTTTGCTTTTTAAAGGCCACGTTTGAGTTTAAAATCTGGGGCCACTAAAGGTTTATATGGTCGTTAACTTCAAGACCCGTGAAATTAATCGAAATGCATTCAAGTTAATCCAGATATTCACGTTAATAAAAAAACAAAAATCAAATCCCTATGCTGAATTAATTTGCTTAATATGAGTCATTTGTTAATGATTTCGCTAAAAGCATCGAGTAAATTGTAAAATCAAAGGACACATGTCTTTTGATTCTTATAACTCAGTTATTTTTTCTCAATTTTTTATTACATAAATAACTATTAAGATTATAAAGAAATAAAGAAATGAAAAAAATAAAAACTATAGGTTAAATATTATAGGAATTGAAAATTAATTTATTTATTTCTAATTTTAATAAGTTCTTTCTATAATAAAAAAAAGATATAAATAATTAATACAGTCAACGAGCATCATGATAAGCTCTCTCGAAAAGCCACTTATCGATATCATTTTGATAGATGTTTTGAATTTTTAATTGATAGAAAAACTTTGGGTACCGGTTTATTATTTCTTTTGAAGATAATATTCTAATATATAAAATAACTTTTATAAACTTAATTATATTTATTTTTTACATATCCATTATCTCATGGTGTATACTAGATGATTCGTGCTACGTTACGAGTGAGGTTAAATTTTTCTTGAATATTAAAAAATATTAAATATTGCTAATGTTTTTTTTCTAGCAAAAAAAATGGTGTGAGGGTTTGCTCGATGTAACCTAGTTGGCTTTACTGGTCCAAAAATAATCTATATAACCCGTGAAAATAATATTTAACTAAACAAAATTTTAAGATAATATTTTTTTTAATATTAAAATAACAATGTATTGAATTGACCTATGATAACCTTGGTTAACGTGTCAAATTCATGACTTGGGTTATGAGACTATGATAAATTATGAATCAAAATAGATAGCAAATTAACCCAATATTGAATGATGAAATTGAAAAAAATCAATTAAAAATGACCCGAGTTAACATGTCCAATTTGCAATTCGGGTCATAAGACCGAGATAACCCAATCAAAAGCAAATTGAAGCAATTAAAAAGAGAACATAAAAAACAACTTGAGTCAATCCACCAAACCCATGACCCGTGTCATCAGAACAAGATAACCTTATAGAAAAAAATAAAAAAAAACAACTTGATTTAACCGGGTCAACCTGTCAAATTCATGACTTTGATCTTGAGACCGAGATAACCTCATATAGTGAAAATAAAAACAAATTATAAAGCTTGATTCTCAATAGCCCCTGTTGGACTTAATGTTGAATGATAAAATTTGTAAAATTTTAATTAAAACAATGACAAAAAATAAGCGAAGTCAACTCGAGTTAACTGTTAAGCACTATTCTCGGGTCATGAGACCAGAATAACATAATGAAAAATAAACTGAAACAAATCATGAAATTTAATTTTCAATCAAAGACAATATTAACTGATGAAATTTTTTTAAAAATTAATTAAAAAAATAGAGAAAAAATTGGTCAATTAGGTTAACTCGCTAAACCTGTGACCCGGGTCATAAGACGGGGACAATCCAATAAAAAGCAAGTCCAATGTCTTATGACCTATGACTCGGGTCATAAGATTGATATAACCTCTTAAAAAGAAAAAAATAACCTAATTTAATTAAAGTTAAAATTTCAAAACTCGTGATCTTGATCATGAGACAAAGACATTCTCATAAAAAGCAAATCAAAACATATTATGAAGCTCAATTCCCAACCGACTCAATGTTGAATGATAAAATTGAAAAAAAAACTCAATTAAATAAAAGACATAAAAAGAACCCGAGTCAATTCGGGTTAATCCGTTAAACATTATTTTTGGGTCATGAGACCAGGATAACCTAATGAAAAGTAAACAAAACAATTCATGAAGTTTAATTCTCAATCAAATCAATATTAAAGAACAAAATTGAAAGAAAAAAAATATGAGTCAACCGAATTAATCCGTCAAACGTGGGATCTATGTCATGAGAGTATGATAACTAAACATAAAAAATCTAATATTAAAAGATGAAATTAAAAAAAAATCATTGATTGAAAAAAAAAATCAAAGAAGAAAAAAATAGAGCAAAGCAAAACACTATTCCAATGAATAGTGATTTGTGAGGAGAGGTACAATAAAACCCCCTCCTCATTTAGTTTATAATTAATAACACTTAATTACTTAATCGAATAGACATTTACCCTGTAATGTTGTCATTATTTAAAATTTAACCTTCAATTTCAAAATATTTTTCAAGAAAAAAAAGCAAAAAACTCAAACAAATTGTTGTTGATGCATTTCAATTATTTGCCCACCCACTTTGCTATTTTGACTATTTTTATCTTGTTGATGTTTTTTTAAAAAATCAAAATTTAAAAATATATTTTCGATGCATTTGCATATGTTTTGTTATTCTCAATTATTTTTCTTATTTAGTTGACATTGATGTTATTTTTTTTAAAAAAATTAAAATATAAAAAAAGTAAGAAATTAAAATATGGAGCAAAATAGATAAGCGATTAATTGCAAAACAATAATAATGAAAAATAAAAAAAATATACAATAGTAATATTCTTAGGATATACTTAGGATAAGAATATTCATAAGTTAGACTATAAATAAAAAAGTGAATATTGTTTAAAAATAAGGGAGTCATCACACAAAAAACTTTAACCTTATCTCCTCCTTGAAAAAAATTAATGTAACCTTATCTCTTTTACCAAAAACTCTAGCCACAAAAAGAAAGATAGAGAGAAAAGAGAGAAAACAAAGAGAAAGAGAGGAGAGAAAACTTAATCACTCATTAAAAACCAATCCACCAAAAGAAAAAAAAACTAGCCTTATAACTTTCACTTCCTCTTTGACCACAAAACCCCCCAGCCATCATTAATGAACCATAAAAATAAAATGGAGACCGAGTGACAGAGAGAAGAAAGATTGTGTTGACAAATTTAGAGAGAGAAAAAAAAGAAAGAAAGCATAGAAGAACAAAGAGAGAAGAGAAACTATCTCTCTCATTTCTTTTCCCCACCAACACCAAATGCCGACCAACCACCATGAGCTCCTCCACACCATCCCTAGTAGCATATCCATCCATGACAATAGCACATGCAAGAAAAACATAAAGAGAAAGAAGAAAAACAAAACAATAATAAAGAAGAGAATGAGACAACATACAACCAAAACTTTAAACTATTGGATTTTCCCTACCAGCATGAGGTGATCGACACCATTGCTACTATTATAAAAAAAAGAAGAAGGGAAGTTCTGAAGTCTATGGGGTAGGTCACATGCCTCTTACTGCGAACTACATGGATATAAAGATCTAGAATCCCACAATGAAGTACATAAACAACACAAGAAAGCTAAAATTCAAGTTTGGATAAAAACCTTAACCCAAAGATAACCATATGCTTAAGAAACAAAGGTATTGAAAAAAGAACTTTGTAACAAAATATGAACTTGAAGTATGAAAAACGTCATAAGGTCATTTATACCTTAATAAGTTAGTAGCTAATCTTTATTATCCCAACAAAGAAAAAAAGCATTGTTTCACGCAAAACAAAAATTTATTCAAAACATAACGGATGTTGAATCTTTACAGCAAATAAAACAATATATAATCTTCTTAAATAACCTTAATAGACCCCTATTAGATTCCAAAAAAATAGATCCATGTTAATAATCAACTAACACAAGCCCAAGTCTAAAAACAATTCTAAAACATTGATTTTAGATCAAACAAACCCAAACCCAAACCCAAACTCAAACACAAGTCATAAACTGAATGTTAATATCTAAATAATGAAATAAAACAACAAAAAAGCCTTACCCTATTAATCCTTTCCAATATGGCTCTCCCTTTTCTATATAATATCCTCCAAATTTCTTATTACCTTATTAATCATTTCCATCTATTTTTCGCAGCTTGAATTTAAAAAGCCTAATTTTCAATTGGTGGTGTCGTATTGGTGTTCTTTGACATCTTTAGATTTGAAAAATACATTATTGATAAATAAAATTTTATTTCCTCATTCACTCCCTCACGTGTTTACACTTATTGTGTATTTCTCTAAATTAGGCTTTTCTCTATGAAATTAAACACATGTTGTCTGTTTCAATTTTGTTTTTTTTAAAGAGTTAGATGACGTGTTGGCTGTATTGCCCAATTTCTAGCCACCGTGGTGGCTGGAAAAATAGGGCTGATGGTCTTTTTGACCCGAAAATTGAATTTTCAACCCATTTTGGAAGAAACACCTAGAAAACATCATGGAGAACTTGAAAAATCCATTTGTGGCCTTAAAAAACCTAAAAACACATCCCAAAACTCAAAATCAACCTGAAACCAAACAACTTTCCAAGATCAAACATGTTTTTCTTGGCAATTTCAAGGTAAAAAACCTCTTAATATGAGCTTCCCTCATAAAAAAAAACAATTTGACAGTAATTTCAACCGTTTTGATAGTTGTAATTAGTGCCAATATAAATTTTCTTTTTAGCATCGGATTTCAGTGACTTCCTCTCATCTCCCCACATCAGGGGCCAAAAAATAAGGAAAATAAACTTGAGACCAAAATTGATTTTTCCCTTTAATTTTGGAAAGTGAAAGGATCCAATATCTATAATTTGTAAAGTATATGGCCTACAATAAACATATTCCTTAAACTCTTAAAGCCACTCGCTCCTTACATGTTTTTTTTTTTATTTTGGTCCCATATCTTTCAATCTTACTCTCCTTTAACAAATTGACCTATAATTTGGTTCAATAAGGGGCAAATTAAAAAAAAAGATGAAAAAAATAACAGTGTGAATAGTCTGTACACAATGTCATATGAGAAGATTCATTATTTATTTTGCACAATAAATCCCTCATGCATTTTAGTTTTTTAATTAATAATTAACTATAACTAAAAGGGATCAATGTTTTATTGTAGAGTGAATTACTGTAAAATATGAGTACTTTTCACTGTGGATTGCATTGTTTGGTACTATAGAGTGAATTACTGTAGACTGTGAGTGATTTCACTTTGGATTACACTGTTTGGTAAGGCATGGTGAGGCTGCAAACCCAACGAAGAACAACAAATTGTTTGGCGGGGCATGGTAAAGCTACAGACTCAGACGAGCAGTTTGCAGATCTGCGTGCCTGAGGTTTGCAGACTCGCGTGCTAGGTTCAAATCCACCCGCCGGGGTCTCTTCTGACTTGCACCTCAATTCTGCAGCCCCCCTAGGGGTTAGAGACCCGTGTGGCTGAATCTGCAGACCCTTCAGAGAAGAAAAATGAAAAAAAATATAATAACAATATTATTATTATTATTATTATTATCATCGTTAATAGTTAACAATTTTTTTTTTAAAAAAAGTATTACTATAAAAACTTTGGTCACACAAGTTTAATATTATTATTAATATGAAAAATATTATTATTTGTGTTCTAAATATTATTATCTTTATTATAATTAAAAGTATTAATATCAAGAATATTATTATTCTCATATAAATATTATGATTTTTATTATAATTAATTCTATTAATATTAAAAATACCGTTATTTTTATTATAAATATTATAATTTTGATGATAATTAATATTATTCATATAATAATTAATAAATTTGTAGAAAATATTATAATTATTGAAAAGCAAAAATAGATTTGATTTGTAGGGTAAAAGTAAGAATTAATGTTACTATTATTGTTGTTGTTATCATCATTAGTAAATTTTAATTACTATAGACTGTGAGTGTTTTTATTGTGAATTGCACTGTTTGGAAATGTTGTAGACTGAGAGTAATTTCACTGTGGATTGCACTGTTTGGAAGTACTGTAGATTGTGAATAATTTCACAATGGATTGCACTGTTTAGGTTTGCTCTTTGCTAAAAACTAAAAATTTGATTTGAAGGGATTAAAAACTATAAGAACTTAGGTCAGACAAGTTTAATAATATTATTAATATTATGATATTTATTAACATTATTAAATTTAAAATAAATATTATTACGATAAAAAAACATAGAATTGATTTGAAGGGCAAACTCAATTATTATTATTATTATTAACCTGGTCAGAAATCCCCTTTCAGACCCAAGAAACTTGGGGCTTTAAAGGGGCGCCTTATCCAAGTTGCTTGGGTGTGACATGATCGAAAACCCAAATTCCTTGGGTCTTGCAGCCCCGTCTGACCCAAGACTATGTGTCCTGTGTAAGGACTCAATTCTCATAGGTCCTGTGTCAGGATCCAAATTTCTTAGGTCAGTTGTTAAGACTCAAATATCTTGGATCTTATAGCCCCACCTGATCCAAGGCTAATGGGTCCTGACGCCACGACCCAATTCTCTTGGGTCCTGCGTAAGGATCCAATTCTTTTGGGTCAGCCGTCTAATGGGTCTCAAACCCAAGATAATCGGATCATGATGCCGAATCCATTACCTTGGGACCTGAAGCCGGATCAAAGCGAATTGGGTCCCCTATCAAGACCTAATTCTCTTGAGTCCTGGTATCAGGATCAAAGCTTAGGCAGTGTCTGACACTGCAGTTAGAAAGTTTTTTTTAAAATTTTTGATTTTATTTTACTTTAAATTAATATATTTTTTATGTTTTCAGATCATTTTGATGTGTTGATGTCAAAAATAATTTTTAAAAAATAAAAAAATATTATTTTAATATATTTTGAAATGAAAAGCACTTTGAAAAGCAACTGCTATCACACTCCTAAACACTCAGTATTCTTGTATCATGATGTAATTTTTTTAGATTTATGATAAAATTTAATTTTTTTAGTTGTTAAATTTTTATAATATTTTTTATAAAAATAAAAAGTAAATTCGCAGCGCAGCTTAGCCGACGTAACTAGCCCACGTAACTAGTAGATAACTATAACTCGCACAATAGTACTAGTACGAAACCAGGAGTAATCGAAAAGGTTGAGGAAGCACCAAAGAACAAACAAAGCTGAGATAACCGTTACGCAAAGGCTAAAGAATGGCTCGTCATCGTCATTGAATTCCAAACCAACCGCCTCTTAAATTTCTGCTTCCAATTTCCTACATTTCCTCTTTCAATATTTTAACAGGTAAATCATCTCGTGTCATATATCTCCCATGTCCACGTTTCCCTCAGCCTCAGACCAAATGCCATCTTCACAATATTCCTCCTCTTTTGAATACTAATCTCGCAAAACCAGGACCGAAAATCTTTGCTTCCTTCTTTCAACATTTGGAAACTCAAATCTCTTCAAATCCCATTTCAGTTCTCCACTCTCAAAGTAGGATTGGACTTTTAATTATAGCCAGCCAACCATGAGGTTATATGTTTATGTCTTGCAAGGCAAAGGCTTGGCTGTGAAGGACACTTACTTTATACTTCAAGTTGGTAAACACAAGTCCAAGACTAGAGTTTTCAGAAACAACTCAAATCCTGTATGGAATGAGGAGTTTGTTTTCAGGGTTAATGGTAATAATGATCAGCAAGAGTTGGTTGTCTCTGTCTTTAATCATGATGATGATGATGATTTTGGCAGCTTCTTTAATGGCTCTGGGGATTTAGTGGGTCGGGTTCAGATTCCTGTTTGGTCTGTTGCAGCAGAGCAGAATCAGACCTTACCACCTACTTGGTTCTCGCTTGAAAAGCCCATGACTGGCAAGTTTATCAATATGGATTGTGGTTAGTGTCGCTACCTCCAGATTTTTATTAAAGTGTTCGTTATTGGAATATTTATTGAAATTGTGTTTGGTTTAAGCAAAAGATGAAAAATGCATTTGCTTGCTTGAGGATGAAATACTGAAATCTTGAGGACCCATTTTTCTTAGTGTTATAAAATAACAAGTGACGATGTGCTTGATGCTGACAAAGAAGAATTTTATTATTTGAGTGAGAATTCCTGCTTCAATTACCAACACATTGTTTGGATTTTTTTTTCATTTTTTGGAGAATAATTTGTTGACCCTGGACCCTTCACATAGGATTTTAGGTTGTTTCATTCTGTGTTCTTATACATTGACAGAGACTGATTGTAAATTATAACTAAATTCAATTATTGATTCTCCCTAGGATGATTGTCCTTCCCTCCAGTGATTGTTTAACTTCAGATTTACCAGGCAATCAATTCTGTGATAATTTTTGGGTGAACCTATTGTAACTTGTAAGTGTTGAAGGCTAGTTGATTTTCCTTGAATGGGCCATTTTGTAGAGTTTCATGTTTCGGCAACTATGATTCCTCTTTGATACTATATTGCCAGTTATGGAATTAACTACCATGCTTATGTGCGGATTTGATTTTCCATTGCTTATCCAAAAAATTCCCCATAGTTATGGATCAGCTGCTCAACATGATAGGCAATTTTTTCCTTGTATTTCTGTTTAGTCTGTTGAAATTCATTTAGTCTTGACGGTGGTGCATATGTAATTTTAGGTTAAGACTGCATGATTTGTCATGTTAGGTGCAATGGAGGCCTCAATTTTATATATGACAATTTATTTACGTGCACAGGGAAAATTCTTCTCAGTCTCTCCCTGAGCAGAAAATGCGACAAATCTTCTACTAACCACTTTGTTTATGCAAACTCAAATGTTAACGAGGACTATAAAGAATCTGAAGGTCCATGCATATCATCTCATGGCATGCATGGCTGTAAAGCTCCTCGTGTCAAGATAGCAGAAGGGAAGAAGTTAATGAAGACCATCGTGAGTCGTTTGGAGAGGGTTTTCAATAAGCATGAGGAAAATTCAAGAACAGATGATTCTTCAGAGTTAACTAGTGCTTCTTCTGATTGTGAGGATTGTGATCATTCATCAAGTTGTAGTTTCGTAGAAGGATTGGAGATCATGAGTTCAAGAGATAATGAACAAGAAATGCCTGAAAACCTCCAGGGTGGTATTCTTCTTGATAAAATATATGTTGTCCCCTCGTGGGATCTCAATATGTTTCTTTTTGCACCCAATTCACTGTTTATGAAGGACCTAGAAGAGCTGCAGGGAACAACAAATGCTGAAGAGGGGCCTTGGAAATGGAAATCAGCAAACATGTCTCATTTAACGCGAACTGTTTCCTATACAAAAGCTGCAACAAAGTTAGTTAAGTCCGTTAAAGCTACCGAGGAGCAAACATGTATAAAAGCAGATGGAAAGGAATTTGCAGTATTGACAAATGTTAGCACTCCAGAAGTTCCATATGGAAATACATTCAACATTGAGTTGCTATACAAGATACTGCCTGGTCCAGAAATATCTTCAGGAGAAGCATCTTCCCACCTTTTAATATCATGGGGAATTAATTTCTGTAAAAGCACAATGATGAAAGGTATGATTGAAGCAGGAGTGAGGCAGGGACTGAAGGAGAGTTTTGATCAGTTTGCCAACTTGTTGGCTCAGAATTTCAAGACCATGGATTCTATGGATTCATCAAACAAGGACCATATGCTGGCAAAGTTGGAAGCAGCACACCAGTCAGAATGGCAATTGGCATCAGATTACTTTTGGAATTTCACAGCTGTGTCCACCATTTTTATGATTTTATACGTAGTTGTTCATATTTTTTTCTGTGAGCCAAGCATAGTCCAAGGTTTGGAATTTAATGGTCTTGATTTACCAGACAGTTTTGGACAGCTCATCACTTGTGCAATTTTAGTCATTCAATTGGAACGAGTTTGTAACATGATGAAACACTTCATACAAGCTAGGCTTCAAAGAGGTAAATCTTATTCTACCTGCTTGTATCTTGTTTCAAACTTTTGTCTAAACCACCCTGAAATTGTTCACTCATGTAACTCCATCCTAGGATTCGTTTAATTTATTAATTATTTCATAGGCAGTGACCACGGTGTCAGAGCCCAAGGTGAAGGATGGGTTCTTACTGTGGCATTAATTAAAGGCACCAATTTACCATCCTTGGATTCGACAGGGTTGTCAGATCCTTATGTAGTGTTGACCTGTAATGGTAAAACAAGAACAAGTTCTATACAGCTTCATACGAGTGATCCCCAATGGAATGGTAAGGTGTTTTTCTTCTGAGGATTATTTGGGTATGTTTTTTTTATAATTACATGTGCAAAACCATGTTTGAAGCTACATAATGCAGAAATACTAGAGTTTGATGCAATGGATGAACCACCCTCAGTTCTAGATGTGGAAGTTTTTGATTTTGACGGTCCATTTGACCAGGCCACCTCACTTGGGCATGCTGAGATAATGTTTTTGAAGCACACATCAACTGAACTAGCAGACATGTGGATTCCCCTTGAGGGAAAGCTCTCACAGTCTTCTCAGTCAAAGCTACACTTGCGAATATTTATAGATAACGACAAAGGTGTTGAAACTGTAAAGGAGTACTTAACAAAGATGGAGAAGGAAGTCGGGAAGAAGGTAAACACCAAAGATATCTGTTGGAATTACTTTCTCATCATCCATGTGTAGTTAACTGCTTCACACTTGGATTAGAGAGTTTATTATGTCCCCTTGATAGCTCATATTTGAAGTTCATAAGATTCTTGAGTGAAAGAGAAAAAAACACGGTATAGGATTCCATTAATGAATCTACATTCTTATTGCCTTTCATTTCTATTATAGAAATGTGATCTAAATTATATCTCACATTGTCGCAGTTGAACTTACCATCACCTCACAGGAATTCGACTTTCCAGAAATTGTTTGAGTTGCCACCAGAAGAATTTCTCATCAATGATTTTACATGCCAACTGAAGAGGAAAATGCCTTTGCAGGTGCGAGTTACGGTTTCCATTTCTACTTCTTCACTCTTAAAAGCAATTGATTATTAGGCTTTTGTAATTTAATGAGTTCGTTTTGTTTAAATATAATAAACATATAAGTTGGTAGCATGATGTAAAACTGCAGTAAGATCGGCAAAACTGCAGATGACCTCTTTACTAAAATCCTAAAACGTTGTTTATTTTATAAAATTTTCAAATCACACCTATAATGACCTAACCTTACTATTAATAATAGTAACATATTAGATAAAACTAAAATTTATGCAGAACGCATTGGATGATCTTGCATACTAGGCTTGTTAATTTATTTCCAAAATACCTATAAGCTTGATGCTGAGATGTCTCTTAAATGCAGGGAAGGCTTTTTCTGTCTGCAAGAATTCTTGGTTTTTATGCCAATTTGTTTGGACATAAAACAAAATTCTTCTTTCTCTGGGAGGATATCGAAGACATCCAAGTGCATCCTCCATCACTATCATCCGTGGGTAGTCCTTTTCTGGTCATAATTCTGCGAAAGGGAAGAGGTCTTCATGCAAGACGTTGGGCGAAATCACAAGATGAAGAAGGCAGGCTAAGATACCACTTCCAATCATTTATTTCATTCAACATTGCAAGCAGGTTTGGTGAGACGAATAATCTCTTGACTCGAAATGGTACATTTCTTTTATTGGAGCTGATGTGATTCACCATGTTGTATCAATAGGACAATCATGGCCTTGTGGAAAACAAAAACAATGATCCCTGAGCATAAAACACAACTTGCTGAAGAACAGCCTCAAGATGAAGAAAAATGGTCCATCATGCTTGAAGACTATGGATGCTCTGCGAGTCCTGAAGAAGTAAAGATGCCCAAGATTTTCTCTGCCGAACTTCCTTTTAGTGTAAGAAAATAATTCCTGTCTCAATCACCTCTCCATTTCATTTGTAACTATTGAATCAAGTAGAAGAGCGTTTCATCAGAAATTTGTCTAATGTAGTAGCATTAAGACCATAAAACAGATGAGGATTATGTGGCTTCTCTTATTATATTTGCTTGCAACTTATACTATAAGGTTGATACCTAGTGAGACTCGGATTAGGACTCTTTATGTAGAATATTTCTGATATGCTGGCTAAGAGTTGACATTCAAGCCTTGTAATGATAATTCTGCATATATCTTTCAGAATCCAGGTAAGATTCAGCATATATGTTTAGCTACTTGTGATACTGGTGCTGAAAGCTGTGGTGATGTTGCCAGGTAGAATCACTGATGGAAATGTTTGATGGAGGAAAGATGGAGCACGAAATCATGGAAAAATCTGGACGTCTTAGCTATGCAACTACAGCATGGGAGTCGGTAAAGCCTGGAGTTTTTGAACGGCAAATCACGTACAGATTCAAACACCATATTTCAATCTTCGGAGGGGAAGTCACCTGCACACAACATAAATCTCCGCTTGAAAATGATGAAGGGTGGACTGTTAATGAGCTCACGGTGATACGTGATGTCCCATTTGCTGACTACTTCCATGTATGATGTCTCCTTATTATACAGACGTTTACGGCTAACACGAGTCATTTATTGTTCTGGTTCTCTCCTTGATCTTGTTTTTCGTTCCCTGTCTGCAGGTCAATCTTCGGTACCAGATTGAGAAATCCTCCCTTGCTCATTGTGCATGTGAGTGTGGTGTTTATGTTGGGATCACCTGGTTGAAAAGCACCAAGTTCCAACAAAGAATCACTCGAAACATAACTGATAAATTCACACAGATAATGAAGGAGGTATTTGAATTGATCAAGAGGGAGAAACTTTTTGCAAATCATGATCAACATCCCATTCGACACGAAGATGCTACAATGCGTCTTTGATACTCTCTTTAATATATATATATATATATATATATATATATAAAAATATAGGATTTAGCGCATATTCAATCCCTCTAGAGCTAAGGACATGTCTGATCCAAAACAAGTATTATTAATACGGAATCCTAGAGTATGATGCGTCTTTGTACTTCATTAATTAGTTTTTTACGTAAGGTTTTATATCAAAATAAATAAATGCATAATATAGTTTGTTAGAATTTTTTTAAAAAGCCCATGTTGGAAAGTGAAAATATTGGTACTGATGTGATGAATTACTAGCGTCTTTGTTAAATATTCCAATCTAAATGTGTTTTAAATCCCATGGTTTGTTCATCTTGTAATTGCTCTCTAAAAAAAATTAATGAATTAGTACAATTATCAATCTTATAATTTAGTATAATTAATGAGAATTCTATATAATTGAAAAACTAACTTATTGAATAAAAGATCTTAATTCATCATAGTTAAGTAGCATATAATTATATGCTTGTCTAAATTTAAAGTTTGTCAGATATCTTCTCCTCACTGTTTTTTTGATAAAATCATCCATGATGACAAAATATTGATAAATTCTCATTTGAAGGCAGTTCACTATCACCATCATTTCTGAGAATGCAATTGCTTCTTGTTCTCAAGTAAAGTTCAAAATAACACGAGATAAATGAAAATCTATTCAACAATTTAAGTCTTGTATATCGAAGCCTTAACATAATCTTTGTTTTTAACCTTTCTCTCAAAGTTGAATAAATATATGCCTAAAAGTTATAAAAGATGAATAATTGAATGTTGAAAAAAATAATGGATAATTACTTAGTATGTCATCCCTTACCTTTTGAATGGATACATCTATCTATATTACATATGTATCTTTGCCTTGTACACTAAATGTACGGGCAAATGCTCTATTGAGTTAAAGAATAAAAGAGACAAGATTATTTCAAGTTTGTAAATGGTCTTAATGATGTTTATTTTAAACTGCTCTATATGTTAGGTATGAAACTCATTAAAAAATATATCTGTAAAAAAGTGATTAATCTTCAAGAGTGCATCACAGGTCACTTTAATAATAAATCTCGAAAAGTAATAGGAATAAAAGTTTGCATAAAGACATGGTATCCATGAATCTTCATCCCATACAATATGCTTTCCCTATATCGAGTAATCTAGATATTTTTTTGCATAACCATTAGAAAATCATAAATTCTTTAGCTATTCATAGAGAATAAATTACCTATTACTATCTAAGTGAATGTGACTTTGGGTTTTACAACACAAAACCCATTTTTAATCAACTTCATATTCTCATGACAATACGAAGGTAAATCTAATATAGTTTTTATCTTATCCTTTGTTTTCACTTTCGCTTCTCATGATCATGCTAAAAGTATTGTCAAACATATTCTTCTCGATATATATGACATCCATATTATGATAGATGATATTTATCTTTTAATAAGGAAGTTTTCAAAAATATTTTGCTTCTAATTATGAGTCACACCAAAACCAGATAACTTTTGCCTCCTTAAATGAAAAAAAAAAACAATATCTTCATACTTGAAAACTTTATTACACAATTAACCAAACATGTTAGAGGCATCAAATATCAAAAACTTATGTAAAGTAAGATTTGGAACTAATAACTTACAAATACTAAAATGATAATAAAACATACCAATAGCAAATTCAACAATTTATTAAAAATAAATCACAATTAATCTTCACAAACCAACTAATAATTCACAATAACAACTTAATAATTCATCATTTTTTAAATTCTGAAGTAACTCAATTCTCCTAATTTAGAAAAAAATATAATTCATAATCTAATAATTATCAAACATTTTATAAGTTGAAACATACTTAACCCTAGTTGTTATCAATTCCACATAGACTTATTATATCTTTGCATTAAATGCAGCTTGGGTTTTATTGATTCACTCTAGCTTTGATTAGGGTAAGTTAGTAGAGATGGATGGGTGTGTTTTTTGAAATTCATCAATTTATCTTCCTTGGTAGGTTTTAATAAAAGAAACATCATGTACAATTCTATATTGTATTAGATTATGTAGTCATATAAACGTATTAAAAGTTATCTGATTTGATCTACACTCTATATACAGCCTGCTACCATCAATCAGAAAAAACAATCATCCAACCTTCATGTAGGACAAAAAAAAAGTCATAATTGTTTTTTGTTTTGGAATTTTTTTAAAAAATACATAGTTTTATCTCTTGCTTATTATCTTCTATGATTTTGTCATTTTTTTCTTGTTTTCTTTGTTCATCTTCTAAAATCTTAGGCTTTTGAGTTTCAGATATATTTCTCTCATCCCTAATTACATCGTCCATTAAGTCTTTAAATGACTTGATACATGATTTTTCCTCTTTCTTGCCATCATTTTTAATTTTATCATTCTCTTGTTACCTTTATTTTCCTTGCTCATCTTCTAAAATACAAGACTTATGTGTTTCAGATATATTTTTCTCATCCTTAATTTCATCATTCATTGAATCTTCAAATGAATCAATACATGATGGTTACTCTTGACTCATATGTGCATTGTGACTACCATCACTATCATCAAATTCAATTTGCTTCTCTCTAACACTAGAATCTATAAAATTCAATAAAGCCTTCTTGGCGAATATAAATTTCTCCCTCAACCCCTTGGCCATATCAACTTGTTGTTTATAGGAATAATAAGTATAATAAAACCTACCCAAATCATTATATGCAAGCTTAAACCATGTACACTCTTCTTGAATAGAAAATGGACAATCAGTCACACATCAGGCAAATAATTTCCCACCCCTATCACTTGCTACCCATCCTATTATCGCCTTTCAACCTATAGGAGATCGACCTTTCTCTCTAACATTAACATCATAATCATAATCATTAGTAATTGCTTTAACCAATCACTAAACTACGGAGGGGCTTCTAGTAACTTAAAGAAGGGTAATATGTTTTCAACTTTCTTTTTTTAAATAGAAACTAAGCTTGCTCTAGTTACCTATGCTTTTCCTTCTAAGTTAAATCTTTTTATTTTTTATTGCAATTATATAATAGAAATTGGATCCTTATCTTCTTTTTATTATTAGCCTTTAGATTTAATTAGCCTAGCCCAATAAATTTATGAGTGTGGGGTATAAAATATATGCAATGGTGAAAATTAGAATAGGAAATTACTCATTAGATCTTTTTATTAAATGGAGATGAAAAAGTGTGTCCTTTGAACTCAGTTTATCTTTCCTAATGAAAGAAATCAATTTAAGTTGTTAAACTAAACTTGTGAACAATTCTCTATTATATTAGATTGTGTAATCATAGAGACTTATTAATAGTCTTCTGATTTGATCTAAACTATTTATGCAACCTTCTACTCTTGAAAAAAAACATTTAATCTCTACATAAAACAAGAAAAAAATTCATAATCCCCCTCATGAAATGCTCAATATAAAAATAAAAAAATGCCTTTTCAGAAAGAAAAAGTTATTAGAAACGTCTTGAATCTTTGGTTGGTCGGGTCAATTCGTGATTTCACGTGATCAACCCAAATCTATCCTAAAATGTTGGCATTTCAAGTTTTTTTTTTATAAATCAAATGACATTGTTTTGGAAAAAATAAAATAAAAATTCTTGGATTTTACTTAATCGAATCTCACTAGTTTGATCGGGTCAATTGAGTCATGGGTTAGCTCTTTAGATCACCTAGGTTTGACCCTCTAGGTCACTCGTGTTTGGACCTCCAAGTCAATTGAGTTTGACCTGGTCAACTCTAAACCTGGTTTGAAAACAAACTCGACACAAGCTAAGCTATAAGTCAGTAAGTTGTTAGATCAACCCATCAACTAAATTGGGTTTGTTAGCTATGTTATTTTTCATGGCTAACTAGCTAGCTAAAGTTTGGACAATAGCTTAAAGACCTAACCCGAGTTATGGGTTGGCACTTGATACGGTTAACAAGTCAAGTTCAAACTTTATTTTTTTAAAAAAATTCTAAATTCTAGTCCAAAACAAAGTTTTTTTTAACAAAATTTTCTTTTAAAAAATAAAACGATATTTTGAACCAAAAATTTTAAAAATATTTATTAGATCTCATCTAAATTATGATAGTGTCACTTGGATCGTGAGTTATCTCATGGGGTCATGTGTGTTTGCCTACGTAAACTACATGGGCGGTCCAAAACAAAACTCAACCTGGTCTGGATCCTGGGTTGATAGGACTTTGGGCTGGGCTGTGCTGGGCCGGGTTTTAGAATAATGCCTCTCCCGCGGGCTGGTTTGAGAACAATGGTTTGGACAGCTAACGTTGACATGGCAGGACATTATTTGTCCGTGACAATTAAAATTACAAGTATGTGATCATTCTAGCCTTGTGGACCCCATACGTTCACGAATTATTTTGTTTTTTTTTATAAGAAAAAAGGAAAAGAAAAGGAAGAAACGGCAACACCCGTTTTAGGTTTTGGTAGCTTTTCACTGATAGACTGACAGAACATAAACCCTAAACCTCCAAAGCTCCCCATATTTCTTTCTTTCTTTCTTTTTAATTTTTTTTATAGAATAAACAAATTATAGTAATTAAGAAGAGAAAGAAAAATGCAGCACGATGAGGTCATATGGCAAGTTATCAGGCACAATCACTGCAGTTTTATGGCCAAGTAAAACCATTTTTTTAAAATTTTTTTAGCATATAGTAATGTTTTGAATTTGAATCTGTTTAAATTATAATTAATTGATTTTTTTTTGGTTTTGTCATGATGGGTTTGTTGTGTTTTTATTGTAGAATCACAACGGGGAATTTTTGTAGAAACCCATATAACATAACTGGGGTTTGTAATCGGAGCTCTTGCCCTCTTGCTAATAGTCGCTATGCAACTATCCGTGATCACGATGGTATGTTTTTACCTTATGTATTATTCTTTCTTCTTTTTTAATTTTCAATTCTCTCAAGTGAATTTTGTTTGTTGGGAGCAATGTAGAGAGGATGAGTGATTGTTGATAAGTTTGTTTTCCGTTTTGTGTTGAAAATTAGAAATTTATACTGGGTTTTTCGGGGCATGTTGGAGTAAGCTATTACTGTTTCGATTTCTGCTTCCCCGATGTTGGATTAGTAACTAATGGCTTGCTAATGAGGACTGAGTTGGTTCTTGTCAATTGCTTAGTTCCGATTCAGGATTGAATCCTGAGTTGGTTTTATGATCCACTTAAAATGGAGTCTTAGGTTCTTGTGGAGGTGTTGATCTTATTTGTAACTAAGCATTGGTTGTTTAGATGTATTATTGGATCTGGCGATGTGATTTATGTAGATACCTATCTAATTTGAGGTCTTGTCTGTTACAATTTAATAATCTTGTCTTTTAGGTATATTTGTGAGAATTAGATGATGAATTTGCTTTTGAATTAGATGCTTGTGTGGTTCTGAACAGGTGTCTTTTATTTATATATGAAGACTATTGAGAGAGCTCATAAACCCAATGAGTTATGGGAAAGAGTAAAGTTGCCGAGAAACTATGAGAAGGCACTTGAAATCATAGACAAGCATTTGGTATTCCATTTCTATATGTATTCTGATGTTGGTTGTGTTTACTTATTTCTTGAACCAAAGCTTGTTTTTAACGACTTTCTATTGCTGATCTGTAAATTCCTTGGAACTTGAAGATGTACTGGCCAAAGTTTCTTGTGCACAAAGCTAAACAGCGCCTGACAAAAATGACTCAGATGCGTATACGTATGAGGAAGCTGGCATTGAAAACAAGGTTTTGCAACTGCCTTTCTTTTGTTCTTCTGTTCTAATATTAATTTATTTTGTGTGACTACTTTTTTGGTTCTAGTAATTATTTACAGCGTTTACTGTAGGATATTTCATTATAATTGGTTGTCAAGTTTATTTATGAACTAAATTAGCAAATTTCTTTCCTTTTTCTTCTTATATTTTTGATACATTTGTCGAACTGATTCATTAAAATTGCCACGTAGCTTTTTGCAAGGCTTGACTGATTTGTATCAATCACATCACATTTAGTTTTTGGCCCACTTCTGTCAATAAAGCTCGACTTTGTTAGGCCTGGTTTCTAGTTTCTGTTATTATTTATTTGGCGGAATGAAATTGGTGATGCACATGTGGGTTTAATGTTGGATATCTAAAAGAGAAACAGTGTTCAGAGTGAAAACCATATGATTGGATGTGGTTATTGTGTTTCATCTTCATTATAGATGTTTAACACACTGATGTGAACAAATTCCTAAATGCTGAGATGGAGATATTATGACACTTTCTTAAACAAGACGAGTGCCGACATGTTTCTAACCAAGGTTTTAACCTGATAATTTGTGGAGTTTTTGGTGTTTCCTTGTAATTTTATGGTTATGTTACTGTTTGATGCCATTTTCATTTCCATTTTTCTTTCCGATTTACCCAAATATCAAATTCCAAAGCCCAGAGAGATCTTGTTTACCTCTACAGTTGATTTTGCATTAATTTTTGTTGCTAGGGAGAAGATAATGACTACACCCAGAAAAGAGATAAAGAGAGAATCTAGAAGGGAGAAAAAGGCTGAAACAGCTGCTGAACTGGATAAGGTTAAGATTCTGATATATTTGTCTCAACTATGTTGTGGATTTACATAGTTCTAACTGGTGCTGCTTTCAACAGAGTATTGAGAAAGAGTTGCTTGAAAGACTCAATGGAGGACTTTATGGTGACATACATAATATTCTACCAAACTATTTCAACAAAATTCTTGACGAAAATGAACTGCATGCTGTTAGCGATGATGATGATGTAGTGGTATGTTTTTCTGGTAATTTTAAGTGGTTAATGCTTTGTGAAACAAGAAGGCATTTCTGTTTTGTATACTAAGGATTTTTGTGAATCAGCAGGAACCTGAAATAGAATATGTTCAAGGCTATGATGATCTTGAAGAAGAAGATGATATAGAAGATTTCGGTGGTTTTGCTATTGATGAGTCTCTCAAGAATAATGGTAAAGTATTTTCTTTTTTGATAAAGAGAGTAGTGTGGTATGGATTTTTCATGTCCCCTTTCCCAGTTACTGCACGCTCACTGCCATGAGTGCATGCACACTGTTTCCTGTACTTGCTATATAAAATTCCATTTATATGGATTGTGTTTGAAGTTTCATATGATGAAAACTTTTCACCTTAAAAGTGAATGCTAAGTATGTTGACAATCATTGGTAGATGTGTCAATGCTAATTATGTTGACAATCATTGGTAGACGTTTGAAGGTTTGATATATCAATTAATTTTTTTGTTTTTGCTGAAAAACAAGATTCAGCTCGCTTGAGCATGCGATGTTTTACTATACTGATTCTTGTGATCTCATTCTGTGAATATCAAACCTCAGATTTCAATAGGCTTATATATACACGAGGCAAAATGTTCAAATTTGAATTAAATGTTTATGAAATTTATGCAGATGATGCACCTGAGGATGAAGAGGAGATGGACACAGTTGATCATAAGAGGTTAAAGATTAGATCAGAGTCTGCTCTTCGAAAGGTGGAGGAAGATGAACCTAGAAAATCAAAAAAGAAAGCTAGGGTTCTGGTTGAGGTTAGTGATCAAAGATCTCCACTATTTTTTTAGATGTTTTTTTAAATGGGATGGAGAACATCAATTCCAAATTTATTTGATGTGTAAAATCTGAAATTTGTATCGGCATGACATGCAAATCTCTTGTAGTCGAAACACAAATGAAACTTATAGGTTGCATTAAGTAAATGTCTCTGGACAAAAGAGATAAATACAGAAGGGACTAAAACATGTTTGGCTGGAGGGATGGAGACATAAAAATAACACCATCTCTGGAACAGTTTTGTAGTAAATCTCCTTTCTTTCAAAACAGGAAGGATAGGGGACATGTCCCTTCTATTCTAACTATTTTTATTCTCTGTCTCGAAATAGTAACCAAACACTACCTTGAAATATCATTGACCTCCCTCCCTGATGTTTACAAGTTGCATTAGCTGTTGCTGAGCAGTTGCATCTCTGGTTTTGTGTAAACATTGCTCCCCAGTTTTAAAGATTCATTTTAGCGCCAAAACACCAATCAGATGGGTCCATCATGTTTTCTAAACACTTGTATTGATTTGTGCACAGCTTTCTTAGGGGGGGAAAACCCAATATATACCACTAAAAATTTTCTTGCATTAGAAACTATTGTGACTGAGCATTGACATACCATCACCTTCCAATTGTTTTCCTTTTTATATCTGCCGCAAAAGATAATAATGTGCACTTACTACTGTTTTTGGTGCTTTCTACCAGGTTGAGAATGAAGATGCTTCTGAAAGGCAGAGGGAAACCTTTTGAGAGGGTTTTAAGACATCTGCGTGTAAAATTGTTGTTCTTTACATCAATTTTGTAATTTAGGTTTCATACTTGGGAAGTTAAATCTCTACCAAAAGTTATATCTTTTGTTTTGTCTTGTTTTTTTTTCTTCTTCTCTACTGTCTCTGTTTTCTCTGTTATGAAATAATAACTAAAAACTATCTAAATTTATATATTACATGAGAAGAATTTTAAAGAGATTATTATCTCATTGCCAGGGTATAGGTAATAAATAAGGTGGCATTGTTGCAATTAAATAATGTTCGCACGCACGCACGCACGCACGCATATATATATATATGGGTATTGAACATTGCAGTGCCCAGCCAGCCAAAGCGGCGGCGTTTGGATTGTTTCCAATCTAATGACTGGGATTGGATGTATCTTGTTTCTGTAGTCATATAAATAATCTCTTCATTGTAAGCATCTAATTCAGCAATTACATGGGGAGTGTTTAAAATCATAATATAGATTATTTTTTAAATTTATTTTTATTTAAAATATATTTAAAATAAATATATTTCAAAAAATATATTTTTAACATTAACTTATCATAACAATCTAAAAATACAAAAAAAAATAATTAAAAAAAAACTTATTCTTTTTTTAAATCATGGTAAAACCACTAAAACAAACAGGTATTGATGATTATCAAGTCATAAGCAACAATTATTAAAGTTATCGTGTCATTTACTAGCACTCCATGCATTCAGGCACTACCATAATTTAGCTAATAACCTTGGATTTTACTAAAAACTTTTATCTAATAGCATTACATCTATTTATTTTAATAAATTTTTTTAAAATTATTTTTATTTCATTATATAATAAAAATAAATACTTGTAAAATTAAACACTAACTCAATAATATATTTTTTTAAGACCACAATAACTTTAGGAAAAATAAATCAAAATAAATCAGGAAAGTTAATTTTTAGTTTTGTGTTTTTTCTAGAATAATTTTTTATTTAATAATATAATAAAAAAATAGATACTAAAAAAACTGAGTACCAATTCAATACCGATATGTTTTTTTTTAAATTACGATAATGTTATAGAAAATAAATCATGAAGTTTAATTTATAATACTTATATTTTTTTATTTTAAAATATAATTTATTAGTTTTTTTAATTTAATAATATAATAAAAAATAAAAATTATAAACTGAACATCAATCCAAAATCAGTATATTTTCTCAAAACTATAATAACCTTGTATAAATAAAACTGAAATATAGGAAACATAAAATTAAGTGCATTATCGAAATGGTAACATTAAACTCTGCACAATCAATTATTCTTTTAAATGATTTTTTTAATATTTTTTTATTTGATATATTTGAAGAAATAAACTAAGAAAGGAATATTTTTTTAAATCAAATTTATTGGGTTTATATATAGAGACACACACGATACCCTTTCACCGCTAGCTCAATTATTTTTTTGATCCAGACGGACACCATGGTAAGGTTGTTAAAATCGCGTTTTGATCCATAAAATCATATGATTTTACGAGTCAAAACATGTTTTACGTGCTGAATCGTTTGAAAAAATAAAAAAGGGATGAAATCGTGTAAAATCGTTAAAATCAGGTGAAATCGTGCAAAATCGCGATTTCAGGACCGATTTTACGATTGTAACAAAATGCATGCACTGAACTTAAATTTCCCCCATGCTCCAGCTGTCAGGCACTTGTTGGCTGTTGAAATGCACAGTCACGCCATGTGGTCTTCACTTCAGTCACAAAATTAGTCTTCACTTTTCACTGTTCAGTATTCACTCCTCTTTTTCACCGAACAAATCCCTAATCCCCTTCTCTAATTAACCAACCGGACACCGGCAACCATAAAAGCGGCGACGATCACGGTCACGGTCCAGTGTTCACTCCTTCTCTTTCCTCACTCCAGTCTTCACTCCAGAGTCCAGTCATCAGTGCTCACGGTCGCAACTTCCTTTTCATCAACAGCGGCGACGATCTCCTCAACAACTCACAGCTTCGAGCTTCCTCTTTAATCTTCATCAACAGCGGCACTGTGCAACAATCTCCTTTCTTTCCCATCATCAACAGCTGACGGCTTCCTCTTCATCAATAGCAGCAGGCGACATCACTCCTCTTCACCAGCAGCTGTTTAGCCTTCATCATCAACGACTCCTCTTCACCATAAGTTGATTTTGCCTTCAAAATGTAAAATTGCAGTAGTTGATTTTGCCATATTTCCCTATAATTATTAATTACAGTTTTGATTTTGTCCAGTCCTGTAAGTTGTATATTTATAATGTTGAATTGAATTGAATGGAATTGATCGGGTGAAAATTAAACTGAAAATTATTGAATTTGACTGAATTGAATGCCATTTCGATATTATAAGATTGAATTAATTGAATTGAATTGAATTAATCAGGTGAAATTGAAATCGTTAAATCATGTTTTTTTCTTTGTGGAGTGTGGGGTTGTGAGCTGTCCATTTATACTGTGGAATGATGAAATGATTTTAGGATGTCATTTCAGTATTATAATTTTATGAATTGTTATGTATAACAAAAAGTTAATTACAATCATAAAATGTTTGGATTGATTATAGGACAGATTTGAATTGTTGAATACTTGAACTTATGACATCTAGAAAAAATTCTTCCGGTAATAGATTTGATGTAAGATGACAACATGGTATAGATATTGATAAGAATTCTAGAAAAGTTCAGTACAAAGTATTGTCAATTTTTTTTTTTGTTAATGCATTTTAAATTTTTTTATAATTTTATGATTTGTTTTTACCATTTAAATTTATATTGTATTTTTTATATCATATTAAAATCATGATTTTATCAACCTTGCAGCATGTTGTTATCACTGATATTTTTTATATTCGTTTTAGAAGAAGAAATTTACAGTGTTTCACCACCCTCCATTGACAAGTCAATAATTACATCACCTGCATGTAATCTTATCAGATGCTGTACGATTATCGGGATCCACGACGAAAATCCCCACCCCGCCCCCCTTCCCTGTCACCTCTCTCGATTATAACAGATTCTAATCATCATCACAACAACTCTCTTACCAAGAGATCCAACAATGGACCCAGACCCGAAAACCCACCCGATTCTCTCTTACGTCATGGCCCGACTTCCCTCTCTCGGACACAAATCCCCTGGCCCCTCCTTCGACATCGAGCAACCACCACAGCCATCACAACCACCACCACCACCACCACAATCTCTATTTCCTCAATTATCCGACCCGGCCCTCCTATCTTCAATGAGACGGGCTGTTGGCGATGTTGCCCAAACCCGATCGGTGCTCCAAACCCTAGGCCCCCGGCCCGACCATGAAACCGTGGACACAGCGAAACTCAAACTCAGTGAAATCGAGTCCAATTTATCGAAGCAATTGGAGGATCTTGTGCTTTCTCCGCGGCCATGTGAGATTGATAGGTTAGAGTGGAGGGCGCATTTGGCTGAAAAAGAGAAGAAGATTCGAGAAGAGGCGGAGAAAGAGATAGGGTTTTATAAAATGGTATTGCAATTGGATGAAATGCACAAGGATTATGAGAAGTTGTTGAAGGAAGCGGAGGATAAGTTGGTGAAAATTTATAGGAAGGCGGAGCGAGGAGTGGAGGAAGATAAGGAGGTGGAAGGAGTGGAGGTGGAGGAGGAGGTGGAGGTGGAGGTGACTGAGGAGGTTGTGGGAGTGTTGAGAGAGGGGAGCTCGAAAGGGATCGAAAGAGTGGACTTGTCGAATCGGAGACTGAGGTTCTTACCTGAGGGATTTGGGAGGGTTGTGGGGTTGAAAGTGCTTAATCTTTCCAATAATCAACTTCAGGTTTTTGTTTTTTTTTTTTTTAATTTAGTGTTTAGAAATGTAGTTAGGATTTCTTGAAATCTTTTATGTGCTGTGTGATAATATAGATTTAATTTACGAGTTGATAAGGTTAGAGTGGAGTCATAATCTTTATGGTACTAAGATGAATTAAGAGGTTTGACTTTGTTACCAATATTGAATAATCGGTACCGTAAAAGGATTTGTGCATATCAAATCTGTCATTAAAAGAAAGCGATGAATTTCAAAGAGCGCTCGAATCGGAATTTGCTAATTGAAAAATGTATCTTACTTGGGTACTAGCTATGCTTCTGATATGGGTTTGGTTTAGTTTAAAGCAGTGCTGGTGCATATTGTTGGTGTGTTTGTATTTTCAGCTGTAGATGAAAATGTTTATTTCAGCTAGATACATGGCATGTCATCTTTCAGAATCATATAGCTACTTGAAGTTACTGGCTGAGTATTCCTTCAATATTTTGCACTAGTTATTGTAGGATTTACCTTGCCTGAGGTGGAAAGGAAGGGAAAATTCTCTTTTACACCATTTATAGGTTCTGTTAACGTGGTTAGTTCTCACCATGTGGCAGTTCTAATGTCCAAAGCTTTCCCAGTAATGATCATACTGGTGAGAGGTCATAGGTGTAGTTGTGGTGTAGTTTTGGGATAAAACAGCAGTAAATCAGCAGAATTGACGCAAAAAACAAGTAGGATAGAGGCTGGAACTCTATGTAGAACTTAGTGCTTAGGAAAACTTCAAGTTTATTAGTTAAAAATAATTATACGATAGCTGTAAATCTGGCCTTCAAATCTTTCCCACTTTATTGTTCATGAATCCTATAATGCTGAGCATGAGATATGCAAATCATTGAGAACCAACCTGACTTGTTAACTGCAATATGTAACTTCTCATACTTGTTTTGCTTCGTGGATGGATATTTTTATTATGATAAATAAACATAGTGCTGTTTGTTTGCATTCGTGGTAGTAAAAAGTTTGTTCTTGGTGTAGCCCCAACTGAAATCTTGATGATTAATTTGTCAATCCAATCCCATTTCATAAATGGTTATTACTTGTATTATTTTTTCCTAGTAACTGAGTAACCTGTGTGAGTGAAACAGGTCATTCCTGATTCAATAACTGGGTTAGAAATTCTTGAGGAGCTCAATCTTGCTTCAAATCTCTTAGAAGCACTGCCAGATTCAATTGGATTACTGCAGAACTTGAAAATCCTGGATGTCTCTAGCAACAAGATAGAGGTCTTGCCTGACACCATTTGTCATTGCAGGTAATTCTAATTCATTACAAGTTTGTCCTTTGACCAGAAATCCTGTACAGTGGACTTTATTCATCAATGGTTCAGGTCGTTGCTGGAATTGGATGTGAGCTTCAACTGCCTGACATACTTGCCGACTAATATTGGACATGAAATGTTGAATCTTCAGAGGCTTTCGATCCAGCTGAACAAGATTTTTTCTCTTCCCACATCTATTGGTGAGATGAGATCTCTGCGCCACCTGGATGCTCATTTCAATGAGCTTCGTGGCCTTCCCCTTACTATTGGGAAATTGACAAATCTTGAGATCCTCAATTTGAGCGGTAATTTCAGTGACCTGAAAGAACTCCCTGAAACTTTTGGTGATTTGACAAACCTCAAGGAACTTGATCTCAGCAACAACCAGATTTCTGCCTTGCCTGATTCATTTGGTCGGCTGGATAATTTGACCAAGCTCAACTTGGACCAAAATCCCCTTGTAATTCCGCCGCCAGAAGTTATCAAGGAAGGGGTCGAGGCTGTGAAGATTTTTATGGCTAAGAGGTGGATTGACATACTGGTGGAGGAAGAAAGGAAGAGCATGCTTGAAGTACAAGAACAAGCACCGACTGGATGGTTGACGCTCAGCACCTCATGGTTGAAAACTTATGCTACTGGTGTTTCTGCTACTGTTTCAGGATTCTTAAGTCCGAGAGTTGCTAGAGATCCTTATCTTGATCAACAGCTATGACTTCCCAGTCTCTGATATTTCAAGATCCATTTCTTCTTGACAGCATGTACATTTGATATGATTGATGAGATGGATTTCTTCTGCTTGCAGTGTCTTTTGAAGCTGCAACGATGCCAACTAGAAAGAGCTGCAAGTTCAGCAAATTTTGCTCTTCTTCCACTCAGTCCTATTCTGGTTTTGCCAGACAATAAACAGGTAGATTCTTGGCTATTCTGTTACCAAAACATCTCCTGCATATCGAATTTCACAACAGTTCCTTCTGCTGCTATTAATGTTTGGAAGTTGCTCATAATATCTTAGAACGTTCTTGAAAATGCATATAAGCTTTAGTGGTAGTTCTAGTAATCTCCTGATAACTCTACTAGCGTGAAGAAATGCACAAATGGCAGTCCTCCTGTATAAAGACGCTAAGTATTGTAGGCCATTAAGTGAACTTAATGGTTTGGATTTTTGTGTGATAGCATAGACTTTAATGGTTTGGATTAGTCTGTGATGGCATACTTGATGGTTTGGATTACTTGCAGTTTTTGGGTGGACATTTCATCCATCAACACCACTTCACTAATGGAAGATAATGACACACTTGTCTCTCTTTTAACTCGCTTAGAACACATCATGAGCAATATCCACAGGAGTTTTGATGATAATTTGACTCTACCATTAATGTGTTAAATGCCAACATCACAAGCCAACTTCCTCTTCTCATCTTGCTACAGCTAATTTCAAGTACTTTTGCTACCTCTGGTCCAGCAACTGTGTCATTAAAAAACAGCTCGGGCAGAGAGCAGGACTCCACCCTCATGCAGGTTTAAAACCCTCAAGGCCTGGATCATTCCTGTATAGATTAGTGAAAATAGAACAATAAAATTAAGTCCAGAAAATCAAACAATTAAAGTGTTGGTAAACAATACGATTGTGTAGATTATTTACTGGAATACTCTTGATAACGAAGGTGGTGTCAGCTGTATCTGGTCCGGAGGTCGGGTGAAAGAAATTATAAGTTTGTGAACGTTTGTATGAACAACATGCATGTTGTTTGGGTTATAACAAGGATAGGTGGGTGGAAGCAGGTTTACAACGCAGTTGAAGCATGGGGTAGCAATCCAAATGAATTTTTTTTATTTTTTTTACAATTTAGTTCTTAAACTTTATTTCTCTTTAATCACATCTTTTTATGCCCAAATCGATGATCAATTTATCAAGAATTGTTAAGGAGGGACCGAAGTGTAAAACAAGGAGAAAAGAGGTGGTTGTTCGAAAAATGGGGAAAAAACTTACTTTTGTCCTTTTATGTTTTAAATCACAACTTTTCGGTCTCTTAATATTTCAAAATTTCAATTGTGTTATAAAATTTCATTATTCTTACTTTTAAGTTACTGGTTTGAGAGAGGAGAAAGAAAGTCCTTAGATTCTAATGAGAGAAAAAGTATTGATTGAAGATATTGGTATTAATAGGTTTTATTTGATAAGGGGAGCCTCGCCTGGATGTTCTTTAGCCTTTTCATTGTCTAAAATTGTAGATCTGAGCTTGGAGATGTTTTTATTTTGTTTTTTTTGGTTATTTGAGACCTTCATTATGACTATGATACGGGGAAAAGCAATTAACGTGTCGTTTAGCTTTATTAAAAAAATATTTTAGATTTGTTCCAAATAAAAAACAATTAAGGGTAAGGTATACATGCTTAACTTGCCAATTCTAGGCTCTAGCAGCACTTGTATTTTTTTATTTATTAAAATGCAAAAACACCCATAAATTAACTTAACATTAACAAAAAAAGAAAAAAAAACATGTTGTAAAGATATAAAAAAATCCCTGAGAAAGATAGTTTTGTTAATTTTGAATCTATAGATAATTAAGTGATTTAACTTTAATTAAAAAAATTAAAAATACATAAAAGCTTTTGTATTGTGGTAGTTTTTGTGGTTGTGATCTGAAAAAAGTTGTTTTTATACAAAGTATTTTTGGTTGAGGTTAGTTTGGTATTTATACATGTTTGGTTAAAACTGTGATTGAAATTGAGGTTGAACAAAAAATAGTTTAATATGTTTGGTTAAGAATGCTTTTCAAATTAAAGTTATAAAATAACTACAAAGATATATATATTAATATTAATGGTTTTTAATTTAAATACTGTAGATTTAACTACTACTATTACATCATAAAATAAATAATATTTTATATAAAATATTTTTTTATTATTCTATTAAACTATCTATAATTTCATCACATACAAAATCCATCTGACAAGGACTGCAGTTTTCATGGTTTCCTGAGTATGCAACAACATCAAGTTAAATATCATCAGGAATAAAATTGAAACTGCGATTAAATTCTACAAATGCTACGTCATCATACAATCTCCTTCTAATTTATGTAGTGCCATTAAATAATGTTAAACACTAGTTTTTTGAATAAAACTCAATTATCACTCTACATTTGACCTATTTATACAATTTTTTTTCTTATCTTTTGTAATTTGTTTTTAAATTTTCTTCTTTACACTTTTTTTTTAAAAAAATTATTGTACAAAGACTAACGAAATGATATTTCATTGTAACAATTGTTATATTGTTCCATTATTCAGCTACGTTAAAAATTAGTTTAAAATCTTACATATTTTTAATAATGCATATGATTTTTACTATAAATATTATTACAAGTAAACATTGACTTTCTGATGTACAATTATATTTGTTGCTTGATGTAAAAAAAAAGTGTTAATAACACCTACATATTAATTCTTTTGCATTAGAAAAAAAAAATTGTTCAATCTATAGTGAGGCGAGTTGAATAGACGCGTTGACACTTTGTTTTTTTTTCATTTACTGGCATATATAGTTCTCAATGTATTAAAATAAATGCATATATAGACTTTATATATATATATATATATAATTAGATTTTAAAAAATTATTTGAATAGCTTGCATATTTATTTGTATTTTGCCTAAAACTTTATTTATCTCGTGACGAAATATAAGTCAAATAAATAGTAAATAAACTAAAATAGATATTTCACTGTTGACTCATGCACAAAACACTATGGATTTGAATAGTATAATAATAATTTTACCCTTCTCAATAAAAATAATTGAACTGGCTATTGGGGGTAATATGATTATTTCACAAGGTTCATTAATCATTATTAGATTGTTTGATAACAACTTGATATTTTCATATTTTTACAATATAATAAAAAGATAAAATTATCTTTAAAAGAAAATTTTATTTTATTGGTGTCAAGAGGTTTTTTTGAATTTTTATTTTTTTAAAAAGCACACTAAAATAACTAAATTACTCTTAAAAGCAAAATGTTTTTTTGACATCCAATGACTTTTTTTTGTATTTTCACCATGAGTTTTTTTAGTTATAATCAAGTTGATCAAGGGGCAATTTGATATTTTACAAAATATAAAATATTATTTAAATATTAAAACTATCTAGACCGTAAATTGCATGCTCTAGCATGTGGGTTTTGTCCACACTATTACGGCGGCACATGAGATATTTGGTCTTCCTTTTAAGCAAGGCAGCAGATGAGTGGCAGTGCGATGACAATTATGTTTTCCTTTCTTTTCTTCCTTTTTTTTTTCTTTCCTTACCTCAAAATTCGAGCCAAGTTGGTCAAAATTGAACGATGTTATATCATTTTGATTTTGTATCAAATTTGATTTTTATTTTTTTAATTGTTATTTATCTTGTATTGAATCCTATTTTTATTTATTTTTTGTTCCATTTCATCATTTGATATTTAGTTATTTTATTTTTATGTCAAATTTTATCCTTATTTTTATTATTATTTTCTTAATTGAATTTGTTTTTTAGTTTCATCATTCAATATTTAATTTTATTTTTTATGTCAAATTTGGTCATAATTCTTTTGATTGCTATTTATTTTATTTTAGATCATTTTTTTATTGATTGTTTTTCAATTTCATCCCTTATTTTTCGGTTAATTGAAAGTTTACCTTCATGTTTTTTCCAAGTTTGCCTTTTATGGAGTAATCATGGTCTTATGATCCGAATCATGGATTTGAAAGATTAGATTGAGTTTACTTTGAGTTTTTTTCCTTTACTAAAATTGATTTGTTTCAATTTCATCATTCAACATTCTATTTGTTGAGAATTGACCTACATGATTTTTTTCTTTATATGAGGTTATCTAGATCTAATGTTTTGAGTCGCGGGCTTTGCAGGTTAGTCCAGATTGACTCAAATCTTTTTTTTTGTTGATTTTTTTTTTAGTTTTGCCCTTCAACATTAGGTTGGTTTGAGAATTGAGCCTCATAATTGTTTTTAATTTTCTCTCAACGAGGTTATCTCGATTTTACGATCAAGTCACAAATTTGACAGGTTAACCGGAGTAGACTCAGATCTTTTTTTGTTTTTTTTTTAAAATTATCTTCAACATTTGGTTTGTTTGGAATTGAACATTAAAATTTTGTTCATGATTATCTCATTGTCATTTAATTTTTATTTTGTTATCAAATAAGATTATGAAGACCTTTCAAAATATTTGAAATATATATTTTTATAATATTCACAAGTAATCACTTTTTGCAGTTAAACATTATCAATTTTCTTGTTCTGTTTGCTTTATTTATTGTTCATGTTTTTTTTAATCATATTATTAAATTAACTAAACTTATTGAATCTAGTTGAACCAATGATCTGAATTTCAGATTTTTCCCGCTTCTTTAAAAATACTAGCATTGTCTAAACATTATTTTTTTATTTTTAAAAAAAATTAACCGGACTCGCAATTTAGTGCAGACCACCTATCTATCAAGAACACTAAAAGAATAGTATTTCCCTGTACAAAGTATCCAACGGCTAGTATTGCCCCCCAAATCAACAATCCGAACCGAAAACAACATCGCCATAAATAAAGGAGCAAGGCTGGCACCACCAACCTCCCCATGTGCTCACATGCTTTCCAATTTCTCTCCACTCTCCCATCAATTGATCAAGAAAAAATAATTCTCCCAAGAAACTGCCCCTTTTTCTTTCTTCTCTCTTCTCATTAAGGTTATTTATTTATTTATTTATTTTTTATCAGAGACATGTCCAAGCTGTCTAGAACATCTTCTTCCAAAACAACAACGTTGTTGCTGTTCTTGTTCCTGTTAATGTTGGCTCTGTTGGTTTACTTCTGTGCTGTGGTGTGCTACTTCTACGCTTGTACTGCTAACCCTAGCAGACTCAACTGGGCTGGTTTCTTTGGGTCGGCCTTCTTGGTTTCCGGGGTCTTATTATTTTCAACATTGCTTGTTGTTGCTGCCCGTGCCACGGTGTTGACATGGATCACGGTGCTGGTGCTTCTAGCTTTTTCGGGGAAGCGACGCCGGGTGCTTGTTCAACAAGGGAGGGAAATCACTGCTGATGTTGTTATGTACTTGATTAGAGGGGCTGCTTAGACCCATTAACGAGAAGCAACTCAGGATGTAAAGGGAAACTGCAGTATTTGAAAGAATATATTTCTCTGTGATTATCTTTCTCCTTTCTTGTTATGGCCTATGGTGTTTTTGTAGTGCTCACTGTCTTTTTGTAGTGCTTTTTTCAAACTGTATTTCGTCTTTCTCTCCTTTTCTTTTCTATACATATATATACTGAACAGCATTAAGGGTTCGTACATGTTTATTGCAGATCTTTTGTAAAGGGTCTGTCTCAACAATTGTTGATTCGATCTAGTAAACAAATTGATCAGAAATTTTCACTTCTTTAGCCATTTCTTTTACCATGATTGTGACAAAAACATACGTCAAAAAGAAATAGAAAAGGCCAGTTAAGCTCCTACCCAACTAAAAGCAAACACTAATTAGATCTCGTCAATATCAATCTTCTAGTTGTTTTAACTAGCTAGCAACCCCATACAGGGAAGGAAAAAAAAAAAAAACGAGGCTGTTTTGTTCTTCTTTTTTTTTCAAAGAAAACATTAGTTAAAAGCTTAAATCTCGAACTTATGATCTAAATTTGGTTTGGATCGATTTCTGAATCTGATTTTAAATTATAATAATAATAATTTTTATTTGCATGTTGATCTAAATTAACCTGGATGGTTAATCCTCTTGACTAGTAATCCAAGTCTTGTTCCTTATCGATTCTCAAGTTGAGTTTTAAAATTATGATAATAACCACTTTAATCCATATGATGACCTAGATAAACCTGGGTTAATCCTCCCAACATGTGACTTAGGCCTCGCCCCAGGTCAACCTTCGAGTCAAGAGTTAATTCTCGAGTCAGATTATAAAACTATGATAATAACCACTTATATCTATACATTCATCCTCTTGACCCTTTACTCGGGTCTTATTCTAAGTTGACCTCTGAGTCGGGTTTTAACACTATGATAATAACCATTTTTATTTTTATATTGACTCGGAAAAACCTTTGTTGACTCTCTCAACCCGTGACATGGGTCTTACCTCGGATTAACCCTTGAGTTGAGTTTTAAAACTATGATAATAACCACTTTTATTTTTACGTTAACTCGAGTCAATTCAGGTTTACCTTCTCGACATGCGACTCAAGTCTTGCTCCAGATCAATCTCATAATTGGACTTAAAAAACTCGAGCTAATTCGGGTTTACCTTCTCGACACGCGACTCAGGTCTTGCTCCATATCAATATTTAAATTGGACTTTAAAACTATGCTTATAATCATTTTTATTGTTATATATTTTAATTAAACAATTTTAAAACTAAGAGTTCTTCAATAGAATACTTTAGAAATATAAAATAATAAATATTATTTTTTAAAACGAGCATTGGCTATATTTTTTATTTTAATAATAGATAAATTCACTCTAAAATTATAACAAAAATAAATTAGAAGGTATGTTGTATTAAAGTTTGACTGAGGATTAGTTTGTATTAATTTGAGGATTGATTTGTATCAGATTAAATTTTAAATTTTTTTAATGGTGTTTGTACTTTTGCGATGTGATTTGCTAATTTTTTTAAATGAATTTAAAAAGATAATTTGAATAATTGATAAAAAAATATAGTTTGATTTTAAAAAAATTAAAAAAATAATTTATTTAATATTAAGATAATAACATATTAGATCAATAAAGATTTTCAGGCTTAACTCATTAAACTCGTAACTTAAATTATAAACTTCACTAAATTACTTTGTTTTTTTAAATTATTATTTCAATATAATATTATAATAAAAATATATATAAAAATTAATCATGTGAATTAAATGCTAGTATTTTTTTTAGATTATAATAATTTTATAAAAAAATTGAAATAAGTTGTCATGATGAATTTAAAATTAATAAAATATTGTAGAATAAAATTGAAAGAATTAAATTTACGAATATAACGTATGAAAATAAAATTAAAAAAAATAATAATTTAGAAGGTAGAATTTGTTTTCTTAAAAAAAAAATGCGATGATAATCAATTCAGCTGTTTTAGTAGAGAGAAGAATTAATAGCGTAGCTGATTAAGCGATAACTTCCAGGTCTCCACTTATCCCCAATTGCACACAATACCACTGAAGTCTTAGCTGATCCACCGAGGACTTATACCAACTAAACAACCAATAGAATAAACCCACGTATGAATTCACAAATTCATACAGTAGTCTCAGTCGTATTAAATCACATCCAATTCAGTTCCTTAATCCCATAGGTTTTCTATTTCAATAAAAAAATAAAATAAAAATAGAACTTATCCAATAAGCCAAAACAAAGAGTATAAATATATATATATAGAGAGAGAGAGAGAGACATGAGGAAATCAAAGCAAGTTTTATAGTTTAGTTAGACGGTAAAAGCGGCTAACAGGTACGCTTGGTAAGTGATTGATTCTTCATGTTCTCTCTTCTCTTTCCGATTTTTATTCTTAATTTGAACCATTCCTCCCCTAATCCTTTCTGGGTTTTTTAAGGTTTTCTTTTATTGCGCGGCTTACTGGAACGCGATGGATTCTACTATGGTGATCAAGGTTTGTTCTTTAACGTTTTCTCTTATTTGCTTTTGTGTTTTTTGTGAATAAAATATGTAAAGTTTGGAAATTGGGGTTTTGTGTTTTGAACAATTTGGTTTTAGATACAGCCATCCATGTATTGCTTCAATGATGTGTTTGATCTCTTTGTGTTTTGTTTATTGTGTGTTTGCTCTTTGATCAAGTGTTATTGTTTTTTTTGTTTGTTGAGTCAAATATGAGAAATATTTTTTTTTATGTTTTTCATTATTTATTTTCTCCTTTGTTATAGAGTAGGGTTTGATCTGGGTCTTTCGTATTATGATTTATTTTTCTTTAGATTAGGGTGTGTAATGAGGTGCTTAAATCTGATGGGCTTATTTTAGAATGTTGTTTTAATAGTTTGAACTCTGACCTTGGCTGAAAAAAGAATCTTTTTTGGATTTGGTTTTATTTAGGGTTTTGCCTTCTTTTTTCAAAATTGTTATTATATTACGCAGTTTTTGTTGGTCTCAAAGTTGGTGAGATTTCTTCTTTGATGCTTTAAAGGCTCTCGGACCAATTTACTGCACAATTTTGTTTTTTTTATCTTATCCTTGCAAAGGATTTGAGTAGGGTTATGTCGAAACAGGGTGAGAATATGTTGTGGTTTGAGTTTAGAAAATGTTTTGACAACAAATGGAATTATATGTTAATTTGAATTTCTTTATGTTTTTATATTCCAATTGCCTCTGCTTTTATTTATTTATTTATTTATATTTGCTCATGTGGATACAGGTTAAATATAGTGATACACTTAGGCGTTTTAATGCTCATGTAAAGGAGAATGAGCAACTCGATCTTGACATGATTGCACTGAGGGAAAAGATCTTCGGTCTTTTTAATTTTCCTCCAGATGCTGATCTCACTCTGACCTATATTGATGAAGATGGGGATGTGGTTACTCTTGCTGATGATGATGATCTGCATGATGTGATGAGGCAGAACCTGAAGTTTTTGAGGATTGATGTACAGCTTAATAATGATAAGTCTGGTAAATCTAATGCTAGATCCAGTGGTAGTTCTACCCCTATGAGGTCCCCCAGGGTCCAGAGTCCATTACCATGCCTCAACAATGGTGTTGCTGAAGTTTTGAAATCTGTGCCAGAGCCCTTACGTGAAGTACTCTCAAAGTTATCTCTCGACCTGACTTCAAAAGCTGTGGCTTCTAATGCAGTGCTCACTGAGCTTGTTGACTGCTTTTCAAAAATGGGGCAATCCCACCTGAATCCAACCTCCCAGTCTCATGATGGTATAGGCGCCCAAACTGGAGCTACAGCTCCTACAGTTCTAAATGCTTCCAAGGATGGTGGCTTGAAAGAAGACTTGCTGAATTTAAACTCACCTCTCAAAACTAGCCAGGAGGAGAGGTTTGAAAATGGTACTAAGACTGCAATGTCACCACATACAGCTGTCCCTTCTCCTGTTAATCTGAATCCTAACCCTCAAATTTCCAATTCGTTTGTGCATTACACACCCCTTGCATCCTTCGACCCTGCTTGTGATGATTGGAAGGAAGCCAAGAAACAGAATACTGGTCTTCGAACTGGGAAGCCTGGCTGGTTTGGTTTCCCCAACATTCCTGTGAATCATGGCTTTCCTTTATACACTGATTGTCCATTTAGTGGAATGCCAGTGGCAAATGACTCAGCTTCACGCACTCTCAAAAGTCATGTAATTAAGAGAAACAATTCTCTTAATAATCCCATGGCTGGCATGTTTCATAGGGGTGTTCAATGTGATGGTTGTGGTGTTCATCCAATTACCGGGCCTCGGTACAAGTCCAAAGTGTAAGATATACACTTGAAGCTTTGATGCTGTGCCTATGCTTATAAAGATAATGGCTGTTGAACCGATGCTATTTTATCATATTTATTTAGTGATTCCCTCTCTGCTCTTTTTTCTTTCCAGCAGTAAAGAGGATTATGACCTCTGCAGCATCTGCTTCGCTGAAATGGGTAATGAAGCTGATTACACCAAGATGGATAGGCCGATGCCTTATCGTAATCGGTGGTCTTTCAAGGGGTTTAATGATCCTGTATGCAGACTTTGTGCCTATCTTGATATTTAATATTACATGCGAGTTTTCTCTGTTGATAAAATCTTGCTTTATTTTTTTTTCATTGCTGACTTGTCTTTTTTTTATTTTTTACCAAAAGACACAGAAATCTTGGGCCATTCCACAGCCTCTCTCTAAAGGTTCATATGGAGTAAAAGGAGCTCAACCTAAGCTAGACAGCCGTTTTGTTTTGGATGTCAATGTGTCAGATGGTACCATGATGCCTCCATCTACTCCTTTTACCAAGATTTGGCGAATGCGCAACAATGGTAGTGTCGCATGGCCTCAGGGAGTGCGGCTTGTGTGGATTGGGGGAGACAGGTTCTTCAATACTGATTCTGTTGAGATAGAGGTGGGCTTCTTCAGTTTGTAGTAACATTTAACAATTGCCTTTGCTTTAAGCTATTCATCTGATCTTTCTTCATTTTGTGGTCTCATTGATCCATGCAGATTCCAGTCAATGGTGTGCCTATTGATGGTGAACTTGATGTTGCAGCTGATTTTGTATCTCCTGCATTGCCTGGTAGATACATATCATATTGGAGGATGGCATACCCATCAGGTGGAAAATTCGGGCAGCGTGTTTGGGTTCTTATTGAGGTATTGGCTTTCTCGGTGCTCCCTTCGTTGGCTTTTACTTGGACCTTTTCATTACACGCACACACACCAGAAAGTGCACAGTAGTTATTCCTTATTTTTCCATGCAGGTTGATGCTTCCCTGAAAGATCCATTCTTCAAATATCTGAACTTGAACGAGTCCCCCAATTACAGTGGTTCTAAATTCCCTGGTGTTTTAGATATGAATGTCCAGCCTGCTGTGGATGGCTGTTTTCTGGAGCCTCAGAACAATACCTTGCTTTCAGAACCAGATGTCCCCAAGGTTGACGAACAGCCTAAGAGCCAAGAACTAAAATTCCCTATAGATGATGCCTTACTGATTGGCCATGGTGTTTCAGCCTCGGCCATGCCTTCATCTGTTCCTGTTCTTTATCCAATGATAGACATTTCTGAAACAGTTCCTGCTAGTACCGAACTCCTTCCCGCTGCGGATGCTTCAACTTCCTCTGAAGAGGTCATCGTTCAAAATGCTGTTGAGAAGACCCTCCTAAAGGAACTCAAGGAAATGGGCTTCAAGCAGGTTGATTTGAATAAGGAGATCTTGAGGCGGAATGAGTATGATCTGGAGCAGTCAGTGGATGATCTTTGTGGTGTTTCTGACTGGGACCCCATTCTCGAGGAGTTGCAAGAGATGGTAAGTCATCTCTGGAGTTCATTTTTAGATCGTTTTGTAGCAAGACTAGGATTGTTTTTTGTGTATGTTGTTTTATGCACAACACAAGATTACATAATGTACATTGTATGTTGAGGTTGCAGGGTTTCCGTGACAAGGAAATGAACAAGCTGCTGCTGAAGAAGAACAATGGGAGTATCAAGGGTGTGGTCATGGATATTCTCACCGGAAAGAAGGCATAGTTCTAGAATCTTAATCCTCCTTACGTTGTCAGTAGGTATTATAAATAAATCTAGGTAGCTAAGGTTTAATAAGTTGATCTACGGATTCTTTGAGCATTTATCGTGTTTGGTGTTCCAACCAAATGCTGGCTGGATATGTTTTTATATATATATCAGATGCACTGTGAATGAATAATTTATCAATATGGTTCCTTCTGATTTTCTGTTTACTTGTTCCTGGTCTACATTCTCGTTATTCTTGTGCCCTTTTGGATGAGAGATTTGTGTTATGCAGTATATCATCCGACAACGTTTTTGGCATGTTTCTTATGTTTCCGCATAATTTTTGCCAGCATCATGTACTTTTTCTAGGACTTCTGTCACTGCACTCAAAATAAGGTTTTTGAAATATCTGCCAGGTTAGGTTTTTAATGTACGGGGATGAAATAAAGGAAGGGTTTTTTATTTATTTATTTATTCTTGAGATGCCGATTATGGTAACTCAACACACCCCCCACCCCCACCCACTCTTTTTTTTTTTTTTTCATGTAAGCCTGAGCTTACAGATTTTTGCGATGTTTGTTGACTTTTATGACCTTGAGAAAATTAAAAACTGTTTTTCTGCTTTATGGGCCACATTTTCTTTTTACCAAAATGGGGGAGAAAACATGGCAGTGAGGCCCAGAATGCAATTTCTGCAAGAGACCTTATATAAGCTTCCTGTTCTGAAAATGATATTCTACTGATGAAGAAAAAGCAAAAGAAAAGAAAGCAATTGATATTTTGATGGTCTGGTTATGTGTCCATTTACCAAAATGGGGATGAGGATCATTGATTTCTTAGTTTTGAAACCCGGCCCGGCAGGCTGACTCGGGACCTGGCCGACCCGGGGCTGGAACCGAACCGGGTTGATGAAAATAGAAAAAGTCATGACCTGGTGTGACCCGGTGGGTTGACTGGGCAAAACTTGGTTAAAAACCCGGTTGTAACCTGTTGACTTTTGTTTTGTTTTTTTTATTATTAAAACGATGTCGTTTTAAATTTTATTTAAAATAGAAATTGACTCGATCAATTTGATAACCCGGTTAAAATCTGGAACCTGGACCTTGGATCAGGTTGGCTACCGAACTAGTTTTAAAAACTATGATTGATTCTATCAAAAATAAAAAGGCCATAGTCCGTCAAAGGGTTTCTCCGTTATGGTTGCTTTACACTCTCGTAAGGTTTGAGTTCTTTGGAAATGACTGGTTATGAGAGTTAGGTTTGGTGGGAGGGAGGGAGAAGTGGCCACTAATTTTTTTATATTGTTGGTGGTTTTGAATTTCGATTGGGGGTTTGATTTTAATACTATTTATGAAAATATATTTAATAGGTTAATTTAAAGTTTTTTTTAATTGATATTTTTTTTATACTTTTTGATTGAGAATTAACTTTTATGGTTTGTTTTGATTTGTTTTTTTGTGAGATTATTCCCGTTGCATGACTTGACTCATATGTTTGGTAGATGAACCTAGATTGACTCGATTAATTTTTCCCTGTCATTTTTGCAATTGTTTTTTTTTAATTTCATATTTTAATACTAGAATGATTGAGAATTAAACTTCATAATTTATTTTACTCTGTTTTTTATTGGGTTATTCTAGTTTCATGAATTGGGCCAAAGGTTTGTCAAGTTAATCCAAGTTGACTTAGATTTTTTTTTAATTTATTTTTTTTTAATTTCATCATTAAATATTGAGTTAATTGAGAATTAAAATTTACGATTTATTTTAATTTACTTTCTATAAAACTATCTCCGTTTCATGATTCGGGTCATGAGTATGATGAATTAACCTTCCTCCATGTGGTGTTTCTTTGGCAAAGAGGTTTGTTTTTTCAAGAACGAGATATTGATAGCTGATGGACTTAAGGGTTTGGAAGCTATTTCGTCTAAGGTTTTTGGTCGATTTCCACTCCTAGCCCAGAAGAGAAGGACCGAATATAATTTTATGCTAATTAAGTTGTTTGTTATATCCAATTCTTAAAGACAAATATGTATTTGAAATTTGCTAAGATCTTCCTTCTTGTGAAAGAAAGGAAGGCAATAAGACCCGCTAGAAGGACTCTGAGGGAAGAAAGAAAGCTGTTCTAGTGAGGTGCAATGCTAAAACTGTGATCGGTAAACAAACCCTACAGAAGTCGGAATGGGATACTTCACTAAAGAAGCAGCATTGACGGTTAACTATACTAATCATAGGCATTTTGGGTTGCATTTGGGTATGGAATGGATAGGTCCTAAGTGGGCAAATTCCTTTTTTAAGGAACACATACAAGATTTATCACTACAAAAAGGATAATGGTAACTCCCACCCTTAACTATTCTATTTTATTTTATTAATTAATTCATTTATAAATATCATAGTAATATAAATA
Source organism: Populus deltoides (assembly GCA_015852605.2). Taxonomy (NCBI): domain Eukaryota; kingdom Viridiplantae; phylum Streptophyta; class Magnoliopsida; order Malpighiales; family Salicaceae; genus Populus; species Populus deltoides. The sequence continues at coordinate 5,257,632 of CM027584.2, read as the reverse complement.
AAATACATGTGTATACTACCCCCGCTGAAGAGTCATTTTTATTCATTAAACAAAGATTTAGGTTTGATCTGAAATATTTTTTTTTCATTTTGTTTGGTCAATAACTATAAAAGCTACAAATCCCAAGTATTGATTAGATTTGATTGATCGGTAAGAATTGCAGCGCACCTTAATTTGAATTGAAAATCTATTAATATATTCATAACTCTATCCGTAATATTTATATTTTGAAATAGAAATAAAAACCTGAGTTGATTTGAATTATTTTTTTTTATTTTTAATTGATTTTTTATTTCATCTTCTAATACTGAGTTGATTGATAATTGAACTTCATAATTTATTTTAATTTACTTTTTATTAGGTTGTTCTGGTCTCATGACTCGAGCCACAAGTTTGTCAAGTTAACTCGGGTTGACTCGAGTTGTTTTTTATCTATTTTTTTAATTGATTTCTTTTTTAATTTCATCATTTAACATTGAGTTTATTGAAAATTATGAACCTTATTTCTATTTATTTTTTTATGGAGTTATCATAGTTTTATGATCCAATATGCAGATTAAAAGATTAATCTTGGTTGACCCAAATCAATCTAATAAATTATTATCTCAATATTTATAAAATAAATATCTTATTGAATATTTATCTTAAGTTAGACAATGTTTTTTTACTAGTTATTTAAATTGTTTTTAGACTTATAAAGTTAATCGGATTACACCAAATTAATTTTTATAATTTAATATTTTTTTTATAAAAAAATATTAATAATATCTAGATATTTTTTTTTATAAATTTCCAGAGTGAAACTATACAGTATACACAAACCAAAAAACTTGTACAGCTCTAGAATCTTAATAGCACAAACGACAATTGGAAACAAACACCTTTCCAGGGTACCTTTACAGAGTGGCAAAAGTTGTGGTATAATCTTCTCAGGAAGAGCCAGAAATTTGGAATTTAATTTTCAGCTGACGTGAACTCCTAGAATTTAATTTAATCATACTGTATTAAAAAAAATTAAATATTTTACAAATATATTTATATAATATAAATATATATTTTAAGTTAGGTTTGACCGAATTTCAGATTAGATTGGTTTTGACAATATATACACCCTATTTATTATTTATCCAGTCTAAGAAATATCCACTAATTTAGGATGGGTTGATATCTATAATATCTATCTAGTATAGATTAGAGGGTGTTTAAGAGTGTGATTACGGTTATTTTTTAAAGTGTTTTTTATTTAAAAATATATTAAAATAATATATTTTTAATATTAGCGTATCAAAATGATTTAAAACATAAAAAATATTAATTTAAAATAAAAAAATAAAAAAATATAATTTTTTTAAAAAACTTTTAAAACTTAAAAATAAACAACCTCAAATAAATAATACATTCAGCCTTTCACTTTACAGGCATTTATTCCCGATCCCTCCTAAAATGTGGATGATATAACTTGATATTTGACAAGAGATAAAGGAATTAGATGCAACGTTACCATCTTCAGAGATTAAAGTAGAAATTTGGGTCTATAAATTTGCAGCTTCTCATAACTAGATTATTGTAAACTGCGCAAATCAGCACAAATGTCTAAAGGTACTGTTCACCAAACTAGGCAACAGCATGGCTGGGACACGACGTCCGATGATTATCATGCCTATATTTCAAAATTATCAAGGATGCCAAGTGTTCTCCATGGTGCTCCCCAGTACCCAAGCGTGCGCAAGGCTTCAACAACAAGGTAATTTAAGAAGAAGAGATTATCGAGTCTCGCCAAGATTATGTAATCAACAAGAGGAATCCCACCAAGTCTCCCAAGAAGGTTCAGGTGACGGAGCAAGTGCAAATTATCGAACAAAATGGGAATCAGAAATCAGAAGTTATCGAAGAAACTGTTGATGATGAAGCTGACGGCTTCATCCAGCAGAAACACAAGGGCTTTGAACTGTGCAAATGGAAGACCTTCAAGTTGCCATAGGCTAGGAGCGCATGTCGGTTGTGCTTAGATTACAGGCAAAGTATATCTCAGCTACAGTGTTGTAACCAACACAGCTATTTAAATAAAAAAGGCCTGTCTTCTTGTGGCTGCAGAACTTCTTTCAGGATTGTTTGGATATAGCATGCCAAGATAATTTAACTATTTTATATTGCAATAAGACAACATAGTATAATATATAGCTTTTCCTCGCTGCTTATTTGTGAATCCAGGGCTTCATAAGCTGCAATTTTTGTGCTGCAATTGAGCCTTTAACAAATAAATTGTCAATGTGACGAGTGTTACAGAAACTAAACTTTAGAGCAAATTACAAACGATGCTTCGCCTTATTATTATTATTATTATTATTACATCAAGTTCTGAATCCCACAGTTTGTCGATGCTTGAGGTTCTCTGAAATACATGCATGATACATGTTGCCAGAATCAATTATATAGCAGATATGTAACATCTTTAACCCGTTAATGTTTTATATGTTCCCTTCTTTCCTTTGAAGTATCCATGCTTACGCAGATAGTTTAAGAATATGTTAAAAAAAAACAAAAATCATGCAAGGCCTGTAGAAATGCTTGGTAGCTCATTTAACTAGGAACTGCTGGAAACTGTTGCTGCTGCTGCTGCTGCTGCTTCAAGCCAACTGCCTGATTCAATGAATGTCCTTTCTGTCACCATTGCCAATGACTTGTCAAACATATCAAAGAAGCTGTCTTTCGATGCAGCTAATTCATGACCTCTGAGTTTCTGACTTCCTGACTGGTTTTATGTTCAGTTGGCAGATTTGATTAATAAATCATTTAACTTTTGGAGGTTATGCTGGAAACAGATGATGAGAGATGGTCTTTAGAACTGGCATTGAATATGGCAGATACTTCTTGATTATGGTCCTATCGGCGCTTATAGAGGTATTAGTCCTGGTATTTCCAGCAGAAACCTGAACTACAAAGAAATTCTTGTGGCAAATATGTCCATCTATCAACGACAACAATATCATACAGTCGACACCGGCCTAGAATTAAGTGGGGATTCGGTCATTGTTCCCAATTTAGCGGGAATATTAATCAACAGTTGGACCATGATGAGATCATGTTAGCTTACCTTATTTCAGTGCAATCATCAGGTTGCTGGAGAGCTGCAATCAAATTATGGAGACGTTGTGTGGTCAACAGTTGAAATTCTTTACAGGGGATCTACCATGACCACAATAATTGAGTGAAGAACAACACGCCCTTTCCAATATCTGGTGCAAATAAACTGTTCAATTTGACAGAATCCTGAATTCTATTACAATATTCCTCATCTGATGTTGACAAATCAAGGATCAAAATTGATTGCTATCATGCAATTTCATCTTTTGCTTGTACTAGTCTCCTCAAGGAAAATAATTAAAAACAAATCATAACAAATCTGCTGGTTTTAAACTTGCAATGCTCTTCTACATTACAAATTGCTGTTATGAATAATAGCTCTGAAAAAGAGAACATATGTTGATTAGTAAAAAAAAAACAGAAGTGTTTTGCATTACTGAAAATACATTGTCTGCCAATACAAGTCTTAGGTTGTTTGTGTTGTAGTTTCATGACAAAGCAAATACTTGTAGCGAGACATATCCATGTCACTAAAAGCACAACATAAGTATTTGATTTTAATTTTCCTATTAGGCTAAAGTGTGAAAACAACCTGCAAAACAAAACTTGAATTTTCATGTCAGGTTTTTTCAATGAAGATTGCACTAGCTAGCATTCTGCACTGCAAAACCTGGAGATAGAACTAACATAAGCTAGAAGTCAAGAACAAGACAGGACTAGTAAAAATGCAACATCAAAATTGATTGTTATCTTCACGAGGAACGTCAGCCTCATTGAATCTCCTTGAAGACATGACATTAAACAATTTTCTAAGACTGTTCTTACTCTCTCTTTTCTTACTATACACCCTTCTTTGAGTATCTAGCCCACTAAATGGATCTTCCAAAACAAGCTCTCTCTCCAACCTCGTGGACACATTCACAATCTCATAGGAATCCCACAGTGATTGCTTGAAATCCCAACTCACACTCTCAACCCTCTTGGCTGATGACTTGTTCATTGCTTCTAGCTTGAACCGAGAAGGCTTGCTTTGAAAATTTTGGCGATAAGCATCATATTCATTGGTAGACCTTGAACTTCCTGAATGACCATGCCATGCTTGTGCCACAGCCTTGAGTATTTCAAGATCACGCTGATATTCATCTTCTTCATGCTCTGTCTTCTTCTTCATACTCTATGGTATCTTCTACATCAAGGTTTACTGTTCCGGGCCATGTTATCTTGGCTAAACTAGAGCCTCACAATATTGCCGCTAAAATTGATAGATAAGCTTTTTCGTGTCGTTATGCTTTCTGCCATGAAAGTTTGTTATCTTCTTTCTTGACTGAATTATGGCCTCATGGACAGATAAGATATCGATAAATGGTAAATTTGTTAATTTCTTTATGGGTTAGAAATAGTTCCCATCCTTTTGAGAAGTGGTGAGTTTGTGTCCATTGACAAGTACACAATGTTACACAGACATTCAATATCCTTTCTTCTTCTTTTTTTTTTTCTTTTTTTCCCATTTAACGTGTGGACCATATATAAATTCTTTCAAGTATTTTTAATATTTGTGTTCTCTTAAAATTGAACCCTCGTTCGTCCTAATTAAACCATTTTAATACGTAATTAATTTTTTTTAAAAAAAGCATATATATACACCTTTCAAGACAATCGATGCCATCATCTAATTTTTTAGCATGATGATTCTTTTATTGGGTTTTTGAAAATAAAATTATAAATCCGTTGTATGCAATTTTCCAATTCCAATTTCAAAATTTCAGTAAAAAAAATCTAATTTTCTTTTAAATTTAGATTTCTTTGATATCATTTCCGTTTTCTGTATTCTTTTATTAAAAAAAAAAACTTGTTTATTTATTTATTTATTTTAAACAACATAAAGAAATAACAACCAATTGTCTAAAATTAGTGATAGTGGTTGTGGGGTTTTTTTTAAGACAATCAAGATTTTGCTTTTGTTCCACAACAAGTTGAAAACAAAATTAAGGAAGAAAAACTATAAATGCTACTAAACTACTTTTTAATTAACTACATGGGGGTGACGTGGGTTAGTATTCACTAGGTTATTTCCTGCACTATGGTGTGGTTTAGAAAAAAATTGAATAAAAAAATTAATATTTAGATTGTAGAAAACTTTTTGATATTGACATGATATAGCTAGTCAAGCTTGAAAACTCCAAACTTGATCTTTTATCTAGTTTATATTTTAAATTAAATTGTGTGTGAGTTGTTTTGACGTGACCTTTTTAATTCGACAAATCCAAAAAAAAAAATAAAAAAAAGACATCTCAAGTTAACTCTGGTCCACCCGCAAAACAAATGATATAGGTATTGGATTCTAGTAAATTCAATTAATTTTTTTTATTTTATTATATGATAAAAAATACAAAAACTTGTTCAAAATCATCAAATATTGAAGGGAAAAATTGACAATTTTTTTTAATAAAAACTCAACATTAATCAATGGAAAAAAAAAACCCCAAGCAAGTGGGCCAATCATTATTATTTTTTTAAAGAAAAATAACAAATTATTCACCTCTTATTTTTTTAATAAAGAAACATATATTACATTGCTTATTGAATCAGATAATGCGTTATCTACTGGGTTACAATCTAGATTTCGGCCACCATTGTGATAGCTGAAAAAAATATAGGAGGAATTTTTTTGATTAAAATCTATTTTCAACTTATTTATATCTTAAATATTTATATAACATCATAAAAACCTCTCCATATCATCCAAAAACGCTAAAAAATACCCGAAACATAATAATTAATAGAATAAAAAAAATAATCTAAACCAAGCACAATTTCTTTTCTCATGAAAGTTTAAAGAAAAAAAAAACTATCATTGAACTCTTCTCCCGTTAACATAACAAACAACGAGTTTTTCATTGAAAAATAACCCAACGAATTCGCCAACCAGTCTGCCGTAGAGTTGAAAGTGTGTTGAACCTCGACCTTCCAATATCTAGTCAAAAGTGTACACTCTCTAACAACCGAAGTATAATTATTGTCTGTTTTCTCAACCTGCTTTGTAAGGAAAATCACTACCAGGAGAGAGTCTGACTCCAGAATAAGATGATATATTTCAAGCTCCGATGCAAGTTCAAGACCGGTGATACATGCTAGTGTTAATCCTTATTATACACCTTATTTAATTAATGAGTGCATGTACCTTCTAAGCCTCATCAGTCTGTTGATCGCCAATGTTTTGTCAAACATATATTAGACCATATACCTTTTCTTTTCTTATCATAACTCCGCGTTCCATGGAACATACTTTATATTGTACTGTAGGTTTGAACTTCATGAATCGACCTGCTGGAAGCTGAGCTTTGATAAATTTATGATCCTTGTCTTCGATGGTTATTTAATATGCATAAACATTGTCTCATCGAGAGAAAATGCATGCATAAACTTAGTTAGCTTCACTAATCACAGTCTCATTTTTCATTTTAATAAGCACTACATCTTAATCATAAAGTTATTGTTCTCCCACCCTCTGAAATCTCTCCTTACTGATCTCAACCCAATTTCTAGTTTTGAATCCAAGAATCTCAAGTAGATTTAGCTAGAATTTCGAGGTTCAGATCATTTTTTGGGCGACAGATGATGATTTGTTGCTTCGGTAGGATATAGATGCTTCTTTATTTAGGAAATGGACAATATGAAGCCATGCCAGTTTTCCTTGGCCAGCTTAGTGTACAATTAAGCTTTAATTCTTGCAATTTGATTGAAAATATAGCTAACAGACGTCAGGAAAGACAAAACATGATTTGCTTAGAATTACCAGAACGTTTTCCATCCTCAACAACGTGTATACATACATGCAACGAAAAAAACAAGCAAAGGGAATGCCGGCTAACATTCTTTCCATATAGCTTTCCTTTGATTGATACTATCAATGTCCCAAATATTGGATTATTTGTCCAGGTAGATGTGCAGATATACATGACAGTGCAAACGTACTCTTGTGATATGAATCAAAATCAAAGCACCACTCTCTCTCTCTCTCTCTCTGTGTCTCGGCCATGATGATGATGGATAGGAGATTTAGCAGGGAGTCCTCGAGAGAAAGCAAAGGGTCTATAACCCTGCAAAAGAAAATTGTTGAGAGTCAGAGACCAAACAAAACCAAAAATGTACCAGACCTCACAGATTTCATGAATGACATGTTCTTTGGGACCGTGGACAATGACAAGAGATCCTATGACTTAACTGGGGGCCATTCGGAAGACGAAGAAGAAAGTTTCGATGACAGTACAAGGAGCAACAGCAGTAAGTTAACTCGGGAGTGGCTAGAAGAAGCTAGACGTATGGTGGCGTCATCTCCTTCGAGGTGTGAATCCCCTTCTAGACTAGTTGGATCACCAAGGTTTGCAGCCGTTCCTGCCAGGCTGTCGTCAGCCTCTATACTTGATAGGAGGGACCCACTCTCCAGGTCTGCTAGAAGGTAAGAGATGATTTGCATTTAATTCATGTACTGCGAGATGTAGGAAATGCAATTCAGTACTGTGGTATGCTAATGCAATGTTACATTTCCTGTTACACAATTATTCTCGTCTCTTCAGGCACAGATCAAAGGAAGCTTTCAGTGGAGAAATACTAACCAAATCAGCAAAACATAGCCGTAATAAATCAGAATCATTAGTCGAGACTCCTGCAGAGCCATCCCCAGCATCACAATTCCAAGGGTGGTTCTCTAACATCCTCAAACCACCCTCTAATTTCAATGCCCCAGTTCCAGACCCCAGCAGCCCCCACCAATCCAACGACCGTTCCTCCCCACTCTTGGATCCACCGGCCCTGAATCTGCCACCTCGGCAGTCATCATACCGAAAGTCCCGGTTCCAAACTGAGCCCCCGGCGACCACCCCTCAGGGAATTCCAGTCACTTCACGTAGAACTTTCAAGCCAGCTCCATTACTACGACAAGACATTCATTTGCTTTCTCCACCAAAGAATCTTATTGAGTCAGCTCAAAGGAGATCAATATCATCAAACAAATGTTCCAAACCAGAGACTCAACCGCTGTCCCCACCAAAGAATCTCATGGAGTCGGCTCACAGGAGGTCTATATCAAAGTCTACTTGTTCCATTGAGAAAGTTGCACCAAAGCCTATTGTAAGTGGGTGCAAAAAGGAAGAAGAGGGAGAAGAAGATTTAAGTCTTAATGGATTCCTTAAAGAGGAAAAAACCAAGATTGAGAAGATCTTGAATAGGGAGCTTGATTCTAAGGCCAAAATCATCCTTTCTGGTCCTTCAAACAGTAAGCACATTTTAATGAATGAAGAATTTGTAGAGGCTTTCAATATAATATAAGTGCATATTAGTTAGGCTTTTCATGTTGACTGTTAAAAGCAGAGTCGCTGATATTTTGTGAATAAATGCAGGTACTAGCTCAATGGTAGCAGCTATATGCTACGCGTTGTTGTTGGCAAATAGAATGACGAAGAATAAAGGAAATGGTGACAGAGAGGGAACTGTGGTATTCCCTGTGATGAATACAAGGAGAGGGAGAATGTGGAAGCAGAGACAAGCTGCTTGGTTATTCCAACATGTTGGCCTTGATGCTACCTCATTGCTCTTCGCTGACGAGGTACTTCCAACAATTTTCATTCCATGCTATTTGAGTTTCATTCTCCGAAGAATGTTGGATCATTGTTTTGATACACAAGCATCACTTAAATTAGTTTTTATTCACAATATGACGATTGGAATTTGCTTGGAACGAAATGAGATTTGTTGTGCATACCCATGGACTAATTCAGAATTCATGCAAGATCACAAGAATTCAGTACCCTGTAATGAGAAAATTTCTCTTTTCTAAATGCTATTGCACCCTTTGAATGTACCTTCAACACAATCAAATACCCTGGATAGAAGGGAAGGTACAGGAATGAAGCTTTTTTCTTCTTAATAATTTTGCTTCCATTATTTGGCACTGAAAATAGTTATAGAAGTTACTCACTTTGTGCTTGCCATTTGGTGCAGGTGGATTTGGAGAGTCTAATGATGGAAGGGAAATTAAACATTCTTGTTGTTGGGCAAGATATCCTCAGAACTAACTTCGAGGTCAGTCCACAACAATCAATATGATAGGATGAGTATAAGATGGTGGAATTTTTCTGATTTTCTGTGTTAATGAGTGGTTTAAGTCATCACTAATTATCTGTACTTAATGCTACTGGTTCTCTGCATAGGTTGGATCACAGTGCACTATTCTTACCGATAACTACTGTGAAGATGCCTATGATCTACTTCAAACTCCAGTGCTGAAAAAGCTTTTGGTAAATTACTAAATTATGTATTAACAGCTCAAGTATAACAACGCAGTTAAAATCACTAGTTTTGCTTGGTTTGAGATCTCAATAGTTTCCTCTGCTACAGCTTGCAGGTATCCTGTTAGACACACAAAATTTGAATGCATCTGCTACCTGTTCTATGACAAGAGATGCAGAGGCGGTTCAGTTGCTTCTAGTTGGCTCAACCCCAAAATATAGAAATGCCCTTTTTGATCAATGTATGGTTTTTCATACGTATTCAAATCATCAGGAAATAAGTTTCAAGTTATTGTTGTCTCATGGTTTATTTCCCTTCTTTTGGGATCTCTATTAGTGATGCAAGATCAAAGAGACAGCTCCTTTATTGAAGCACTAAGGCACAACTATGGAAAGCCCCCCAGTGAGAGTAAGCAGCTACCTTTACATATTGTATTTATCTACTGGAAGTCTCTTAGGATTGTTGATGTAGAACAAGAGTCGAAACAAAATTCTAGATAATCACCATGCAGATGACACTGGACTTCAAATTTTATACAAATGCTTAGCAAGTACTTTGAATTGAATTGAAGTTGATCATTGTGGTGCATGAATCCATGTCCTTCTTTCCTTTTCGAATTATTACACTTTTTCTGTCAACGTACAGAGGCAGTTCATACTTTGTTTCTCTATTTTTGCAGCTGAACATATAGGTGGTCGTGATAATGGAGCGCAAATGGACCATAGTCCTACAGAAAGCAGGCCAACCCCTGTCTCTCGACATGAAGCCATCCCACAGAATTCAGATAAAAATTCTAATAATGTAAGGAATGGGAAGCCTAACAATACAACAAAAGCAGGTAATATTTAATCCATTTTAGTCCTTCTGATAATCTCTGTTGCTTCGAACTCCAACTCCAAGCTTTAATTCTTTTTCTTTTTTTTTAATCCCACCAGTATTCATTCTTCAAACTCTAATATTACTGTTTAGCACCATTTTAATGAACTTGCAGCTCCTGCAGCAGCACCGAAAGAAGCAAGTCCTGATGCCTCTCGCGGAAAGAACAAGTTCTTCCTGGCAAAGTGGTTTGGTTTTGGTAAATAAAGATCATAAAAACGTTGATTTGTGACGAGATTAGATTTTTTTTAGTGGACAGCTAGTTTCCCTGAAGAAAAATCTGTTGTGCCTAATTTATTATATATATATTTTTGTTTTTTTGGTGTGAAAGAATAATGATGGAAGGCACTGAATAGCCATTGGCAACATCATCTCATTGTAGCGCAATCGTTGTTGATGGCGGCAATCTTGTTGTTTACAAATAATTGTTTCCACTTGCGAGTCCATCAAAAGCAAGTATTTTGTCGCCCGTATTCTTCAGCACAAATACAACTATTATTATTATTATTACACCTTAATTTAGACATGATCCTGTAATTATTTATGTTTATTGCTGCATCATTCTATAATGACAAGCTACTGCTCAGAAATAGTTTATGAAAAGGGAAAAAGGGAGGAGTAAACAAAGCAAGTGAAAAAGGTTGCATATGCATAAAAACTTGCATGTGCTCTGCGTCATCCATAGCCCCTCTATATCCTCCCCTATGCCCATCATCACATGCATTTGCATTGTTTTGCCGGATACAGACATTCAGTAGCCTACTGAAAACATGTCGTCATATCGCTTTTTTCCTGTATATAAAATTAAGGCACTCCACATACTACATATAATTGGAAAGCAAACTTCTCATATTTCAAGACCAGATCAAGTGAAAGAGAGATAAACGAAAAGATAATTTTGGAGAAAAGTGAACAGGAAGATGCCTCTAGATGTGAAATAATATTGGCCATGTTATCTGATACAATCTGTCTTGTCCAATTATGCCCACTTGTTCATCCCCAGCTGTAACTAACTCCCAGCGTCTCTCTTGGATCCCATTTTCTTTCTCAACCCAATCATCTGTCACTCTCTTAACCCAATCTGTATCCTCACCACCCATGTTGCTGGCCCATCCCATGGAGACCCCATATTTCCTTTCCTTTTTACAACCTTATTCTTTTGGATGTTGATGACGATGGAGCATTGGCGCTACTGTCATTCGACTTTCCAAGCATAGAGAAACAAGCAAAAATCAGATGATCCACCACCTGCATTTAGCCCCTCTAGTGAACCAGAACCTCCTGTCTGGGAGGACAATGGTGTAGATGTCGATGAAGATAGTGTAGGTGATGAAGATGAAGTTGATAGTAATGATAGAGATGTGCAAGACATTATTGGCTTAAAGATAAACAAAGCATGCCTTAAACCAGGACTAAATAGCCAGTCATGAACATCCCAGTATACCTCTACTCTTAGTTTACGAAGGTTAATATACTCGTTACCTCTAAATTTCCATTGAAGATGCTTCACATGAATGACCAAATGCCCATCTATCCTTATCTCCATTTCTGGTTCATCCCCATTAATAGAATTACCATTACTAACAATATTGCCACTATTACTTCCGTTCTTGCACTCTATTGAGATCTCATGAAACCGACCTTTCTCATGGAACTTGATTCTTGTAGCGAATTTCTTCTTGCCAAATATGTGCTCCTTTCTTGAGACCAAAATGGGATCAATAAGAGCAGGCCTACACCCAGTTTTCCTGTAAGCATCTTTCTTTAGATCACCAAGAAGAAGCACAACCTCTTCGTCGCAAACAACAGCAACATAATACTCAGAATTAGGCTCAGTTTCACCTTTGAATTTAGCAGCCTTGAGGTCCCAGAAGATATCCACAGCTTTGCCCTCCACTACAAACCGTTTGGAGCCTTGTTTCCTCCAAAAATACCAAGGCTTCAGCTCCACTTTGCAGGTGTACTGACTCTCTCCTTCAGGACCTTCTACTGATACTGATAGACCATGGAGTAACAGATTCTTGCACCATGTTATTGTGATCAAACGACACTGATCGGCAATCTTTGTACGATAAGCAGACATGAAAACACTCTGCCCTGACCTGGTTACTGTGGCAGGATCATCAGCTACCTTCTCACCGGATGCAAAGCAAGCAGGAATCCCAATTGGATGGTCTTGCATTGCAATTAACTTGAAAACCTGCTCTCTTTCAATTAACTACAGTAAGTGGGGGGTGTAGCCTAGTTTAGAGCTGCAGGAAGTGAACAGCAAATAGAAGTGAGACAACAAGATGAGAATTAAAGAGAGAGTTGGAAAAAAAACACAACTGATTTCGCTTGCATAATTAAGGAAAGAGAGAGGCAGGTAGATAGAGAGATCTTAGTGGTTGCAAGATGTATTGTATCAAGGCACAGATAGTGCCAGAGGTTTCCTTGGCAGCATTAATGGAAATAAAGAAATACTATCTAAGTGGCAAATAGATGGCGGTGAGTGGACTGTGAAAGTGAGTGAAGAACACCCCTTTTTATATTCGATCACTCAGTTGTTCTCTTACCTGGATTTTCTATTTTATAAACTTGTTTTTGTTTCCTTCGTTTTCATGACCTTTTTTTCTTCATCTTTTCCCTCTAGCAAGACAACTTTAATGAATCCAAGGTGTTTTTGCTTTTCTATACATAAGCTTAAAATACTTACACCCGTACATGTGTAGAATCCTCAGTAGCATGACAGCACATGAGATAGGAAGAGGTAAGAGATGACCAGTCAAAACTTTAGAAAACTGAATCATCAAGAAGTTGGCTTTCCAATGTGGGTCTTCCAGGATTTTTTTATCATTTGATAATTGGTTAAGTTCCGGCATTTTTTTTTGGTGTAGGAAAAGGAATCTTGGGATGGTGTAGTAGCTGAAAAGCCTATGAAATCTACGGTTGCTGTTGCTGATCGGATCCAGCTCCATTTTGAGTTTAAGGACAGAGAGGTTTTACAGTCTTTATGATCCAGCAGGCCTGGTATTTGCAGTTTGACAGAGAGGGACGAGGGAAAAAAAAAAGTAGCAGAAATTTATGGCTTGAAATCTTAGATGTAGTCAGCGGTTGACCCAGTCCGAGGAAGGTATCAACAATCATCACATAATTACGTTAATTAATGCATTTGAAGTATAGTATAAGACTCCTTGAAATTAAAGTGCATTTAATGTTACTGCATATCTATTAATTCTTAGTCAAATCCCTGTTATAATAGATTCCATTACAATAGTAACCACGCGACACTGCAGGCTTGATTTTATTTATTTTTTACTTGGGTTATTGGTATTAGGTACGATAGGATTAAATAACTTTTTTATGTTTTAATTAGATGATAAAAAAATTAAATAATAATAGTAGATAAATCAAATTAAAAAATTTATGATGACTTGGAAAAAAATATTTTTTAAAAGAAGAAAAATGATGTAGGTTAATTCTCAGCTCATTAAATACGTAATAATGAAATTTAGTAAAAAAATGGACCTACAAAACTCTGATCAAGTCAACTTGAGTTAGCATGATAAACTTGTAACTTCGGTAATCAAAGTTGAAGCCAACTCAAGTTATCCAGCCAGATCCGCAACCCAAGTCACGAGACCGGGATAACCTAATAGAAAAGAAAATGAAGAAAGTCACGAACCTTTAAAAAAAAAACATCGGTGTCAATCCATGTTAACTTTTCAAAAATATAACCCGAGTCATTAGTCCGAAAACACTTTATTTAGAAAAACCATGAAACTTAATTCTCGAATAATAAAATATTAAATGATGAAATTGAAAAAATAATTTTAATTAGACAAAAGGATTAGAAAACAAAAAATAGAAATTAAAAGTATAAGGATCAAGATTGAAATTAAATTTTATAAGGGTGAAATTGAAAAGAAAAAATAATCTAATAAAAGTTCCTGATAAAACAATAAAAAGAATGAGGATCAAGATTGAAATAAAAAATACAAACAAATTTTTTTATCGAATGGTGAAATTGAAAAGAAAATTTAATTTAACAAAATCCTAAAAAAAAATAAAAAAATGAGGACCAAATTAAAAAATAAAAAAACATATCACAAATTGGGATTGAATAATGAAATTAAAAAATAATCAAAGTTTTACAAAAGAGAAAAAAATATAAAAATTAGAAATCAAAAGAATAAAGACTAAAGTATAAAACTCCTATAAATCATATGACAACTCTGAAATTTTGCATTGCCATGAATTTCGAGGGGAGAAAAGAGAAAAGATGAGGGAAAGAAAGCATCGTCGGTGATAAACTGTGCCAACATTAGCCACATATGTTGTCTCAAAAGGAAAAGGACACAACTTTGTTTCCAATGACACAGCGAAATAGGTATTTTGCTATCTAGAGACGCCTCTCACACGATTTAACTACTTTTTTATTATTATTTTATATATTTATGCAAATATTAAGTTTCCTCTCCTTCGACCTGATAATAATAAAAAAAATCATTATGAAAATATAAAACAACCTATTGAGGCTAATTTTAATATTTTTCTCCAAACACATTTTGTTTGTTTTGTTGTGCCTTAATTTTTTATATTTATAAAAATATCAAATTGTCCTTCAGCTAATCTGATAATAACAGGAAAAACCATTATGAAAAAACAAAAAAAGTCCTTGGAATCTAGTTTTAAAATTTTGGCTTTTAAATACATTTTGACTGTTTCACTTTGCTTTTAAAATGGAAAAGGACTTATTTATCCTCAATTAATTTGGTAATAACTAATACGCCTTGTAAAAAAATCTTATTGCATCTAATAGCGAGTTCAATATTTTTTGGTTGAATAGCAAAGATGTCATTACACTATTCTGGTGACAATGCAAATGGGTTTGTGTCTATATTGTTTTTCCAATGCTGATTAGGTTTTGTTAATAACCAAAATCATTTTACACTAAAAAATGTTTGCTAATCAAGCAAGACTTGTAGGCGGATTTACTCATCAAGTTCCCATTGAAATAGAATCCACACAAGTAAAAGCATTTTCCATTCGTTGGTTATTAAGAGCATCCCAAAAACATTCGGGTTGCATTATAGTTTTCAAATTAAGTTTTGGATTAGTGGATGCTGCCAAAGAGAGTGGCAATGACATACACAAAAATAAATAAACTCATGGAATGACATGGAAAAGTAGAGCTTCTGTATATTTTTGTTAATCAATGAACAAGATCTATATCTATATAAATATATAGGCTCATGGAGCCATAGATGTAAATGAACCTTTAAGAGCCTCTATAATACCTATTATACCATAAACAATGCTCCAATTAGACCTATACATATGAAAATTGCAATAACTAAATGGTGATGTGCAATATCGGTTAGCCATAAACCTCTAGTTATTAGGTCTAATCCTTCATGAAAAGTAAGAAATTTGAATTTTTTGACTAGTTCAAAGTGAAAAATAGGGTTGCTTACTCAGCAAAATTAAGATAAAGTTGAGCCAATATTAATTTATTTTCATAAAATTTTAAAAATATACATTTCACATCAGCTAAATACTTTTAAAAAAATTAAACAAGTTTTTTATTAAAAAAACTTAACTCCAAGATTTAAGTTTTTTTTTTAAAAAAAAAATCAAACATCTTATATGATCAATCTCTTAGAATTAAATAAAAATCACATTAATGTACTAGTTAAAAAGTTGGAAGGCATTTTTTTTGCTTTTTAACGAATGCAAGGGACTTTCTTATGTATTTGGATAATCAAAGACCAATTGCTATTCTAATTAAGCTGAAATCTAATCACAACTTATCTTAATTTCAGTTCATATATTAATTCTTCGTGAGTGTTTGATTTTTGTGTTATAACTTATTTTTCATAGTGTTTTTTCATCAGAAAAGTATCAAATTGATATTTTTATATATGTTTTTTTAATGATTTTGATGTACGGATATCAAAAATAGAAAAAAATCTAAAAACATATCATTTTGATACATTTTCAATTAAAAAAACACTTTTAAAAAGCATTCAGCACCATAATACTAAATAGACACATGCATCAATCACTACTTTAACTGATTATAAGATTCAGTAGGTGAGTTGTGTGTGTGTGTGTGTGAGAGAGAGAGAGAGAGAGAGAGAGAGAGAGAGAGAGAGAGAGTAGGTTATTGTCTTGGTGATTGTTTTTTGTCATACTAAGATGCTATTGCTAGCTCACTAGCTAAAGAGCAATGTATTCATTATGGTTTGGAAAAATAACTTTGTTTTTATACATTGTTGGTCAAACTGATTCCTTGGTATTTTAATCATGAAACCCTTAATATATAGTCATATCAATTTCATCTTTTAAGTACCTTTTATTTCAACGTTATCATTTTCTTGATTAAATCATCTTATAAAAGTTAATCTAACACAATATAACGGTGGATAACTAGTCTCTCAAGTATAAGTTTAGAAAAAAAAAAAGTTTTGGAAGCTATATATTCTTTTATACAGCAAACCTTTATTACTAGTTTTCGTAAGACATTTTGACTCCGTAAAATTTTTTGTTTACTACTTTCTCATTGTAATAAAATGTTAAGTTCGACATCAACCTTACCATTAAAACAAAAGAAATTTGCATTAACCTTTTCACTTATCGAGGTTTTTCTTCCATGACTTCAAATTACTATTATTTTGGTTAGAAATGATTTGTTTTTAGTAACTTAATATGTAAATATAAGTCGTTTATATTTTTTTTCCGTAACAATATAAAATGAAGTCTCATAATAACTTAAAATCTATAACAACCATTTATTATTTACCAGTAAGACTTTATGAGAAGACTTTATGGTGTTGAAGCTATAACTAGTGACATTTTATTAGTTACTTTATGAAATTCATTAAAAAAAAAGACAAATACAAGTGAAAGAAAGAATAAAATCTATGACCTATCAAAAGTAATAAGAGTATTTTCACCTAGTTTTTCTCTCTCCTACTTATATCTATTTATTTCATCTCATTGAGTAATTAATATGATGTCATTAGTTACAACTTGAGCACCATAAAATTTTTTAATTTCATGTAATTGAGGCAAAGGGATATTAGACAAAAAGGAAAAAAAAAGAGTTGTCATATAATATTAAGATATTTAGAAAATCTAAAAAAAATTGATATTTAGAGATTAAGAATAAGATGTTGGTTATGTGATCAGAAGATAACCATTAGTTAACAATATATTACTTATGGTAAACTACATCACATGCAAGCTCCTTGTTTTTTATATTAAACTATCTAGCGTGATAATGTTCAAGAAAAAAAAGATAGTAAAAAAAAGATCAAGAAAAATGAAAGAAACTCGATTCAAGATCTTTGAAGTACTTGTTATATGTATACAAGTGACAATAACATATAATTAGGAATTAATAAATAGGTATCTAGGATAAAAGAATATTATTTTTACAAATATTTAAATGTTTTTGTTTGATCAAATAAGAAAATAAAAATGTTTGCATATAGAGGTGTTGGAGAATAATATAAATTATATATTGAGGGCTCATCTAAGAGCTTAAGATTTTGGGTGAGATGGTTTTTTGATATAATATCATAGCCTTGTTAACCAAGTGGTCACGAGTTCGAATCTCACCACCCTTATTTTATTTGATAAAAATTAAGCACGAGGTAGTGTGGGTTTGTGCAAGTTTCAAGCTGAACGAGCTTTTTCTTGAATATAAATCATATCTTGGGGCATCATTTAATAGCTTAAGGTTTTAGATGAGATGTTTCTTTGACAGGAGATAAGCAATTCAGCATACCAGGAATGCAACTCAAGAAAGTAAGATTGAAGCACCATTAAATCACCAAATCTACATAAGAATGACATTTTAAAGAGAAATATATATAAAAAATCAATAACAATAATCAAATGCATCCATGCATTTATGTAAAGGCATTTTATAACTTTTAAATAACTCATAAAACTTTGATGAACAAGTAGATAAAGTATAGAAAACTCATTTTGGAAAAGTGAGGGTCTTATAACTCAATAGTACAAATAAAAAAAAATTAAACATACAAGTAAAGGAAGCAAAGAAGTTACCAATTTTTGGATATTGGTGTTGGTTATGTATTCAAGTTATCGTTGATGGATATGAATCTTTGATCAATAAGGCTTGATGGTGTAATATATTCCCTATTGATTTATGATGACTTCAACTTATTTGTAAGTAAGAAAGGCTATAAGTTGCATGTAAAAGATAATATGAGTTTGAGAGTTTCAAATAAATGAAAATATTTGTTGTTACTTAAAAGGCTAGTTTTCCATTGTTGCTTTTGTCAAGGTATTTTTTAAAAAGCAAGATTTAAGTTGAGTTTTATCTTTTATACATATGTAATGTAAAAATATTGATGTATTTGTGCCTCTTCTAGTATTAGTGAAATATGATGTTTTATTTAAAGTTATTTTTATCTACTCTCAAAATATTACTTTCTAATTAGTCACACCCAAAAAGACTTTTTTCTGCAAAATAACTAGTTTAGGGAAGACTCATTTAATAAAAAAAAAGTTTTGGGTTCAAGTGTTGTTACTAACTTATTCTAGAAATTATATATATATATATATATATATATATATATATATATATATATATATATATTATTAATGAAGTCTTATTTATAAAATTGATTAATAAAACTAGAACGCATGGGATAAGTATTGTTGAACTGACATTATGCACCCTCTCACATCTCACTGTGGACATATTGTTTTTATTTTTTCTTTTTCTTTTTTGATTTGGTCATTAAATTTGATTTTTGTATGATTGCATCCTTTTAGGGCCAAATTTAAGAGAAATTGAATAAAGTTTTTTGACTAAAGATAAAATTAAAAGACAGATGACCAAAGTAGAAAAGGCACCACAAATGGGTGATGATTTCAAAGTTCACACAAAAAGTTTAATATAGTCCTTATACTTTAAAAATTATACATATTTGGTACCTCAATTTTTTTCAATTCAATTTTGGTAAAAAATTTCATTTTTTTTTATTTTTTAATTCCTTGTTTAAGAAAGGAGAGAGAGAAGTCATCGAATTCTAGCGATAGAGAGAGAAATGTTGTTTACAACGATTTAAGCCACCAAAATGATCAATGTTTGTGTCAAATGATTTCATTTGACGAGGAAAGTTCATATTAGATGTTTTTTTTACCTTTAAAGATTATGAAAAAACATATCTGAGCTCGAGAAGATTTTTGGTTTCGGGTTGATTTCAGTTTTTGAGATGATGTTTTGGGTTTTTTTAGGCCATAAATAAATTTATCACGATTCTTGGAGTGTTTTCTAGGTATTTTGAGTCAAAACATGTTGAAAAATAATTTTTCAGGTTAAAAACCTTAAGCCTCGATTTTCTAGCCACTATAGTAGCTGGAATCTGAGTAAAATCAGATGGCATATCGTTCGCCTTAGTAGGCGACGTATTGTTTGATGCAAAAAAAATTTTGAAAAAATTTGAGGCGAACAACATGTCATTCGCTTTAGATGCAACAAAAAAAAAATAAGAGTTCAAATTTACGAGCCCTAACAAAATAGGTCAGATGAGCTAGCCTGACTTAGCAGGTGCAACTGCACCTGGCCTTTTGTTTTGTTTTTTTCTATGTTTTTAGATTAATGCATTTTTTTATAAGTTTTCTTTTCAAATAATTATTTATATTTAAATTAATATCACTTCTCTCTTTTATTTTGTTTGTAGAGCTTCTTTTCAATGATAGCTTTTTATTATTATTATTATGTATTTAGTTTTTAAAGAGATTTTTCTTATTCATCTATATTTTTATAATATTTTTATATAGGTAAAATTTATTTTTTCAATTAATAGTTTTTTTATTTTCAGATAATATTTATAATATATTTAGCCTTGCATGATTTTTTTTCCTTTTGTTTACTCAATCAATTTAATGTATATATCTATTTCTATTATTGTTTGATTAAAAAAAAATTTATTTTAATAAAAAATTTTAGCAAATACAATCGAATAATATATCACGTATTGCAAGATGAAATATCTTGATTTATTTTTAATTTTTAATTTTTTTAATTTTATTTTTAATTATCATTTATAACCCGAGATGAAGCCACCTACATGACTACTATAATATTTAAAATAAGTGGGATGGAGATCCCTCCATGTATGCTTAAATATGAAAAAATGTGGATCTATGAAAACAAACAAAAACAAAGGAGTTTGTCAGAATGGCAGGCGACTCACCTTGTGTGCTAGATTGCTAGTCTACCAAGATCGGAGCTCATTCCCATCTCCTTTGTGTTTTAGTGTTTTTTATTTTTATATAATAAAAAAATAGAAATATAAACGACAAGGGCTACCCCTTCAGAACGACAGGTCTTCCGAAAATTCAGAGGGGGCATTTTGGTCAGTCCATGTACATAAACCGCCAAACCCATCAAGGAAAGTGAGAAAAGCAGGGTTTTCGATGATGAGAAATCATTTTGTTTCAGTTTCTCAGCGACCAAACAGGTTCGGTCGGTCTAAGTGGAAGCAATGCAATCTCTGTACGGAAGTTTAATTCGAAGACTAAACCTAAACACGTCTCATTTCAAATCCACTTTAGCTTATTTACCTTCTAAAATTCATGGATTAAGCCTTTTCAACTATGATTCTTCATACACTACCTTTTCGCTCATTTCACCACTTGCCTGTATCTTCCTCCTCCTTTTCCATTCAATTTACGTGTTTATTCTTTTTTTTAAAATAATTTCTTCTTAATTGGTTGTGGCAGCCAAAATATGGTGAAATTGAGTGGGGTTGGCCGAATTTGAGTGGTTGAATTTGTCTGATTGGGCAGAAAAAGGAGCGAAGAATTTCCCACCTCGTAGGAAGAGCTTGACAACATTGGCAGAATTGGCTTTTAAATAATTAATGTATGCCATTTTTTAAAATATTTTACCACAATTATATTTAATTTTAATAAAAAAATTTAAAATTTTAAAACCAATTAGCTTTCGGAAGGAAAATTTGTTCGAAGGTTTGTCAGCGCCTACTGTTGATGTTCCTTCGCGCATCAAATTCAAGAGACTCGATAAAACTGCCAGGCACATAATGCAGCTATGCGTATGCATATATATATTTTCTGAAGAACATAAAATATATATATATATGAGTTTCATCCTTCCGTTATCAATGAAGTTAAATAAAGTTCTTTGCCCCCCCCTTCACTTAGATATGTTGAAGTTATAGTGAACGCTCCTTCATTTTCTTTTTCCTTTTTGTCCATATTGTAGATTGATTATGGGAGAAAAGAAATTGTGGTAACAATTTGGATGTACATGGCAAGGTTTCTGTTAACTAGATCAGAAGTTAAAACTATATATACCTTGTCACACTGTTTATTTAAACTGAGATTAGAAACTAGCATTTCCCTGTGGGCTAGAGAATAAAACCTCATCCTTCTGTATTATCCAGTTCAGGAACTTGGTAAAATAGGAGATGGTGTTGCCTTTATCTTCTCAAATTATAGAAGTGTCAGGGAGACTTACCTGGTTATGATGCTTAAATAATGAGTCATGTTATACCCTTTTGTGAGGCCCTTGGGTATCTGAGGCACATTTGGCAAGTCGTTGATGCCAAAGTATGATTTACAACCCCCTCAGCAGAGATATTTGCCATGTCTCTGTGTATCAGAAGTTTGAATAAGGCACATCTTTTACTGATATACTTTGACTGGATGATATTGATACTTACAGATCCTCCTGCTTTGTTTCTTTAACTATAATTCTTTATTTTTATTTTTATTTTTTATTTTTTATTTTTCAAATTTCTCGAGTTGAAAATATGACATCCCATCTGCATCTTGAATCTTATATACCCTAACCAAGCTATATGGAGTTGGATCCATGTTATTTATGTGCATTGTTAAAATATAATTTATCTGTACATGTATTATTTTTGTGTGTGTGTTTGTATGCATGCATGCATGTGTGAAGTTGTTAATAGGATTACCTGTTTCAACTTAAACGCAGTACATTTATTAGAAGGCACCCAGTTAAATGTTCTTATCCCTTCATATGCATCTGAATTTTCTCATCATCCTACCAAGGTGCATATTTATCTTTGAAGAACAACAACTAAACAAAAATCTCTGAGTTTAGACTCTTTGGCTTCTCCTCTTTGTTAAATTCAATATCAATAAACTGACCACTAGATGAACAATAGTGACTTTATCTTGTGTTAAATCTAACAATAACTTGTATTTTGCTCTAATTTCTGCTTGTAATCTGCTGTGATAGAATGAGCTGTTTTGCAGACATGATAATATGCTAATTGACTACTCTTCTCCATTTGAAATTCCAGATTTATGTTTCTTGTCTATTTTGTGTTTAGTCCCCTTTTAAGTAAAGGTTTTCTAGTAGACTTTTTTTTTTCCCCTAGCAAAGAGGTGATACTTATCATTACTTTTTATATTGATGGTGCTCTTCATTTCTACATTATGAACAAGTAAGTGGGTGATGAATGACAGGTACAGGCGAGTACCTAACATAAAGGAGATAGCGGTGCTCGATGACAAGAAGAGAGCGAGGAGGGCCAAGCTTTATTATTTAAGAGACAGGATGAATTCACTGAAGAAACGTTAGCAAGTTCTATATCTAGTGGGGGATCAATTATCCATTCCTTGGGCAAGTTGGTGGATTTGATCATCCTGGCAAGGAAAGTTACTGACCGTTTGTATTCCAACTCCTTCTCCATGTTATTGTCAAGTTTAATATAAGGATTTGTTTTTTGAAATCTTGGGATGAGGCCTCTGGTAGCATATTCAGCAAGCTGCAAGGTTTTGAATTATAAATTGGCAAAGAATCCCATGAGCATAAATTCTGATTCTCAGTTTATTTAATGTTACCTGCATAATTTCCTTTATAATTTTGAACATGCGATACAATGATAATGTATTATGGGTTGGAACCAGTCTGTTCCTGTTTTTTTAAAGGATCTTCGTTTACTTTTTGATCTTCGTATACGTATACTAAAAGCTTTAAAAAATGGCTGTGCATTCTTCTTCTAGTAACGTCTGGTATCTAATCGGAATATCTCTTTCCGGTGGATGAGCACTTACGCCTGAAGTAGGATTGTAATATCGTTTGAACCTTAAATGGAAAGAAATAAAAAATACAGCTCGAAACCACAAATAGGCACAGAAGAAATATATTCCCAAGGTTCATTTCGTCTTGCATCTTCCGAAGGATCGTGGTGGTCGTCAATCGGAAACCTTCTGCCCCTTTCTGTGCCCTTCTAGTCTTGCTAAACACTTCCCTTGCAAAATTAGGCACATAATTGAGGAATGAGAGGGTTCTTTCTTGGTCTCACCATCATAATAATTAGTTATAACCATCTTATTGCCCGCACTATTGCTTGGAATTTTTTTTTTTTGATATTATTATTAAATTAAATTCATAGTTTTAAACTTTAAAAAATCTAAACTAACTTTTTGTTTAACTTGAATTTTAAATTAAATTAATTAAATTGTATGCGAGTTATTCTAACATGATCGTTTTGATTAGACATGTCTAAAAATTTTAGAATTAAAAAACAGATCAGGTTTATCCTAGTCGACTTATCAAACTTGTAACTTGGATTAGAAATTCCATTGAGTTGAATTATTTTTTTATTTTATATATGATAAAAAAGATACAAAAATCTTATACAACTCAATATTAAATAATAAAATTCAATAAAAACTTAATATTAAAGAAATTTAAAAAATATATATAAAAAAAAAGAAGCAAAACACTCAAGGATGAAGCATGAAAAAAAATTAGCTTAGACAAAGTGGAAAAAACTAAACAAACTTGAGCAAACATCCCAAATTTAGTCAAATTTTAAAAACTCGCAACCTGTAAAACTTTGGATCTAGATCTAATCAAGAAGTTCATTATGAACCAATTTAAAAATATCAATTTTTAAAACTTGTCAAAGCAAAAAATTGACAATTAAAATTATAGTGATTAAATTTAACAGGAAAGAAACAAAAGAAGGGTGAAATCGTAAAATAAAATCAATCTAAAAAATGTTTTCAAATAAAATCTTGTCAGAACAAAAAAAATAGCAATTAAAAGAATAAGGATTAAATTTGATAGGAAAAAAAAATTAAAGGATGGTGAAATCGTAAGACAAAAATCAATTTAAAAAATGATTCGAGGCAAAAACTAGCAATTAAAAGAATGAGAATCAAGTTTGAAAGATGAAAAAATTTAAAATGGATGAAATTAAAAATGCATAACAATTTTATAAATTATTTAAGATAAAAAAACATAATAAAAATAAAAGGGACCAAATATGAAGAATCAACAAATTAAAGGGTTGTTCTTGAATTTTTAAAGGGCTTGCTCGAAAATCTAGGTTGGGAGAAAGAGAAGGAGGAAAAAAAATAAAAGGGTTATCAATGTTAAACCGCCATGAATCTTGAGACAAGCACTATTTTATCGAGTCGAGAGCGTCGAGAACTTTCAAATAGTGTTTTGAAAGGCGATATTTGATTGTCAAACAACCCCACACCCGCCACCCTTAAAACACGAGGCCATCCATATGCATGCTGGTTTGTCCTTAGCACGCGCTCGCAGTTCGTTTTAATTATATTTAATAAATTTAATCCATAACAATGCACTTGAATACTCTTGAAATTTACTATAAAAACAATATAACATTATAAAAAAAAAACTCTTGTGTGAGAGTTTTGTTAGTTTTGTCTCCACAAAATAACTATACTATTCTAAAAAATTAAAAATACAAAAATATCATTGAGAAGTAAGAATTAAATTATTTTATTTTAGGATTATATTAGTAATTTAACTATAAAAAACAAAATAATCAATTTAAGCCTTTACAAGTTGTAAAAAACAATTGTTTTATGATAAAAAAACCACCTTATCCCTAGTTGAAAGTTTAAATGATAAAAGATAATTTAGTAATTATTCTATTATAATAATAACTTTCGTTCAGCTTTTAGTTTTTTTTAATGAATAAATATATTTTTCTCAATCCCTAGATACCATTTCTCACCCACTTGAATAGTTCGTTGATGTGGACTTTGTGTGATATGTCGGCCGTCAACCCCGTTGAATCGTCGGTGGCTATTACTGCTAACAAGACGGCACAACACACCCCCCCCTCCACAATCATCAGCAATGCTGCTCTTGATATTATTAAATTAAAAATTTGTTTAAATTTTAAAACATTAAATTAAATTTATATATATATATATATAAAAAGGAAGTTTGTTTTCTTTTTCTTTTTATTAAAAGATAACGAGTTTTGTACTTCACAAATACCTATTCATTATATTATTATTATACCTAAGAAATTACAGAGAAATCCCCACCTTGTTATCTTATTTTTTATTTAAAAAAAAAAGAGAAATCGGCTTTATCTTACCATAGAAAACTATCATATCTATATTTTATTATTTTAAGTTTAAACTTACAATAAAGTTATAACAAAAAAAGCATTTATTTCAATTAGAGATATATAGAAACTTATTAAAAAAACAAAATTTGATTAGAAATGTAGTTGTTGTTATTTTTTAAAGTATTTTTTATTTAAAAATATATTAAATTAATATTTTTTTTATTTTTTAAAAATTATTTTTAATATCAGTGTGTTAAAATATCAAAAAAATATTAAATTGCTATAAAAAAATAAAAAAATTAAATTATTTAAAAAACGTTTTTAAAAGTAAAAATAAACAGGTGGATTTATAATTTTAGAATACGGAAACTCTTGAGGATAACCTTTTATTAAGAACAAGAGTTATTGAAAAAATGAGATTTTTGTTTTTTTTAAAATTGCTTTTCAGAAAAAGAAAAGTTGAGAACTTTTGAAGCTTGACACGTGCAGTGCCCCCCATCTTCAGTGACAGCACATCTAAGATCTCTGCCACTTGTGTTCTGTGCCATGTAATGAGGGCTCCTGTTTGAAAAATACTTTTGTAAGATTTATTTATTTTTATTTTTATATATTAATATTAAAAAATAATTTTTTATTTTAATATATTTAAATACTTTAAAAAATAATCATTATTAAAATAAACTTTATTCATCATCTTTAACTTTACTCATCATTGATTGAGAAAAAAAAGACACATTTCGCAATAAATCAATATTAGTAATAATTAATTAATAAAAATAGTGAATATACAGGCTGTATAAAAAAAACAATACCGAGCCTAACTTTAAATCAGTTGATTTTTTAAATATTCTAGCCAATTTAATTATTTTTTTATAATTTTAATTTTTTCAGTTAATTGTTTTTAATTCTTTTAATTTAATTAATTTTTTGATTTGTTTTTACTCACCTGTATACAGCCACTAATTAAGTCTAAGAGAAATCAATTCATGTTGAAATGCGATGCAAAAAACGATCCAAAAAATACAAATCGCACTCAATTTTAACAAAAAAAAAAAAATTCAAATTTGAAGAAAACGCAAGTACAAAC
Organism: Populus deltoides; assembly: GCA_015852605.2. NCBI lineage: Eukaryota > Viridiplantae > Streptophyta > Magnoliopsida > Malpighiales > Salicaceae > Populus > Populus deltoides. The sequence continues at coordinate 5,230,932 of CM027584.2, read as the reverse complement.
GCAGTACCAAACGTTCCCTAAGAGAAATCAATTCATGATGACGATGAAAAAAAAAGGTAAAGGTAATTAATACGAGGGGTCATGGCTTCTTCTACTGGATGAAAAACAACTCACCCTTCCTTCAACGCTCTTCTTCTTTTAATGCTCTTTCTATTCCACATTTCTTCCATTTCCATTTCCATTTCTGCCATTTTCTCCTATTCTGAGAACAATAACACTATTACTTTTTGAATTTGATCTATCTTGAAAGACATAAAATAAATTAAAAAAAAAAGGTTTCTGTTTTCTTTTTGGGGAAGCTGAGGATGCCACATGAATCCTCGTCCGAGCCAGACCCCGACGATTCTGATGCTGAATTCGTCGAGATTGACCCCTCTGGTCGTTATGGTCGGGTCTGTATCTGTGCTTCTTCTTTCCTCATGTAATTTGAGATTTTGATTGAAGTTTCCATTTTTGGCTTTTGTTGATCAAAGTTGAATTAGCCCATGTTAGAAATAAATGATATTGTTGCAATGTCTCTTTCTCAGCTCAATGCTATGTGATTTTATTAGTTACTCTGGCATTTTGATTAATGGATTCTTTTATTGTCTTTCTTGCAGTATAAAGAGGTTTTAGGCAGGGGTGCTTTCAAGAAAGTGTATCCTTTTCTTTTTGTACATCTTTGTCACTTTACAAAGGAAACAACTTTTGCATGAATAATGAAAGTGGCTGTTAGTATTGTTTCTTTTTGTGCGTGATATGCATGCAAGTTTTAATGGGTTTGAAATTATATATTGTTCTGGTCCTTGATTGAATTATGGGGGCTTAGATATAGAGCATTTGATGAATTGGAAGGGATAGAAGTAGCTTGGAATCAAGTTAAAGTGGCAGATCTATTGCGTAATTCGGTGGATTTGGAGCGTTTATTTTCTGAAGTTCATTTGCTGAAGACTTTGAAGCATAAAAACATTATCAAGTTGTACAATTCGTGGGTCGATACCAAAAATGAGAATATCAACTTCATCACTGAGATTTTCACTTCAGGCACATTGCGGAAGTAAGCCTCTGAATTCTACTATTAAAACATCTTGTTTTTGGATTTTGTTTGATTGTGCTCTTGGTTGAGTTGAGGAGCGTGTTTACTTGCTGTCTAGGTATCGGCAGAAGCATAAGCATGTTGATCTGAGAGCATTGAAGAAATGGTCTAAGCAGATTTTAGAGGGACTTTTATATCTTCATAGTCATGATCCACCAGTTATTCACAGAGACTTAAAATGTGACAACATCTTTGTTAATGGAAACCAAGGTGAGGTGAAAATTGGTGACTTGGGTTTGGCTGCCATTCTTCAGCAAGCTCGGTCAGCTCATAGTGTTATTGGTGAGGACTGCTTTCCGGTGATTTGCATGGTATTTTGTTTTATTTTACTTTTTACATGGAAGTTGTTCTGTACACAATGATAATGGTATTGTTAATGCGAAATTAGGTACGCCGGAGTTTATGGCACCAGAGCTTTATGAGGAGGAATACAATGAGCTTGTTGACATTTATGCCTTTGGCATGTGCTTGCTGGAATTGGTGACTGTTGAATATCCATATGTCGAATGCTCCAATGCTGCTCAAATATATAAGAAAGTGACATCAGTAAGGGATTCATCATCCTTGCTCAAATTTAAATTTATTGAACAAATTACTTCTGCAATTTATATTCTTGCTACGTGTCTTGTGTCATAGAGTCTAGACTATTTTTAACACAATTCAAAGTATGCAGTTCTGCCTTTGTAGCTTAATATCTTGCTGCATCTTTAAACTTTTAAACACTGTGGTCTTGATAGTTTAGTTTGTCAAATTGTATTGGAAGTTGATTTTCTTTGTCTATTTTTTCAAGAAAATTCTCACCATTACTAGGTGTTAATCTCGGTTCTCTTTCTCCATCCATTCCTGACCACATGATTCACTGGGTATCAGATTTCTTACGATCTTGATTTTATATGGAAGTTGTAAAGTGAAAACCCCGGATTAATCTTGTGGAGTTTCTGTTCTCAATAGGCGTTATGATTCTCATGATAGTTTATGATATGAGCTTCAATTCACTTATTGGTGAAAGAATGTGGCACTAATATGATCTTCAGTTCTTTAGTTATTACATGACATATTAGGGTAGATATCATTGAACCTCTCAGCTTCTGGACATGATATAGTTCCCCAACATACTTGAATATTGTGTTGGCATGCATATTTTGTATTCCTCCTTAATGTATACTGACTTTACCTCAGATGTCACGTTCCTCCTCCACGCAACATGTTTTCTTGCCATCATGGATCAGGCTGTATCTTCAGTAGGATAGAGTTTGAATCTGTACAGTAGAAGTTTGTAGACTTTTCTGCAGAGCATACCTCTAATAATAGCCAACTAGTTTGTGTTAGGAAAATTTCTACTACATAGAGTTTTGATGAATGGAGAAAAGGGAGCCTATCCACTTGTAGTGTTCCCATGCTTTTGTTGTCAGATTAGATCAGACACTGAAGCTTTTAGACCTTCATGCATTCATTAATGTCTCCTTTCCTTGACAAGTCTTTTCTGAATCAAAGCTTGTCCAGCTTTTAACACCCTGCTCCCATCCCAATTCATGCACAGCCAGTGTGGCTCCCAGCACATTATCATTTTTTCTTTGTGTTTTACATTATGGTTCTAAGCTGCCATTGTGGTTTTTTTTTTTGAAAGGGAATTAAACCGGCATCATTAGCAAAGGTGAAAGATCCTGCTGTTAAAGCATTTATAGAAAAATGTATTGCAAAAGTCTCTGACCGATTGCCAGCAAAGGAACTTTTGATGGATCCCTTTCTTCGATCAGATGAGGAAAATGTAAGTGGAGGTTGCTTTTTACGACCCAAAGCCCATTCTTCAGGTAAACTTAAATAGCTTCCAAATTCTATGGTATTCAAATGTTTTTTACGCTCTGTTTGGTACTTGACAAAAAATCATGGATAGAGAAAATGAGAGTAAAGGGAAATAGATTTTCTTTTCGTTTTGTCTATCTATGAAAAACAACAATAAAAGTTCTTCAGCCCTTAAATCCGCACCAATTTGGTGGGAACACACAATTCACAACTAGTACAAAGGTTCCCAACTTGCTTGCCTCCTTTTGCTTTCATGTTATCAACCAAATTAGAGAAACATGATTCCTCGCAAATTTTCCCTTTCCCCCTTACTATTCTGTAAGCCAGCCATATCATTAATTTTTCGGCTTGGACACCTTGCATAAATTTGCAGGTGGTATTTCTGATCAGCTTGATGTTAATGAAAGTGCCAAGGATTCTGCTGCTGAACCAAGTAGAGATTTCTCTGTACAAGGTCAGAGGAAAGACATTAATACAATATTTCTGAAACTAAGGATAGCTGACTCCACAGGTTCTCCCTCTCTCCATTAAAGGTTTTGTCCATCAGCATCCACAAATAATTCTAATTAAAAGTTGTTTCCATGTTCAAGGTCATTTCCGCAATATCCACTTCCCTTTTGATGTTAAAGTAGATACAGCAATTGCAGTTGCTAGTGAAATGGTAGAAGAGTTGGATGTGACTGATCAAGATGTTTCAACAATTGCTGCTATGATTGATTTAGAAATTCGGTCTCATATTCCCGATTGGGATTCCAACAATGTTTCACCAGCAAATTTAGCTGCTGAGGACTCAGAACCTCCTTCGGAAACTAAGGATGACAGTTCACCTTTGTCAAATGAATCTAGTCTCTCTCCTGGTAGTCTTGTATTAGAAAAATTGTCTTCAGGCCACAAGTATTGGCGTGACTCACCCAAGGATGTTGATGGAAACTCTCCAAGCAAGCTTGGATGTTCTAACTTGTCTTTTCACGAGTCTTCTCCAAGTAGTCCAACTGATGCCCAGTCACCTGGACAGTTGGACGCTGGGAGCATGTCTGATGGTGATGATGGCAGTGGAAAAAATGGAAGTCATAGATCTGATCATTTGCATTTTGCTAATAGAAACAGTACATCTGTCAAGATAATTGCTGAGAAACTTGAGAATCTTCTGGTAATGCAGCAACAAGAACTAGAGGAAGTAAAGAGGAAGCACAAAGTAGCCATATCAGACCTTCTGAATGAAGTTTCTCCAGAAATCTGTGTTGAAATTTTAAATATATGTAAACTGAAAATACCTGGTTATGAAATGCGGTGATGGAGTGTGCATTGAGCACATTACAGACATGGGCTACCCTATAGAATTCGAAGTGTCTTGCATTGCTAATATTCAGCTTGACAATGGATTAGCAAGTCTGTAATTAGATGAACTCTGAAAGGTTTTCTACCAATCACGATGTATCAAGACATCTACGAGACTCAAGGATCTTCATTGCAGAAAGCCTGCTGCTTGACATGACTTGAAAGACATGATGATCAAGCCAGAAGAGACGATAGAGCAGAATCATAGCATGAAGATATATGTGGTGATCAACTCAAAATGTGCCAGAAACAGACGCAGCACAATATTTATCATACATTAATCTTTTTAATTAAGCACTAGAGAGGAGGCACGGTCCAGTAAGTCATGTATTTTTGTAATTTTAGCTCGCCTAAAATTTTTTCACCACGCCCCCAACTTCACACACCCACAGTTTTATCTCCTTATTGTTTGTCCTTTCTTCAGTCTGATATGGGTCATCAAAATTTTGTTGAATGTATACTTGTACATATGTTTCATTTGATTGAATTACACGTGAAGCCTTGCTGGTTCAAAATTGTTGGAGTGATTGTATTATCCTTGTCAAATTCATCAAGCTAGGCAATGCTATGAAGGGTGTGAATTTTACCAAGACTGAAAGCAGTTTTTCGCTATTTGTGCCTTGATTTGTTTGTTGTTGTTGTTATATGTTATTAAAAGAAAGTGGTGGGATGCAACACAATGGCTTTCTACAAGGTCAGCCATCCTAGTTCTTGCCACATGCTAGTATTATTGGGATGTGGAAATGCTTGTAGTTCGTTGCTAAAGCGGGCAGACTAGCTTAGAACGTTGGCTGCACTGTTTAGTTTCTGGAGCAACTGGCTAAGTTGCAAGGACAATAATAAAACCTAGGAGATTGTTTCTCTCTGTTTTTGTTTTTTTTCGTGGCATTTCTTGTGTCCAAATACTTCTATTTTGCTGGAAGCGATTCCATGTTAGCCATCTTTAGGGTAAAGATAGTTAGCTGTGGTTTGTAGCACTCTCTTGCGAGGCAAGGAAAGGGAAAAAAAAATAATCTCTCGGGATTTGAGTTCCTGCTACCTTGAGATTAACAGATTGAGGCCTTCTTCAGCTTGGTTATAATTTTGAATCGTGCCATCACATGCTTAGATCTTGATACTCGGAAGCCCCTTTTTTTTATTGCATCTTGCTTTGCACCCAACAAATCCGGAACGAAAGCATTGATATCATTACTTCTCGTGATCACGATAATTTCTGGATGCCCCGTGCCTGATTTTCCCTTTACAGCTAGTTGAGATTCAGAGGGAATCAATGGTGTTTGAAGCAGAACAATTGACAAATATGATGTACCTTCAGCAAATATTATTCTAGTATTAAGACCAGAAAAGGCTTGTTTCTAATTCGTCAACATGTATAAGCATAAAGGCTTCTCCAATTACGAACAAAAATCAATTTTTAGTATTTGTTTTTTAAAGTATTTTTTATTTGAAAATATATTAAAATAATAAATTAAAAAAATATTTTTAACATCATCACATTAAAATAATTCAAAATCATAAAAAAATAATTTTTAAACATAAAAACAAATATGTACTTAGATTATTGTTGGAGACATGTTGTATTGCATTATTTATATGATAAATAAAAAACAAACCAGATAATTATAGAAAAGATGCAATGATGTGATCCTATATTGAATCCTCAATTCACTTACACCAGACGTGACAGATAGTGCCATATATTTGACCACAACCCAAGAAACTTGGCAAGACCTCACATATTGTTTTTGTTAAAGTAATGTTCCTCGTATCTTTATAAATCCAGAGAGACATAACTTGTCTTACTCAGATCACATGACTGTTGCAGCTTGTTATACAAAATTGAAAGGATTGTGGGATGAACTGGGATCCTATAATGGTACTATTTGTTCTTGTGGAGCAGACCATAAGAGACATAGATTGATTAAATTTCTTATGAGACTCAATGAGTCCTACAGTGTAATTAGAGAACAAATTCTATTAATGAATCCGCTGCCTGATACCATAAATGCATATTCTTCCATAGCGCAAGAGGAAAAGCAGCGAGGTTTGGGTGGTGTATATGAGATGACAGAAACTGCAGCAACAACGGTACAAAGGGACGAGCATGCAATAATTAATGTGTTTCACCTTTTCAAATCTAGAGTAATCATCCACAATTGTCAAAAAATATTTAGCACCGGAAAAAGATGACATGGAATAAGGATCCTAAATGTCACAGTGAACTAATTCAAAAGGTCAAACCGATGACAAAGAAAATAATTGCTTTGCAAATGCACCACATCACAAGCATTATATGTCTTGAAATGAAACTTTAAAGAACTTTCGACCATAGAACTTAATCTAGAGGAATATAGATGCCCCAGTTGACGATGGCAAAGATCGGCGAGGGAAATGTTTTGAAAACATGATGGACGATTAGCAATGATCATTAAGCGTTTACGTTTTGTTTTATCCAAAGCTAACGCAACCAAGCAATAAAGTCTGCCTTGTTGTTTACCCAAACCAATCACTTTCTTTATCGTTAAGTCCTGCAAAACACACCAATAGGGAAAAAAAGTTATGAAACAGTCGATGCCACTCTGATGGACTTATAGAGCATTATAAAGCTTTTTTGGTGGCTAAGAGTTATACCCAATTGAAAGATATCGACTATCATGACACTTTTTCCCATCATGTTGTTGATCCCTTCATTAACTTGATGTACGATACTTTCCTTTACAATGATCTCAATGAAGGCATCTATATGTCTCTACCTCTTGAGCTGATCTTCCCCGACAGGAAGAGAACATTGTATGTCTCTGAACAAGTTTTTGTATAGTTTAAAATAAGCTTCTCGTCTATGGTTTGCCAAGTTCTCTATATCTATTGAAGTTGCTGGTTTCGTTCTATCCAAAGCTGATTATTTATTATTCACATATCAAAGAGGAAATTTTTTTATAGCTTTGTTGATCTATATTAATGACATTTTTATTAAACGACTCTACTGCTATACCTACTCTTACGAAATTTCTATAGTGATTTTGAAATAAAAAAAATTTGGGAGATTTGAAGAATTTTCGGGGTGTTAAAGTGTCTCGACTCTCTATCAAAGAAAAACATTTTTATCTCACAACAAAAATAAACTTTGGAAGGCACAACCAAATACACTTTGGTTCTTACAGCAAAGTGTTTTCTTTTATTTCTTTACGACAATTTCTTGTTAATGTTTTCAGCTATAAAATGAAAAAAATGAGACCTTTTTTTCTTCACACGGAGATTTCAACAACATTGTGCATGCAACCCTCAATTAATACTTGGTTTCCCACATTAAATCTCAAATTTTGCAAACTAACCATGTCCAAAACACCCTAAAATAGCTTCATATTCTCAACGAAACCTAACTCTCCAATAAATCAAACCCACTTAAAACGAAAGAATCAACAAAATTAACCGAAAAACTTGTTTCAAAATTGATATTCAAACAGGTAAACATATACTAGAAAAGAAACTTACCCAGATGATGAGAAGCGGAATCAATTCAAAGAAATTGATCAAGCAAGGGTATTGAATTCTGGAGATAGAGAGGAGGGCACATGTTTAGATTTCTAAAAAAGAAAGAATTGAATTCTTAGTTTATAAGCTTAATTTGATTCGTTAGCCAACATGAAGACAACCTTAACAGAGAAAGATATTATTGTGTTTTACCGCGGGAAATGCCCAACGGTTATATAAGCTCTTTTACCAAAACATATAGGAATGACTTTTGAATCTGACAAAAAGAGTTTTGGCTTTCCATGTCCCTATCCCGTTGGAGACCAAAATTTCAATAATATAGAGCTAATTTTGCAGTTAATGCAAGGCTTTCCATATCCCTTCTTCTCCGTTGGAGATGCCCTAAGGTATATTTATCATACACTGGACTGTAGATTTTCTAGCATTAATCAATCTCTTTAGCCGCGATATTTTCATAGGAGCTACCTTACTATTGGCTTCCAAAACATACACCATCAATAACACGAAAAAACCGTATCCCTCGAGGCAGCATCACTGGTTACTAGGTGCTCAAACAACTGGGCAATGCGACTCTTTTCGGCTTCTAAAATCTCTTAGCTCACAAGACATGAGCAAGAGCCATACACAAGCATTCATACCTGCTAGACACCTTACGAACCCTCAGTTGTTTTCTTCATTGCCCAAATATAGGTACTCGGAGAAATTAACTTTGTTGGGTTTGGCATTGGGACAAACCTTCCATGGCCAATTTTGTATATCAGCCATTTGCAATTTTGCATTTTCGTTGGAGAAATTTGTAGTCCACTAGCTTTCTCAGGAGTGCTTCAGATTATGCCTGCGATTTCTTGCACAACTCGAGGCATCAACTAAGTAATATCCATGATTCAAGGCAGACACGTGCTAAGTCAAACAGGAAAAGGATACACTCACAAATTACCCCTTTTGCAGGAAATGTAATGGCATAGGCTCTCTACAGCAAGTAATATTCTTAGCAAAAGGATTCTGGGTCAGTGCCATTTTCTGCAGGGAATTCTAGGTATGAACTATTAAAAACATAACCAAAAGTTTCAGAAACGGTACTTTCAGTACAAAGAACCATCGAAAATAACATTGATTTTTCAGAACAGATTTATTATCCACAAAAACAGGTCCCATAGCAGCACCGATAAGAAATACCATATTGAAAAGAAAACTGGAGCCACGAGAGAGCAGGGATCCTTCCTTTAGAATCTTCTCAGAGTTTCTCCAATTCTCTTCCAAGTCTACCAAAGTAGATAACCTATTGCATTCGAGCAAGTACAAATGATAATCAAAGTGTATAAAGATTGCCCATTGCCTCATTAATTCAATCAAAATCCATTGCTTCCCCATACTAACCAGACAGACCATCTCCTTCATCCTTAATCATATTTTAGGAGCAGAAAAATTAACTAAAACAACATCATAACAACAAACTAAGCAAAGCCCATAACATGAATTTGAAGAAACACATATTTAATAAAAAAGAAATCAAATCATCTCTACTTAACAAAAAGAGAGCAGATGCTCCACATAGTCTGACAGTTGAGATTAACAACTAAAAGCAGTAGTATTGTAGAAAAGAAAAACAACATAGTTCATCCAAAATCAAATGAATGTTTCTTCATCTCCTCATTCTCTCAAGCTTTACTTCTCAGAGGAATTGGGCCCTCTCTTCTTGCCAAATCCCACAACTGTAATAATTATAATAAATTCATTAATTTTGGTTCGGCTACAAAACAAAGATCATTCAAATATTTAAATAAATAAATGGCAAAGATAGATTACCGGCTGTGACAAAACGGCGGTTGTATTGCATCCTCTTGTGGGCACGGCCACGGGGCTTCTTTTTCTTGTCCTGCTTTGCCACCTTGGGAGTTTGGCCTCTAACCTTACCAGCACGAGCTAAAGAACCATGCACTTTGCCTGCAAATCATATCCAACGTTAGGAAAAATAAGATTGAAAAACAAACTTTAAGAAATCTGTCAAAGTCATGATTCTCAGGATGTAGGGCTTTACCCATGACTTGCTGCTGCTGTTTTTGTCCCTTCTAAGCGGCGAGAAGATGGTTTCGCCTCAAGAAGCAGCTAGGGTTTGCTGTTACAGCCAAACTCTTAAATATATGACGTTAATGAATGGGTTTGCTTCATGCTGGGCTTTGTCTCCGACCCATATGTGTTGGAGATTTAAAACTAAAGTTATTAAACTGGGTTTCGCCTTCAGTTATAATTTTATTATATTAAAAAAAAAAGTTCAAATGACTTTATTCATTGAAAAATCAAATTTTTGATTAGGTTATATTTTGATTAGTTGTACGGATCAAGTCGGGATAAATTCTTGTATAATTTCTTTAATAATTTCATATTAGTTTTTATATTTGTATTTTTTATTCTTCAAAATTAATTTAATAATGTATTTTTTTAGAATCTTGCGTAATTCCAATTTTTTCAATATAAAAAAATTGTCTCTTATTTAGTTTCAAATTGAAACATACAAGTGGATAATATTAAATAGGTGGCCCATCGGGTCTTTTTCTTGTAACATAAAAAAAACAATGCTAAGTTATTGATAGTTTGTTTTAAAGAAAAAAAAATAATAACTCTAGTTATATACCAATGGATTCAATAAATCCAATAAGATAGTTTTACTCAATAAATGGATCAATTTTTTTAAAAAAAAAAATGGTAACTCTAACTAGAAGAAAAGGGGTGCTTGTTAAAAAGATAAAAAAATACAAAGCTAAGTTTCAAGATAACCCAATGTAAAAAAATAAAATTAAAAACATTACCCCAATAAATGCTCGGGTTACCTGGCCAAACCTTTTACCCAGATAATAAAATTATAATAACTTGATCGAAAAAAACCAAATAAAATAACAAAACTCATTTTTCAAAATGAACAACGTTAAGTGATGAAATAAAAAAAAGTGAAAAAAAATAACAACTTATGTTAACTTTTCAAACTTATAAATCGAGTCACTAAACATAAAGCACTCCATCTAGAAAAATCACGAGTCTCAACCCTTAATAAATTAAATGTTGAAGTATAAAATTAAAAAAAAATCAGTTAACAAAATGATCAAAAACAAAAAATGGAAATTAAGGAATGGGAAAATAATATGAAATAAAAATTAAATGAGAGGACCACCTAGAATTTTGAATTGAAAAGGGAAATTGAAAAGAAAAATTAAATTCATAAAAGAATCCAAAAAAAAATGAGGATCATATTTGAAAAGATAATAAATTTAAATTATGGATCTAAGGATGACGTTGAAAGCAAATTGAAATTTGATAAAAGATTCAAGAAATAAAAAAAAAATAAGGATCAAAGTTGAAATATAGAAGAACTCATGTCCTCAACTCCAATACCTGTTACCATTATTCCTTTTTAGATAGTACATGAGTGGATAACTATACGAAAAAGAAAAATCAATTGTACAAGGGGATAAAAAATAAAAAAATAGCAATTAAGAGAATGAGGATCTACTTTGAAATAAAAAGTAAATGAGAGAACTACTTAGAATTTTGAATTGAAGACGGGAATAAAAAAGAAAAATCAAATTCATAAAATAATCCAAAACAAAAAAAATTAAAAGAATGAGGTTTGAATTTGAAAAAAATAGCATATTATAATTATGGATCCAATAATCAAATTGAAAAAAAAAATTGACAAATGGGCCAAGAACAAAAACTATAAATAAAAAAATAAGAACCAAAATTGAAATATCAATAAATTAGAAGACAATTGTGAAAGTTTGAATGGCCAACGCGAATTTTAAGGGGAGAATAGAGAAAAGAGGAGAAAAGAAAAAGAAAAAGAAAAAGAAAATTATTGGCAACAAATCATTGTATAAAACACCACACATATTGGTCCAGGTGGAAGAGGTGTCGCAATGCCATGTACCTCTCAAAAAGTGCATAGGGCACTCCACACGCTGGAGTGTATAACACACAAGCCAACTATTTCTTAATAATATAATATAAATATCAAAATACAAAACTATCACTAAGCCAACTTAATTATAATAAGAAAAACATGAATAAAATTATTAAAAAGCCCCCGGAGGCAAGTTTAGTAAATTTTGCTTTTAAGGCTATTAAAGTCATTTTACCATGCTAAAAAAGACTAAAAGACCTTGAAGTTTTTTGTCAAGAACAATATGTTATTTTAGTGCTAAAAATATGAAAGTTGACCCCTAAAATATCAAATCAACCTTATGAAAAAAATCTTTTTGCCTTTAATTTTAACTTCATTTGTTTATGTTACAGAAGGTAAACATATCTTTTCATTCAAAAAACACACAAAAAACCCTAAGTACCTTGTAAAACATATCTATTGCCTTAAATAACCTAAAAATTAGCTCGAAACCCCATAATAACCTAAAATTAAAATTCTTTTCGGGATCAGATCTACCATCTCAAGCATGGTTAATGGCAAATAACACCTAGGATGAACTCTCTTCATCGAAAGAAACCTATTAATACCAAAATAACTATGTTTCATGGCTAAAATCGTTGTCAACCGATATTTTTTTTCTTTGCATCAAAATCCGACCACTTGGTCTCTCCTCTCTCAAACCAGAGATTAAAAAAAAATGGATTGGGACTAAAACTTAATGCCTAATTTTTAAGAGACCGAAGGTTTATAATTTGAAAAGTTAAAGGACCAAAGTGAATATTTCACCTTAATTTTAAAACAACCACCTTTTTTCTGCCATTTTCAATTTAGTCCCTTTTCTTTGAATCTTGACCATCCTCAGTAAGCGTGCTTTAATTGGCTATTAATTTAGGCCTATAATGATGTAATTGAAAAAAAAACACTAAAACAATCCATAATGATTTGTCTCTAAGTGAACAGTTGCGTTGAGAATAATATTTTTCTCATACCTTTTAGTGTTTTTTACAATATGTTTTGATCATGACTACACTTTCCTTTAACAAATGATAACAAATAGGCAGATATTGGATGTGAAATAAACTATATCAAGGTATTTGAGTGATCAAAAGAGAATTTATCATTTCATATGAATAAGGAAAATTGCTATATATGCTCTCAAATAATATTGATTGTAAAATCTTTGCATAAGATGGAATGACATTTGAAAAGAATTTCAAATCTTATTAAAAAAATCAATGATTATAGTGTTAAGAACAAATATGATTTGGTAGAATAAATATATTATATGTTTAAATGTCTAATAGAACATTCTAGATAAAAGAATAAGAACTACACTAAGAAACTTGTTAGTAAAAGATTAAGTCAAATCATATATAATTTTTTAATACTTGAAGGATCATGTCACAGTATTAAATGATGCACTTTATTTTCAAATATAAATCAATCAATTTTTAAATTGATAAAGGTTTAATTTTTTAATTTATTTAATCCTATTTTGATTAGAATTATGATTTATATATAGGCCAACATATTATGAACTTAATGGATCACATATATTAAGAATCATTAGTAAAAAAAAAATAAACTAGAATGATTAATCAAGTGAGACTTGATTGTAAATAAGTTAATGAATTACAATTCTAAATCTAGAAAAATCAAGTAGGGACTTAATTGTATAAATTTCTAATAATTATCCTGAAATACCATATATGATATTTTTCAAGGGGAAGAGTGATAGTTTGTCATTAATAGGGATATCAAGTTTTTTCTATAAATAGATTGTCATGCCTTATGTTTTTTTTTAATCAAGAGATCAAAGAGAAACACCTGAAAACATTAAAAAAAAAGAGAGTTAGAACTCAAGGTATAGTAATCTCTTTCTTATAAAAGAGTTTAAGATATTTCTAATCTAATGGTTCGTATGGATTACTATTAGAGCTAGATAATCAGGCGACTTGTGATTTGTAACAATTCAATCTTAAAAAATTGATCAAACTCTTGAAAGAAGAGTAATATTCAAGTAATCTTTGATGCAGAAAAATAATGTCTGGTGTGGTTAACTAGTGTACCACATGTTGTTAGGTTTACCTGAAGGTTTTAGAAATGTGTTTATACTGTCTATTTAGTGTCTTAAATAGACATAAGATGTTTTAGGAAATTTTGGGACCAACTTTTTAGGATAGTATATATTTTAGATATAAAAAGTGGGTTTTAAAAATTAAATTAGTTCCTAAAAGTACTCTGAGTAACATAAAAAAAAACATTTTAATACTAATCTTGATGTATAGTATCCCATAAATGTAATTTGATATTTTTAGCGTAACTTTAAAACTTTATCGATAAATGTAAAGCATAGTAATGAACTTATATCAACACAATTTCAATGAAATGATTAGTATTCAATTAATGATTTAATTCATTAAAACTAGAAGTAATGGAAATTCTTGAACCCTCAAGAGATATACACACACACTCAATTAGAAATAAAGTATAATATTCGTGTACATTTGGTGGATACTCGGGATGGAAATGAAAAGAAAGAGGTGATGGTCAAACACGCTGATTTAAGCCCAACTTGTTGTAAAGACCCAATAGAAAGAGGTTGGTTTTTGGTAATAATTAAAAGTGTTTTTTAATTAAAATTAAATTAGAATAATACTTTTTTTCATATTAATACGTTAAAATTATGAAAAACACTTAAAAAATATAAATTTTATGCTATCTAGATTAAAAAAAAAAACACTTTAAACAAATAAAAACGAACGCTCTGTTAATCTAGCTTTATATACTAACCTAATAATCTAATATCTATCATTCAAGGGCCCAAGCCTTGTACGGTTGTACCTACCTCGGTTTACGAATCTCTCTTCATGCAAGAATGTAAGAACCATTAAGGCAAGAGATCATTGATTTTATAATTAAGATGATACAGTACTGTATATCAACAGAAGAATATACATATAGAGAGGAACTGATTCCGCATGGAATGCTTGATCACTGTAACACAAGAGATTACTTTTCTTTTTCAGAGGCGTTCATGTTCTCCAACAGCTTGGTGCAGTATATTTTGTAATGTGGACAGATCCTTATATTCATCCCCAGCATGAATTCATGGTGTCCATGTACAAATGGAAGGAGCGCAGGTTGATGTGCACGCATAAAATGTACAATAGGACTATTTCAAGAAAAAGGTTCCATACAGGAATTCATGGTGCTCTCAACAATTGGTGGATAAAGGACACATCGATCATTCACATACAATCCAGACTTTGACAGGAAGAGATAGGTACTCACAGTGTTATCAAGCATGGTAAAAACTTTACTATGATTTTGGACCATCCTACAGTTTAAAGTAAGGAGGAAAATTAGAATTTCAACGATGGTATTTCCCAGTAAATCAAGACAATAATTTTCTAATTGTACTAGAAAAAGGAATTTTACAATATTGGGGTCCACAGGCTTTGGTGCTCCCCACAGACAGATGATCCCCATCTCTATGAAATCTGTGCTAAGACAGCAGCTTTAGCTATTGTTATCATTAAGTTATAAAGGAGCAACGAGAGAAATGATAACAACCAGCAAATCCTTAGCCTTTAACATATAAGATCTATATATATAGGTGGAATCTCCCTAAGGGGCACAACACCAACCCTCGGTCAACCTAGATAATCTTTTCATGATTAAAGAAAGAAAAAGGAAAAAAAGGAGTGTTTCTTACAGCTTGTCATGTTTAAATTAATGTCAGCAAGTGATTGTTAGTTTTTGCCTTCTTTTTAATTTGAGCTTGAGGTGAGGTGTGGAGGCATAGGCGCTAAACTGTGGGTCAAGATTAAAGAAAGAAAGGGTCAGCCCCAGCTATACTGTTGTCATCAACTGGCAAGTAAATAGCCCTCAAAAGCTTTATATATATATATATATATATGGGGTCACCTCTTGGGAAAACTTTCAGGAAATGAAAAACCCAGATAAGGGCTTTGTCATCTCCTTTTACTACCTTAAAGTGAATATTTGAGTCAAGTAATGCAGATCCCCACCTGCTAACAAAAGTGTAATGATGATGAATCGACACTATAATAATAATAATAAAAAAGAGAGGAAAAAATGATAATATAGTCAAGCCTAAATTAATTTCTTAACCTCTGGAAACATGGAGCCATCATTCATGTCTAATTTTCTACGTTTTAATTATATGTTTCATTAGGTCACTGGCAAAGCTGTGGTCGATCTTGTATACATTGTTATCAGTGATTACAGAAGATATATCCATTTGAGGTGTGAATAAGCACACAAGTTTATGAGAGAGAGAAAGGAGATAGAGGAAGGAATACAGAAGAGTACAACATGGAATTTTTTTAATTCATTAAGCACTCACACACACTTCTTACAGCCTAATAATAACAACTGTCTGCATCGGCACAGATTAATCATCAAGCCAATATAACCACTTCTCTTTTTTCCACTATTACAAGAGCAATTATGATGATATAAAATCAAATACAGATCATTCAATCCTAACTCTGAAAAGAAAATCAATAATGCTCGATAAGGAGAAGAACAGAAACGAAGAGAGGATCAATCTGTAATGAAAACAAGGACTGATAATTGTACAACTGTAGAAGCAAAATTCACATAAATATATAGTAATCAGTCGGACCAGGAACGCTCGATTCCCCTCGCATGGATGCACCCATGCATGTAATTATCCTTCGTTATGGAAGAACCATCTCTAGCTTGCACGAATGGAAGCTTGAAAGGTTACTCCTCTCATGGAAATGAGTAGGATATTGTCTAAATGGCCTTTCTTGAAGGAAAGAATTAAACATGGGTTTGAAAACCACAAAGTTGAATGCTACCACCATGGTGTGAGAATAGAAATGAAGACCGGTGCAGTCTTACCTCTTAATTTGGTTGAGACTTGAGAGAAGAAGAAGAAGAAGAAGAAGAAGAAGAGAGGGGACTCAAAAACATGTAGATGTCTGTGCAAGTATGATCATTTATATTAAAATGGAAAGTGTAGTAGTAGAAGGAGGGGAAAGCTTTATGTCAAGGCAGCTGTGTAATATCGTGGTGCACGCATACTTTGCGAACTCTACCTAATCTTATATTCCCGCATGCACGTTTCTCTCTTTAATGTACAGTAGTGACACGGCACGTTTCCACAGGAAAAAGAGAGAGAGAGAGGGACAGTGAAGGGTTTTTTGGGGGGAGGCAAAGCATGGTGCCCTAAAGCTGAGGCTGTTTTTTAGGCCTTAACCACCATAAAGGATCTTTATATGGAAAAGGGTTTGAAAATTTTGGCTCTCCACCCCCCAGTTTTTGTTTCGATCTATTGTTTCAAAAAGGACTCTAAATTTTTGGCACTGCCTTTCCAATTCTTATGTTCTGGCAAGTAGCTAGGGCTTCTTTTAAGACTTTGAAGAGATCCCATGTCCAAGTTCAACTATACCTTGGATATTATGTAGCTTAGATATGTATTAATGAGGGGACAAATGATGCTACCCTCACGGCTTAAAGTCAATAATCTCAGCGTATGAATTGTTATAGACGTTTGAATTTGTGATGATGCTTGCCTCTATTAATAATTAAGTACGTACTTGCTTACGTTTTAATATTGATCATCAGAAATGCTAATTTACCTTATCGTAAATTTTGGCATGAAGCAAAATTGACGGGTACTGCAAGCTTGCTATTTACATATATGCTTGAGTACATTCCATCATGAATAACTGAAAGTACTATATATATATACACAGGTACGCTTGCTACTTGGCCAAGGAACCAACTTTTTCATTGCTAAAGATCACACAGACCAACTAAATGAGATTTATCAATCACCATAATTACAAAAAGAATGCATTGATCAGCTCACGATTATGAGAACGGTTCAGCTCATGGCTAGCTAGAAGTATTTCTAAAAAGACATGATATTTTTCCTCCATTCCATCACCCGGTCTATCAAATCTTGCCTGACATGCCTTTTTAGTCTAAATGGCTTAATTTCAGCCTGAAACTCCACTCCTGACTCGGGATTGACCTGACCTATCCAATCTTTTCTGGCACATCCATTTATGTATTTTTTCTGGTTTTCATGAGCCGTATGCGCAAACTTTTTATGCATATAATTTTTTCTATATACACATAACTTTTTTTTTATTACCGGACAAATATCATTTTCTACACCAACAATGGACTTAGAGCAATGATCACGGCATGACATATCGGCCAACAAAACACCATTTTTTCCTTCAATGGATGACCAGCTCCACAACCAAGGTTGAGAGCCAATTTCTCCACCACTTATATGATCTCCTTCTCCATTAAGAAATCTCAAGGCTTAAGTGTATACACCCACTCACCAAGGCAACCAAGAGAATTGAACTCCTTACAAGACAAGCCTAACATACAACCATAAAAGTCAACCAAAGGCCATAAAAGTCAATTAAAGCCAATAAAAAGCCATAAAAGTCATCCAAAGCCAACCAAAGCTACACCATTGAAAGCCAAGACAAGACAAATTAAGCCAAACAATTTTTAGGCCAACACACGCAGATATACATTCCCTAACCTTCACTTTATTTTTCATGTTCTTGTATATTTGTTTCCTCTATATATACTTATTGACTTAAGCGTCAAAGAATTTCGTGTTTCTTAGGGGATTTATTTTTTCAAGTGAATTGCACAGTAACAAGTCAAGCCTATCAACTGATGGCCAGCATAATCACACCATCCATCAACCCAGCTATGAAAAGCATAATTTCTATGTAAATTTTTTTCATGATTTCATTAGTAGGGGTGTTCATGGATATAGTAGGTCGGGTTTTGACCTATAATTGTGTCAAGCCTAACTTTTGATATTTTACAAAATATAAACCTGACCCATTCTTTTTTTTACCCTGAGCGAGTTGGATATATCATATTAGGCTAAAACTATTATGGATATTACAGATATTCGTAGGTTAGGCATATTAATTCCATTATTTTTTGATGATCCTAAAACAAAACAAGTTGTAAAAGTGCATCGGTTATATGGGTAAAAGAAAAAAAATGATATGTAATTAAGTACATGAAGTTTGAAGGATAGAATTGAAAGGAAAGAGATTAAGAGAATGGGAAATGATTGTGAGTGCAAAGGCGAGAGATGAAAAGAATTAAGAGAGAGAAGGAATAATATTATTTATACCAAAGACTAGGGCTACTTACATTAGGTTATACGAGTTGGGTCGAGTCGAAAGAATTTCAAAAATCCAAACCTATAATATCTATTTATTAGGTTTATGTGAACTACCAGCTAGGTCAAATAGTTAACATGTTATCATGAAAAAGCCACCAATTTCAATCTCAAACAAAAGAGAAAATTATACAACAATCTAAAACCATAGATACTATATTCAGATTTGTTGACTTTAAATATTGAAATTCATACCATTACAAACCTTCAATCAATCTGGTTATATTAATATAGTAGTATATCGTAAACTTAATCTTGAATATATTTTAGTTCATTCTATGTTCGTAAAGATCATACTATGTTCGTAAAGATCATAGGAAGCTCCTTTAATGCAACCAAACAAAAAATAAAATCCAATCCATATGTAAAGGATAATGACAACTATTAAAGCAAAAGAGAATTAAGCAAAGTACATAGAAAGTACAAATCTTAATTTTAAGTCATTAAGAGCTCACAAATAAAAAGATATAAATATCTTTCTCAAATATTGTTCCAAAAATGGAAACCTTAACACAACACCCAAGATCAGTGTGGAACTCAATGTTTAAAATTCAAGTTTACCAAAAACACCAATACACATACACACATGATGCATACATAAATCATCTTTCTAGATCTTTAAATTGTAAATAAACTAACTATATAATGATTTGTCAAGCATTAATGATTAAACACTAAAAAAAATCAAAGTTAGTTACCTTCAAATGCCCTTAATTTTTGTACTAACTATCATTCGCTATTATATGCAACTTGTCACCAAATTCAACAAAATAAAAAAATTAAACATGTTGTATTTAAAATGCATTAATTAATAAATTATAAAATAAAAGGTGTAAGTTTACAAGAAAAATTATTTGACTCGATGTTTTGGTAAGTTTCAATATCATCCATCAAGGTTCAGATGTCAAATCTATAATTCAACCAATTTTGACAACAAACAAATGTCGAATGAATGAAACAATGAAATGACAAAAAATAAAAGGAAAGGTTGCAAAAAATCAGCATCAAGACTCAATAGGAGAACCCATTATAAACATAAATTGGGATCTTGAGTTTTTAACTTATGCAAAATTTTACAACTACTAACATGGTATGAGGAAATAGTTCTTAGCAATTACATGTTATCAAACAATGAAATAACAAAAACTAAAAGGAAAGGCTATAAAAAATCATTGATGTCAACAAAGTTGAATTAAAATTTTAAGAAATAACATGTTACCAACATCTAAAAAATTAAATATAGGATCAGAATATCGTGGCTAACTAGTTATTGCCTTAGCTAAAATTTACAGAAACTGGACAAAGTTCATATACTTTAGTGGGCTAATATCTAGATTAACACAATTTAAATATAGAGCATTGAAAAGGATTAAGCATCTCTTTCAAAAGTTGAGGCTATAATTGGCTAAAAACCACAAGTTTATGCCATCACTAGTAATTTTGCTTCTACCTAAGTTTAGCTAGGAAACACTCTATTCTAAAACAAAGGAAATTAGAAAACCTCTAGTTGATTCTCTTTGGTTAATTCTGAAGATGCTGACACGAGACAATAAATGCTTACACTTAACATTTTTTTCTCCATTTAGTTGAAGAATTAATCCAAGTTAGCTAAACACAATTATAATGGTTCGATATAGTAAATTTTGACACAATACTTGAAGAATCATGCTTGAGAAATAGAGACTTACCTAAAAAATGAGAAAAGACGGTTGTAGTACAACTAGAAAGGCAAAGAAAAGGGTGATCTGCGAGTTAAGTTATGAAGGAGATTGAGAGATAAGGGTTAAGGGGAGAGGGGGGAATGGGGTGTGCGGTTGTGAGAGTGAATTTTAGGGTTTTAGTCTTTTGAAGATAATTTTCTATTTATAACCATGTTCAGTTAACAATATTTTTAATTTTTAGTTGAATCGGGTTGGTTTGGTCTTGTTCAATTGGTTTTAGGCTTTTGAAACTAAAACTAAACTAAACTGATTTTTTTTTTGTTTTCCAATCGCTTTTTTCATGTTTTTTCTCAATTTGGTTTTTTTAGTTAATTTGTTTTCCTATTTTTCTCAATTTAATCAGTTTTATATTACAGCATTCATTTTATTATTAATATAATTACTATTTTAGTATCATCCATCAATAACCCTCTATTAACACTACCACTTAACCACTAACACCTCAACCACAATCATGAACACTACTTGATTAAGAGCATGTTTGGGAGTATAGTTGAGATTGCTTTTCAAAGTGTTTTTCACTTGAAAATGCATCAAAATATTGTTTTTTATTTACATCAGCATATTAAAAGAATAAAAAACACTTAAAAAATATTAATTTGAAACTAAAAAAATTAAAAAATTAAAAAATATGGTTGGGCCACAATGTCAAACAACCCGTAATTCATTAATGTAATCATGACTTTATTATTATTTTCACCGCCACCACCATCATTTTAACACCATCACTACCAGATCAACAATAATCACAACTATTCATTGCCTCCTCCACTACCATTATCTAATTATTGAAATAATTATCACTACAACTATTATTTTATAACTATAATTATTATTATTATCATTGTTACAATTATCATAACTAACATCACCGCAATCACTACGACACCATCACTATTTATATCACCAGTATGTAAATTTTTTCAATCTTATTATTATCATGAAAAATTATTAATGAAAAATATTTTATTTGACATGATTTTTTTTTTATTTTTTATCCAAACAATAAAAAATAACTTATTTTTCAAAATAATATTTTCCTAAAAAACAAACAGATCCAAATACAGTGTAACTGGTTCCATCAATAAAGATTACTACAAGTACGGAAAGTAAGCTTTAGTTTGATTGATCTGTTTCCGGCATATTGATTGAAGTATGATGAACATTGTTATCAAAATAAACCTAAACTTTAGTCTAGATTACCTGTCCAAACACATACACTCACGTATATTCACACAAAATCAAGAGGAGGTAACATCATATTATCAAACCTGATATGGGGGTTGGCTCAGTTAAGGGGATGAGTCCTGAGCCACACGAGTTGACCTGGGTCAACCCAAATTTTTTATTAAAAAAAACATTTGAGGTTTTAATATTCCACATAAAAAATTAATTAAGAAACAATCCATATGGATGTAAGTTATACATGTTGTAAATAATAAAGTTTAAAAGATTATTTCAAAAGGTTTTTCATGCCACATTGAAAGGATATTATCTTCTTATTTTAAGTTGAAGTATTTAAATAAAAAAGGTTTTTTTTTTGTCTCATATTGGAAAAACATAACTTTTTCTCTTATGAACATATAGTATATATACTAATGAGCTTCCAATCTCACATTAAAAAAAAAGTTTCTTTTAATGTTTATATAATGAATTTTGATATGAGTTAGTAATCAATATGGAAAAGAGCTCCTCAGGCCTCGTTATACATTGATTTAATTTTTTTGTTCGTTAAGAAAATGTAATTTTTGTTCCACATGGAAATGTTCATGGACATGCTATATATATATATATATATATATATTTTAATATCTTGATATAAATATATATATATATATATACTATATATATATTAGTTAAATCAAAGATAATTTAAAAAAAATGTATCTATCGAGTTTTGTTGGGTCACAAGTTGCCTTGGCCAACCAAGTAAAATTCATCAGGCCAATTGTATGTCAGGTTTTCACCAAATCCAGACCTATTAGAACCTTAATTCACCTGGATCTTGAATCAACCTATCAGGTCAGACCAGGTCTAATAACCAGGGATAACACTTGCAATTTGCATTAAATTACCACCATTGATTGGATTGCTTTTATATTTCAAAAGTTATTAATTATACCAAGCTTACAATACTTTCTTTTAACCTTTTAAGAATGAATTCATAAATTCACAATGACATGGGTGTAACAGTTAAGAGTGTAATACAATTCATTCATTGAAAAAAAAAAACTAAAACGGATTAACTAGCTTTTTCCTATTCATTGCAAGGAAAAATATTTTGACTATTTTATCTTTTATTGCACTTAACAATTATCTTGAAAACAGAAATGAAGTTGTTTTCTAGGGGATCCAAATGTCATTTGCATATTAAGTGGTCAAGTTAACTGGGCTAGCTTGCATTTTCTTACTAAGTGTTTTATTTAACTTTGATCTTTTTTGCTATGTGCTTTTTTTGAAAGTCTAATTTTTTTTTCTTGATTTTTTATGAGTTTTTTTTTAATTTTATCATTTTGCATAAGATTATTTGCCATTAAGCTTTGTTATTATTTTCATTTTTCCTTCTATTTGGTTATTTTAATAACGGATTTAACAGATTAATCCAAGTTAACCTGAGTTGATACGATATGTTTTCATCTCAATATTAATTAAAAGATGTTTTCAAATTTATTTTTATTCAAACTAAGTTTTTAACTATTATCTAAATTGTCTCTGGACCTATAAAGTTAACTGGATCACATCAAGTTAATTTTTATATTGTTTAAATTTGTTTTTTATTAGAAAATATATTAACAACACCTAAATATTTTTTTTGTATTGAAAAATTAAAATTAATCTAACCCACAACCTAACACGGTGCAATCATCTATTATATTCTAGGCTTCTAACTTGTCATGGCCGAGAGAAAAATTGGGATAAATTAAATTTTCTTTCTTCCTTTGCCCGATTTAACAACACAACCTGGATGGAACATTTGTTTGAACTCATGTTCGATCCATCTAGTACTTGTCTTGCCCCCTTTCCATTACAAGGACTCCATTTGAATGAACATTTTTGCGAGTGCTTCTCGACCTTTAATCATGAGGCAATTCTTGAAATTTTGAATGAATAAGGATTGATATTTAATTTTTTTAGATTTTGTGTCTTTTTGCATTTTAAAAATATTTTTAAATAAATTTGATTTTTTTATGGTTCTAGTTTGTTTTAATGTGTTGGTATTAATAATAAATTTTAAAAAATAAATAAAATATTATTTTTATAAATTTTTAAGTTAAAAAATACTAGTGTTAAAATTAAATATTTAAATTTAATGTTTCTGGGAAGCCGCATCACAAAACTTTATTGCCTGATAATTTAAGTCAATTGACAATCAAGAGGCAATCCGTCAATTTCCCATAGGGGACCACTTCTACATTCCCTTTCAATCAAGCGGCTGTTTTGTCCACCGTTGCTGTTTAGCTCTACCGGAACATCTCTCTCTCCTCTGCCTACCTGTATTATTTCTGTTTGATGTTAAAATAAATATTATTTTTTAAAGTATTTTTTATTTAAAAATATATTAAATTAATATTTTTTTAATTCCTTTAAAAAACATTCAGATACACTTGGAACCCGGACCATCTGTCCTACATAACCAAAGAACGACCGACACTTCCGGCGAGAAATTACGGCACGCCCGTTAAAAAAGGTGGTGGTGGTGGGCCCGCAAAAGTAAGAATCCTTTTAACGGGTGAAACTTCGCGTGGAAGACAAATGAGGTGGGGGCCCATATTATATCGGTGGGCCTGTCTGTCTTGTAGTGTCTCCCTATTTCTATTAGTATTCCACCAAAAGCTGACTTGGCAACTGAGAATCTTGTTGCCGCCAAAAATAGTTTTTCCTTTCTAGTTTCATTTTGATTTCTCACTCATCCTCGGTAAAAAGTAATAAAAAAAAAAATCTGTTCCAATAATAAAAATTTAACATCAAAGAATTTGTTTTTTCTGTAATTTCAAGTTCAAATCATATAGTTGTTAATATGATTGTTACTATAAACTTACATAATTATTAATTTCAGAATTCGTGGAATTAGTTGAGATACATACAAACTCGCTTAAACACTCATATTAATAAAAAAAAATATTAAAAATTGAATTATGATGTAGTATATATCAAGATTAAAGTACTAGGTGGGTACTTGGTGGATAAGTTTGAAATATAAATATAGACCAAATCATTCATTTTATGTTTTCTCCTATTCATAAAACAAATCACTCTGTAATTAATTAATTCAGTCAATTAAGCACTTGGATTTTTGTATTTCAGATAAGTGAGTATAATTTTTTAAAATTTCAAAATGAAATATTCAGTAAAAAGAGTGGAATAGATAATGAAGTTAATAGAAATGCGAGGAAAGTTAATGATAATGGATAAAATGTAGGGAATAATTTATTTTTTTTAATTGGTGAGATAATTTTTTAATTTTAGGAAATTATACTTAATTTGCTAAAATAAAAGGATACACGTGTTAATTGATAGAATTAATAACATTGGTTTTTTTTATGAATTTATGAAAAACATGGTGTAAAATAAAATATTTAACAAACATTTTGGCAGCAGTGCTTGCGCTCCTCATGCAGGTGCGCTTTTTAAGAGTGTTTGGTCCTCATGCGGTTGCGTTAAAATTGTTTTATAAAAAGTACTTTTAGGGGTTGTTTGAAAAATAGATATTTGTAAACAAATTGAGGTTGAAGAGAGTTTTAACGTGTTTGGTTAAAAATTTTTTAAAATTGAGGTTATATATATATATATATATATATATATATATATATATATATATATATATATATATATATATTAATGATTTTTAACTTAAATATTGTAGATTTAACTTATTACATCATGAAATAAATAATATTGATATCAAATATTTTTATTATTCTATTAAACTATATGCAATGTCATTCATCTATCAAACAAGGACTATATTTTTCATGGTTTCTTAGCGCACAACAAAAACTGAATTTTTAATTTATGTAGTGTTATTAATAATAAATATTGTGATATCTTTATTATTAGAATTCATCAAATCCACAAATGTTGCCATCATGCGATATCTTTCTAATTTATGTAGTGTTATTAAATAATATTAAATACTAATTTTTGAGCACAATACAATTTTTAAAAAATTTACAATTTCACATTCACGATTACTAAAGTGTTGTTTGGGAAAAAAAACTAAACTTTTTTCATTGATTTTTCAAAAAAAAATAAATAAATAAACATTGCAAGAGTGGAGCATGGCTCCACTGTTCCAAAAAATTACCATGAGAGCACGTATAATCAGGTTTGCTTCATTTATCAAACCAGTAGGTTCACCCGCAGCCACAAAACCAAACAGCATCTAAAGCTATCTAGATAGGTCGTCCGCATTATACAAAAGAAACTAAATAAGATTTTTTTTTCTAAGGTTACTTTAGTCATTTTATTGTACTTTTCATGAGGAAAAAAAAAGAAAATACCCCTAGTCAATAGTTAATCAAAATATACTTTTAAGGATATTTTAGCCATTATATTGTGCAAAAAAAGGACTAAAAAATTAATTTACCCACTCATTCTAATAATGACTAGATAGGTGGTATGTGTTATGCCGTGAGTAGGGCTAAATTTTTTACAATATAAAAAAATATCCTATCGATGATAACCTGAAGCAACTTAGATTAATTTGATTAGCACACTATCCAGAAAAAGAGATTGGAGTAACCTCAGAGAAAGAAAAGTGGAAAAAAAATCACAAAACTCAAAACCCAATAATCTAATGTCAAATGATAAAATTGAAAAGAAAATTTAAAACCAAAAACATCAAAGAAAAAATTTTAAATTGATTAATATGCTACCCATGAAATAAGATCGAGATACAAGCTTTTAAATTAAAAAAAAAACATATGAAAAAAGACCATAGTTAAATCAATAAAAAAACTTAGTCTACCTGAGTTAACTTGACTAACCTAAACCCAGAACAACCCCACAAAAAAAAGTGAAAAAATCAAAAAGTTGAAGGGCTAATAATTTAAGGTCAAAGATGAAAGTGGAAAAAAAAAATAAAGAACAAAATTATCAAGAAAATGTTTTTTTTAAAATCAATTTGTAAAAAAAATTACTAAAACAAAGACCGAACTTAAACCAAGCTAAAATTTGAAGCCAGTGATCCAAGTCAAGAGACTGAGATTACCATAGAAGGCACACATGAAAAATTAATGAAGCAAAATTACCAATCATAAAAAATTAAAAAAATCAAACAAATAGTAATTGAAACAATGAGAATCAAATCGAATACAAAAACTAAATGAAAGAATATAATTAGGGACTAAATTGAAAAATAAAAAAATAAAAACATGATAAAAAAAAATTAGCAATCAAAAGAATGACGGCTAAAATTGGATACAAAAAATAAATGAAATAACATTTTAAGGGAAAACATTGTAAAACAATTAAGAAAATGATTTAAAAAAACAGTAATAAAAAAAATAAAGACCACATTAGAAACAAAAAATAAATGAAATAAAATACTCAAGGATGAAATTGAAAAAAAATTTAAAAAATAAATAAAAATCAAAATAAATAACAATTAAAATAATAAAAACTACAATTGAAATAAATACAAACTAAATAACACAATTGAAGTTTTGAAGGTCGGGCATGGATCCTAGGAAATGATAGAGAAAAGAGTAGTGAAAAAATTCAATAGCTGTCGAACCAACACGAATTGAAATGCACTCTCCATCCCATTGGTTGCCCCGCCACACTAGCTTTAAGGTGAAACGGATTGGTATTTTCAGTCATCAGACGTCGCCGCATACATCATTTAAAAGGTACGAGCAACGTCCATTTGTCGGCGCTTGCATAACCACGATTCCAACTTTTTATTTATATAATTTTTATTATTTGTTAAAAGATTTATTTTTATAATTTTTATTTGTTAATATTAGACAAATGGCTTTTTTATATATAATATTTGGGAATTGGTTAAAATGTGTCCACCATCCTTCAAGTTTTAATAAATTAGATTGAGTTCTTCAACTTCCAATTTTGAATTTGACTTTCCTTTAACTATTTTCTATTCCAGATCAAGTCCTTCCATTAGCTTTTGTATTATTCCATTTATAAGATAATGGGTTTTGGCAAATGAATTTACGTGAATGCTTTAAAAATAAAATAAAAATTGACATTAAAAAAGATATTAGTAAAATATAGTTATTCGGAATTAACCTACAAACTTACATCACAAAATAAATAAATAAAAAAACAAATGTGTAAGAAATGTACGCTAAAAACTTTAAATTAATTTACACTATTTTTTAACGTTTTATGAAATCTAAGCTCTTTATAAGAAAATATAATTAATTTCTAATGTGAAATTAAATTAATCTAAGCTCATAAATAGTAATTGTGATTACGCAAACAGTCTAGTGATTGAAAGATTGATATTATCAATATTGTATATTGTAGTAAAAACCAAAGAAGAAAAAGAGAAGATCATTTTAATTGATTCTTAAAAAAGAAAGAAACAAATTGGAGAAGATTGACATTATAATGATAAACATTATAATCTGAATGGTGTGTGTGAGAGAGAAGCATCTCTATCCATGACTTAAAGTAAATTGAAATAAAAAAAGAAATACATTAAAACAAAAAAAAGAAGTAAAATCAATTGAAACTTTCAATCCATAAATAAGATACACAAAAAAATATGTTTACAAATTAAATCAATTAAAAATATTAGAGTAAGAAAAGTGAAATCGAAAATTTTATGGTGCATAAAGAATAATTAATGGTATTCTATTAGTTATTACTGTCTAAAATTCAAATAATTAGCAGCGTCCTATTAGTTGGTCCATGAAATTCATTTTGAAGAAAGAGATTGACACAGGAAGTGGTTAAGACTCACAAAACATTATAGGCTTTCTTTCTCTTCCTTGTATCTATTCTTTTAAAAATAGATTCTAATAAGTAACTAATAAGATATCACTAGTTACTTTATGAATACTGTAAAATTTATTTAGTGAAACAATGTTAACCCTTAAAAAGACTATATTTGTTGCAAAATATCAAAAGAATAATTGAACGAGATTGTTTCCAAAATTCTTAATTCTTTACACTAAGTTTCATAGCAAAATAAGAAATAGGTGTATTGAAAATTATCTATTTGAAAAGAAAGAGGTCAATCAAAAAGTGAGAAAAAACTAAGCTATGAAATATAAGAAGTTTTAAATTTAAGATTATTTATTGCTTTTCTAACTTAGGGAAAGGGAAGTGTTATATTTAAATATAAGAATAAGTGAAGAAGAACTACACATAAGTACTTAATGATTTCTTATGGTAAATGGTAGGGGTGTTCATGAATCAAGTAGAAGTCAGTAATATGTCGAACCTCTCATTTATATATTCTTAAAAACCAACTCCACATTCAAAAATATTAAAATTATTATAGTTAGGTTTGATTATATGTTTGTCATATAAGATGGATATTTAAATATGTTTTATAAAACATAAGAATACACACACACACACACACACACACACACACACACACATACACACACACACACACACTATATATTTTATATATATAAACAGAGATAAACAATTCCCGTGGTTAATTGAGGGGGAGGGGGGATTCCTTTTCTATTGATTATATTTATATGCTATTAAATTACCCACAATTGTAAACTAAAAATCAATAATGCACTACCTCATTATAATAATTAAAATCCAAAAATCTAATGATCAAGTCATGAAAAGCTTCAAATTGAATTTAGGCTTGTCATGGACTACAATGTGACTAGGCTTGTCATTGATCCTATAGGCTGATAATGACTTTCCTGAGCTTTCCTGTAAAATAAGTTTTATATTGAATCAAGGGATCTTTTAATACTTAAATTAGTAAAACATGGGATGGAAATAATGTACAAGAAAGTAAATAACATGAAGAGTGTAAATGTGAAGGTTGTATGGTCTATCTAAGCTTGTTAAATGGTTACTTGTTGTTCTTGGAATTGTTGTATGACTGCTTGTGGTTCCTAGGATTGTTGCTGGTTCTTTTTTTTACTTGATGACTAGAGGAATTTATAGACCTTCATCACAATTGCCTCATTCAGCGTGAAGTTATAGTTAGTTCATAATTCATAGAGTTACAACTTAATGGAGAGCCTTATAATGAATGGAGAAATCATTGTTCGTCTCATAAAGAGTGCTACTACATGCACATGATGAGTGGAGAGTGGAGGTATAGGTGCCTCGTGGCGAGCAATGTCATAGGTACCTTGGTCACTGTGCTTGTTGTGCTATTGGTGAAAAAATTAGTAATTCACAATTCATTGATCGCTATTAGTGAGAAAAGTGGTGCCTACTATACATGAAAAAATTTGTTATGCGGTCACTCTGACTTTTTAGGACTGAAAAAAATACATTAATGTGTGTATTAGTAGTTAAAAAGTTTTTGTGATACAGGGTTGAGATTCGAATAATTTTCTTGAGTAAAAATAAGAGAATAAAAAGGGTAATCTGTTCAAGTTATAACCCAATGGGCTGCTTTAAAAATTTATGGTTTGTTCGTGTAATGCACGCACTAATAAGTGGGTCACTCGTTTTTAGGTGGTGCATTTAGCCCAATTTAACTATGAAAGAAAGCCTTTCAATGTGTGTATGGATTTGTCTCATCGAAATCATTATAATGGTAGTCTAGGGTTGTTCACATTAAAGCTTCATATGACATCATCGTGCCTTTTTTTCTCTTTCTTTTTTCTCCCTCTGTCTTATGGTTGCCAACTTCTTCTAATTTCTTTCTTTTTTATCCCTATTTTTAGTTGTCATTTTCTTCTGTTTTTATCTATAAGCCTAAACGGACTGTTATATATATGTGAATAATTTAGATTTTTAAGAAAATAAAGAATCTACAGGAGGCAAGAAGATATTAAATAAATCAAAATAACATAAACATCATATGATACAAGATTTCAAATAAAGGTTCATATTACTTTTACAGCACCATAAAACTTTCAAATTCAAAAAAGATCTAAAATCATAGGAGTTTTTAAATAATTGTTTAAATGTGTATATACATTATATGAGAAATTATTAAATATATTAAAAGTTCTATTCATTCTTCTCACACAAACACATAATTCATTATGAAATTATTTTCAATAATATTGAATAATTCTTCTATATTATCTCTCTCTCTCTCTCAAAGTAGAGAGAATATCATCTTCTCTGGTTAGAAGCCCTTTTCTTTTGGTTATAGAAAATCTTCATCCTTGAATATCTTTGTCTTATTTTTATCACTTGTATTTTTTTCGTCTTTATTTCTAATTGTGATATCTATTTGTTCCTGGTTTTTAAATCATTGTGATCAAAATCTTTATCCCTAGAGTTCTCCTAAAGGTGAAAAACAATTTGGTTCTTGTAGGTTATTAAAAAATAGTTGTTATTTTGCATTTTTTTAATTTAATGTTTCTTCACTTAAAAAAAACTATGAATGATTTTTCTATAAAATTACACCGTAACGTGTTTTTTCAAAATGATTTGAAATCATGATGATAAAGTTAGTAAGCGGATCCATGGCAACTAGATTTCAATCCTTATAATGGATGGCTTCAAGTGGTTTTGATCAATTGCATGATTTCTAATAATCTAATAAAGATTTAATTTAATCATGGCTAGAATTGATCATAATTATTAAACATTACATGGTTTGATGGGTCAACCTAAAATTTAATTGATCAAAAACTTAATTTAAATTAGATTTTAAACAAAAATTAACTTGGAGATAACCTGGTTAACTTGACTAATAAATTTATGATTTGTTCATCTATTTAAAATTTGATTTTTTAAAATCTTTAAAACAATATCATTTATCTTTTAAAAACAAAAAACTAAAACAATATGAAATCCAACTCTATTAATAATAATAATAATAATAATAATAATAATAATAATAAATTTTTTCAAATTTTTTTCTTAATTCAGTCTCTTATTTATTTCTATCATCGTGATTTTAGATCACCACCTACTCTGCCTGGGTATAAAGAAACAAAATCAAACCTTTTCACTTGAAATTTTACTTTGCTTGAAATCCTTGCAAGGTTTTTTTTAATTAATATAGGTGTTCGAGTAAATTTATATATATCTCGATTAATTTTACGGACTCTAAAGCTAATAATTATATAAATCTTTAATAATCCTAACAGAATACAAATTTATAATTATTAAAAAATAAATTTAAAATTTAATCACTTGAACTATCTTTCAATTTTTTTTGAAAGGTTTATTGTTTTGACATGAGATGGGTAACAGAGTCAACCATTCTCAACACCTCGTTGGCCCGTCAACTGAGGCCTGCCTTCAATAACTGTGGGGGGTTTCTCCCCCTTCTAACCATTTACGACTGCAAGCCCAAAATCCTTCAACCTCTTAGAATTTCAGGGTTTTAGGTCTCACTTCATTTTCCTAAACCCTTCCTCTCTCATTTTTGCCACAACTTGGAGTCCCAAAAAGCAGCCATGAATCGAGCGAGAACAATCCTTAAATGCCTTAGACTCTACAGCTCGGTCTGCTCGAATCAGCTTTCCACAACGCGGTCACTCTCCACTCAGGTGACTCACTTCTCTTTCTCTCCTTTCTCTTTGCGCGCTCTCTCAAATCATTCTCATAATACTACTTACCGGTTCAATACCCATCAAAAGCTATACTTCTCATCAAAACCAAACTCAATTGTAGAGCTTTTATCGACAAATGAATGGTCTGCAGAGTTGGAAAACGATTTGGAAAGTTTGAGTCCCCGCTGGACCCATGAGACAGTCATCTATGTTTTGAAGAAACTAGATAAAGACCCACAAAAGGCGTGGGATTTCTTTAATTGGGTCAGTGAGAGAAATGGGTTCAGACCCAGTTCCTTGCTTTATAGTTTAGTTCTTAGAATAGTTGTTAGCAAGGATTCAATGAAGAAGTTTTGGATTACCATAAAGAAAATGAAAGAAGAAGGGTTTTATATTGATGAAGAAACTTATTTAACCATTATGGGGATCTGTAAAAAAGAAAAAATGGCTAATGATGTGACGGCTTTGAAGCATTTTTATGATAGGATGATTGATGAGAATGCTAAGGATAATGTAGTGAAGGATGTTGTTCGTATTATTTTGGAGAGAGAGTGGAATAAGGAGGTTGAGAAAAAATTGGTGGGAATGAGAATTGTGTTGACGGATAATTTTGTGATTAGAGTATTGAAGGAGCTTCGGAGTTATCCTGTGAAAGCCTTGAGGTTCTTCCAATGGGTTGATAGGCGTGAAGGGTATCAACACAATACTGTTACGTATAATGCCCTTGTGAGGGTTCTTGGTAGGGATGACTCGATTGGGGAATTTTGGAGTGTTGTTGATGAGATGAAGAATGCGGGTTATGAGATGGATATCGACACTTACATAAAGATTTCGAGGCAGTTTCAGAAAATCAAGTTGATGGAGGATGCCGTCAGGCTTTATGAATTTATGATGGATGGCCCATTTAAGCCCTCTGTTCAAGATTGCTATATTCTTCTACGGAGCGTTGCGGCAAGCGATAATCCAGATTTGGATTTGGTTTCTAGGGTTGTAGATAGATACAAGGCAACAGGAAATTCCCTTTCTAAGTCTGTTTATGATGGGATGCATAGGTCCTTCACGAGTGCAGGGAAGTTTGACGAGGCAGAAAAGATTGTGAAAGCTATGAGAGATGCAGGGTATGAGCCCGACAATATCACATACAGTCAGTTGGTTTTTGGACTCTGTAAATCAAAGAGATTGGAAGAAGCATGCAAGGTTTTGGATGAAATGGAAGCAGGAGGATGCATTCCAGATATCAAGACTTGGACCATTTTGATTCAAGGGCATTTTGCTGCCAATCAAGTTGACGAGGGATTATTGTGTCTTGTCAAGATGACAGAGAAAAACACTGATCCTGATGCTGATTTGCTGGATGTGTTAGTAAAAGGTTTCCTCAGTCAAAGGAAGATGGATGGTGCTTACACATTTCTTGTGGAGATGGTGAACAAGCTTCGTTTGGTACCTTGGCAAG
Source organism: Populus deltoides (assembly GCA_015852605.2). NCBI lineage: Eukaryota > Viridiplantae > Streptophyta > Magnoliopsida > Malpighiales > Salicaceae > Populus > Populus deltoides. The sequence goes on along the minus strand of CM027584.2, from coordinate 5,197,270 downwards.
CTACTTATAAACTTCTAATTGAAAAGCTCTTACAAGTAAGAAAGCTCGAAGAAGCAACAGACCTTCTACGCTTAATGAAGAAGCATAACTACCCGCCTTTTCCTGAGCCTTTTGATCAATATATATCCAAGTTTGGGACTGTGGAGGATGCTGTGAATTTCTTTAAGGTGCTAAGTGTGAAGGAGTATCCATCATCTGTCGCTTACCTTCGAATGTTGGATTCCTTTTTAAGAGAAGGCAGAGATTCTGAAGCCAGAGATCTGCTGTTCAAGTGCCCTCACCATATCCGTAAAGATTCTAAAATCAGCAAACTTTTTGGTTCTGCAAAGACTGGTGATAAGACTGCTTGAGTTTTCTTTTATTTTTCTAGTATACATGAAATTTGTAAGTTATGCCATCACGAAACATCGTTGGAATCTTTTATATTTTCATGTGGTTGAAGCCACACTTGTTCGAATACCTGTTTATTTTTCTAGTATAATTCATGTCTTGCTCTGGGTATTAGTTTAGTTCCATGATCATGGGACCTATCAATTTCACGTGTGATTTTAGTACATTTTTTTCCACGTCAGATATTATTGGCCTCCCGAGTGAATGGGCTAGCTGGGTTTTTTTTTATCATTTTTTTAATATTAAATTAATTGGAAATTAGGTTAAATATTATTTTTATTTGTTTTTTTTAAGATTAATAGGATATAAATTAATCTGAGTTAATCTAAATTGATTAAATATAATATTTCAATACTTTTTTGACTATATTATTTTTTATCATTCAAGTTGATTAAAAATCACGTCAAGTCAATCTTTATATATTTTAATATTTTTTTAATTAAAAACACTTTAATAACGATTGAATATTTTTATATGTCCAGGAAAAATTTAATCTAACCTAGCGCAGAGCTGACAATTATGGGTATACTATGAAATATTTGCCCGCCCACTTGTGGGTATACTTGACGCACGAGGGCTCTAGTTGCAGAGAGATAATGTCGGGGCTAATCAGATATTAGTATTGCAAGACATTCAAAAGGAATTGAAGAAGCATGTTAACACTCGGTATAGTTAACTATTTACATGGGAAATTTTCTTCAATAAATTTCTACAAGAGCTGGCACGAGCTTAAATAGGCAGGCAGGCTAAAAAAGATATCCAGTCTCTATATAACTAATTATTTCATGTTATGAGTAACCCTGAAAACGGACAGGAGTCTCATTCTGAAGATGCTGAGACATGAGTTGCATCAAAATACAAGGCAGGTCTTTTACATTTAGTGTTTGGCACATTTTTCAGATGGAGTAAAAGCTAATAATCAGGATTCAGGTAGCTCAGAATGCTCCCTCCTTGCTGTATCTATCATTGCACACAAGAATTCGCTAGCATTACAACTGTACGGATCTGAAAGAGCTCCATGCGCCAAAAATGGAAGTTTTCTTAATGATCTTCCACTCATCCCCTGCATAAGTTGATAAGAAGCCATGCAATTGATTACTAGATCATTAACAGGATTCACTAGGGATTGAAAGATTTACTGCTCACCTCACATGCCTCTGCAGCTTCAAGCAATTGCTTGCAAAAGTTCAGCACAGGCTGAGCTTCGGTTGGTGCATTTAATTTCTCTCTCAAGGTTGAATAATCTGGAAGCACGAGATGGTCAGAGTCCTGCAGAAATTGCAACAATCATTATAATGAGATTAATTTGACCATTCCATGTCCGCATGACATCAGTAGAGTTCTTGTGATTGAGGAATCAATAGAAAGCCTGAAAATTGAAACAGAATTGACACCTGGAAATTTGATACTATTCCTGTTCGCAGGAGTTCTTGCAAGCAGGATCTTAGAATTTCATAACGAGCTTGAAGAGTTGGTGGACCAACATATGCTTTGATGTCAGCTCGATCAACAAATGCAATATCTGCAACACAGTAACTGCTAAATCAATACATTATACCAATATATACAATATTCTTCCTGCTCAATCCAAAATCTAAACATATGAGAAAAGATGCATGCATTCTTTTGAATTCCATCAAATTATATTAGAGGGAATCTGATCTCGCTGGAAGAGAGAGAATATGGAATTCAAGCTAGCATCAAAGTCTGAAAAAACTGCTTGGTATTGAGATAGATCATTGGCTCACCAATAGCAGCAGTTATATTTGATGTAGTCAGGATGATCACATTTGGTGATGCTTTCAATTTGTCCATCTGCGTTAATAGAGCATTCACAACCTACAGGACATATTTCAACAAGCAGAAGGCATAAAAACCTCATAAGAAATCATGTTACTCATTTATTTATCTGACTTCGTTAAGGAAATCAGATGTTAGTTTGGGAGTAGACAAAAGTGGCAGTACTCGAATAGAATCTGAAGGTTCAGAACCAGACAATGCAGCTTTTCTAGCAGCAGCAAGGCTTTCAACTTCATCTGCAGCATTACCAAATCCATAGCATTACATGCTAGAATGAAAAGAGCCCAGTATTGGATATTAAAAAACATAATGTCGTCACTAATCTCACCAATCAAAACAAATACCAGATTGTTTTCTTCCTCTATCATTTCCTGTATTTTTTGGAAAAGCTTTGCAACCTGTTCCAATAAGCAAATTCAATTTTTTGAGATTTTGCCTAAATTGATCGGTCAAACAAGGTAGATAAATAACTAGATAAAGATCAGTGGGTTGAGAATTTGACACGAGCAGAGGAGTCATATTGGAAAGGAAATGATCTTGAAATCTACAAATTCTAAACCATTTGATTTTGCACAAGATAATATGAAAAATGCATCAAGGTGAATTCAAGTAAAACTCCAGTAAAAAGCAACTCCCATTGCATTGGAAAGGAAAACCATTACAAATAATTATGGTCTGTTTTCTGTTTCCTCTTAATGCAGTCTAACAGAAAAACCTTTTCCATGATATTCTTTTGTGTGTGGGTGTTTGTTGGGAGAGCGGGCAGGAGATTCAATAAAGATATAACAATTTTTACTTCCTAGTGGGAACATAGATTTACCAAGAAACATAGCTTAGGTTGACTTCAAACATGGACAAACAACCAAATCTCAAACAAACAAAGTTGTGACTTGCTAAAACCAGAGTCATACCACCAAACATCCAAATGAATATAATAAGCTAGTGCCAGAGGTAAAATTTCTCAAAGCTTATACAGCTTGACCACATACCAGCTTGCCACTTTCAGAGAACCATTTGCTAAACAAAGAATGAGCATTCACTTCAATCAATTGGCATTGGGGGTATCTGATTAAAAAAGGAAGCGTAAAGCTGCAATTAATATGAAATGAATTTGTGATAAATTATGTTCATCAGAGAAGGTCATGTATAAACCTGGAGTTAAATCGTATTGATAGTTTCTGAGCCAATGCTTTACATAAAGATGTCTTCCCAGTCCCTGGAGGTCCATGTAAGAGAATAAGGCTGCAAACATGATGGATATACTAATTAAGCATCAATTTAAAGCATGACACATTAGAAGCAACAGCTTTCCAAATCTGGTTTAGATAATCTAAATGCATTTGTGGTTTTAAGATTTCATCCCATCCCAAATTATTGCATAAGTAGCAAAGCCAGTGCACTGAAAGGAGAATGCTAGGGGTAAAAAGGTTCCAAGATTCTCTACAGCCTCAAACTAGAGATTTTGTTTGCAAGAAAACTATTCTGAATGACCTGCAGACATATTAAACAAGACTTCCTTACCGATTCCATGAAACAAGAAAAGGATTAACACCCTTTTCAGTAAAGAGCAATGCACTGGCTGCATACCGCAGCAACCTTTGCTTGAGCCCAGATTCATAAATTAAGCTACAAAAATCAAATTACCATGCCATCAGTTCCTACATCAATTAACTTGAAAAATTAGGATCAACGGAAGTTTCAGACAAACCTTTCCCACATCCCATCAAATTCCATAGCTGGAAGGATCCATTCATTAAAGCTAGAAAGTTGGCCATCCCCACTTAGCTCCTCACATGGTCCTTCCTCACTAAGCTGGCAAAGCAGCAGTCATTTGAATTTTGAAACCACCAACTCAACAAAACATTACTTGAAAGTCAAAGAAACAACGGAGGCTCATGACACAAAAGGAAAAAGAAATTTATAAATACTGAATCAGCTACTCATGTTTACCACCTAGAACAGGTTATAACGTTGGATTTCCCCCCTTTTTTTTTCCTTGCCCAAAACAAACGTTAAAGTGTCTCAAACAGGCATTAAAGAAACATTCCTATACTAGCCAAAAAAAAAAAACACAGAAAGAAGAAAACCCAATAAACCTATCCAATCCATAGTACCTGAAAGACATGTACAACAGGTTTGACTTGCCAGAAAAGAAGAATATCATGATTGTTCACCCATTCATCTATGATACAAAAATATCACACAACGTTATTCAGCTGATAGACCAAAACAGCATTAACTTCCAAAACCTTTCATTTTCTTTTCCCCTATATCAGAAACCAAAGTAACAAAAAGAGAAAATTGAACATATAATGAAATAAAAACCCAAACCTGTATCGCAGACACTTATTCTTTGTACATTTTCAAATAGAAATTGGTCATCAATTGGCACCGGAATTGGTCCATCAGCATAGCTTAAACTCCTCTTTTCAAGCATTCTATCAAATAAAGAGAAAACCAAGAAATTGTCTTGTCTTTTAAAATTAATAACAAAATCCCACAAAACAAAACCTCAAAAAAAAAAAATGAAATCGAACCTTTCAACAGCTGACCGAACATCTTCAATGCGAGCGGTGCTTGAGGGTTTTAAGCAAACTTCAACTGCATCAAAATAATAATAATAATAATAATAATAATAATAAAACACTTCAAATTAAGAGCTTCAAAATCACAAGATAATAAATATGGAAAACAAGAGGTGGGTACCAGAAACGAGGAATTTGTGATGAGTGTGAATGGGGGAAGGGGATGAGGAGGGAAAAGAGACACCGTGTCCATCGGATTCATCATGGGTTGTGGTGGTTTCGATAGATTTTTGAATTGATGTATCCATGGGAGTTGCCATTTCTTTACACTGCAGTAGAGAATAGATTGGGTTTTTGTGGAGATTTTGGTGTGCCTAACCCTAATTTTTATTTTCCTTTCCTTTTTTTTTTGAAGTTGGGCGGGAAAGATGATTTTTTGGTAGCGTCGGGTTTGTGTGGTTTTTGTCCACTTTTCATTCTTTTTGAGGCAGTGTTTAAAATTTTGATTCTGTTAAATTTTTTTGTTTAAAAATATATTAAAATAATTTTTTTATTTTTTAAAATTTATTTTTATACTACCACGTTAAAACGATACAAAATTATAAAAACAAATTCATTTGAAGAAAAAAATTCAAAAATTTTTAAAAATACTTCTTAAACTCAAAAATAAATACACATTTAGGTAATGTTTGATATTGTAATAGCAGTTGCTTTTTAAAATATTTTTTCTTTAAAATACATCAAAATAATATTTTTTTTATTTTTTAAAATTTATTTTTAATTTGAAGCAAAAAAACAATTTAATTTTTTTGAAAAGCGCAACCTACCCGCATAAACAAACAATATATTAGTGTTTGTTTGATGTTGTGATGCATGATGCTTTTTAAAAATGTTTTTCGCTTAAAAAAATAATAAAATAGTTTTTATATTTTATATTTTTAATATTAATATATTAAAATTATCAAAAAAAACTAAAAAAATCAATATGATAATTTTTAAACCCAAATACATTTTTAAAAATATCTAAAATAAACATGAAATTTATATGTTTTTATAGGATGCACCGTGAAAATAAACACACTTTTAATATTGAAACTATGAGAATGGAGTTTTTATTCGATGTCAGCACAAAATTCTATCAGTGCATGAAAAATTGTAAAGAAAAAACATTGGAACTTGGAAATAAATGTATATCAAAGTTATACCTGTTAATTTCGTTCCATCCCGGAAATTGTGGTAATGAAAATTGGGTTTGTTTACTAACAAAAAAAAATTCATTTTCAATTTTTTTTACTTATTAAGTTTTTTGATAATTAAAAAACATGTTCATTAATAATTTATTAAGAATAAAGAGGATTTTTTTATTAAAAAAAAAGATAAGAAATATATCAATACTATTTTCATAAGAAATCAAAATCATAATTTATAATTGTTATCTTAATATTTTATATTCATGATAATATAATGGTGAAATATTAATTTTATTTTGTTCAAGTAAAAATTATCATGAAAAAATTATATTAACAAAACCAAAAAGAATTGTTGAATTCACTATAGGTCTCCTCGCATAGCACTATTTTTTTTATCCTTTATTTTTTTAAGTGTTTTTATTTAGTTATTTCACATTGTGTTTATTGAGAATATATCCTTGTAATTTATTCCTTCTTGTTTTTTTGTGGGACTATCATAGTATCAACAAAATGTCTAACCATTTGGTTTGTTCTTAATTTTGTATAAATTTATTTTCTTTTAATGTTTGCATGAAATTGAAAGTTAGGGAGATCAAAAATGAATAAGAAAAAAAATGCAGCCTTTATAAAAAAAAATTGGTTCCCCTTCTTTTTTGCTAAATTTTGCCTAGGGTTTTGTCAAAGTTCCTTTTTCAGTCACTTTAGTCTGGGAATCAAATATTTTGATTCAAAAATTTATTTTGTACTCATTTAGGTCCATTGTTTAAGAGAAAAGAGAAAGAAAGTTGTTAAAAAACAACGAAGGAGAGAGAAAGTTATCAAGATTATAGCAACGAAAAATATTATTCTTCTTGTCAACAAATTCTTTTCGACAGTATGATTTCTATCAAAATGTTCTTTCACCTTCATCTTGCTTGAAAAGGTAAATAAGATCTTAGGAAGTTTTTTAGAATCAAAATGTACTTTGAAGTTGATTTTTTTCCAAATTTAAGACCGCAAATGGGATTTTAAAGGCCTATAAAGTTTTTTTTATATGTTTTCAGGAGAAATATTAGTTGAGAAATGGGTTTTATGGATCCAAAAGCTTGGGCCCTGATTTTTCGACAACCACCATGGTTGGAATCTAAGTTTATAAACAACATGCTATCTACTACAACAAAAAGAAAAAAAGAAGAAGCATTGTTTATCTTTTTTTAAAAAAGAAAAGGTTGTTCACCCCTACATATAAAAAAATAAAAATAAACCTAGGCACGCAAGCTCGAGTTTTCAGGTCCAAGCATGCCTGGGCTTGGGTTTCTTCTCGAAGCCAAAAGCGTCTCGCCCTTTTTATTCATTTTTTTCTTTCAAATTTTTATTCAAACCCATTTTTTTATTATTATTTTTTTAGTTTGAATACTTTTTATTTAAAATTTTGAGTAAGACCCCCATTTTAAGTTTTAGATTGTTAATCATTCAGCTGCGCAAAAAAAAATAATTTAAAAAAACAAAGTTATTAAACCTAGTAAGCATTATGATGTAGGTTGCAAGTTGAAAAGGTTAATCCAGTTTGACCCAAGTCTATCCAAAATACTATTGTCATGGTATTTTTTTATATATATAAAGAACATCTTGGATTGATATTGTTTTTTTTTTTTTTGAAAAAGTAAAGATCTTTTTATGACATCTTGTTTTTTGGTAATGTTTTCACAAAGGCCATGTTATCATTTCCGCCATCACACTAGATTAACATTTGGTCATTATCATGAGACGGAAAAGATAGATACAATGAAGATAGAGTAGGCATGTTTTTCTTATAATTCATGTTTTAAAATATAGAAATTCATTTCAAAACTATCTTAGAAACAAGATTTTTTTTTTGTTTTTATCTCTGTTTCTTTAACTAAATATACTGCTATCTTTTTTGTATTTATTTATTTTATTCTAAAACAATAAAATAGTATTTGGATACTGTTTTAAAATAGAAGAAACAGAGATAAAAGGGATTGAGGAGATAAGAAAAAATATGAGATAGAGATTTTTTTTTGTTTGGTAACTTCTCACATTTCATTATGGATTAGAGCAATGCATTTCTTTTTATTTTGATCATCAAACTTTTTCTTATATGGGATTTGATCCTTTATGGCCAGTTGTTTTTAATTTATTAAAAAATAACAAGATTTAAAAGTAGATGATCGAAGTGAAAACACACAAGAGAAGTGGTAATTTCAAAATTAGCTTAAAAAGCTAATTTTGGTGGTATTACTTTCCAATTGATATATTTCAGTCCATTTGGTTTTAAAAATTTTATTTTTATTCCACAACTTCATTTTCTTTATTTTCTAGTCTATAAGTTTGAGAGATGAGAGAGACAGAGTTGTCAGATTTTAGTTATAGAGAGAGAGAATCATTATAGACACTGATTTTAGCTACGAAAAAAAATTAATCTTAGTTTCAACGGATTTTATCTAATGAGAGGAGTTTCATCATGGTGTTTTTTTGCTCTCACCTTGTAAGGTTTTTTAAACTCATGATGATTTGAGGTTTTGGCTGATTTAGTTTAAAGTTATAAATGAGTTTATTAAAGTTTCTATGGTGTTATTGGGTCAAAAATAAGTTTTTACATATAAAATTATATCACCTTATCTTTCGAGCAACCTTTTAACTACTTTAACATAGGTTAGCATGTGATATGTTGTCTGTACTATTTTTTTTAAAATTAAAAAGTGAATGGCACATTGTCCATCCTCAAACATAAAAACAAAAAGCCTAACATGTGGATCAAACCTGTTTCTAATAGGTCATACATGCAGACCCATTTACCTAGCCTGTTTTTTTAATTCTTTCCTACATTTTACATTTTAGTTCATTCAAATAGATTGGTTAAAATATAATATGAATTGTTTTTAGATAGCATTGAATTTTCAAAATCTTTGGATGAGTAATTATATTAGCTAAAACTTTTTTTTTATTAAATCTTTCATGAAATTTTTTTTCTTAATTATTTTTTTGTTATTATCATTTTTAGGTTTTGTTTAATTAAATATTGTTTACTTTTTTTTGTTTATTTTTGAGAAATTTTATGACATTATTTTTATAAAATTAGCAAACACTCCTTTTTTTTACGACCTTTCATGATGTTTTTTTTCCTTAAATTCTTTTTGGTAGCTTTTCCTTTGCAGGTTTGCTTTTATTGATGTATAATAAGATACAAAATATTCTAAAAAAACAAGTTATTAAATCTCCTAGCTCGCAGGCTTAGCTAGTTAACCGAAATCAATAAAAAATATTATTGTCTCAATATGTAAAGAAAAAGGTTAAATAAATGTTTTCTTAAGAAAACAATTATTCTTGATATCAATTCAGATCATATTAGATCAATTCTTACCCGGTTAGATTTGAAACTCGAGGCTCAAGTTAAGGGTCTCTCAACTCCTCGATTTATTTTGTAATTATCATTAATAACTTTTTTTACATTTACTAATATCTCTAGTCCTTTATTTTTTTAAACAAACAAATATAATTTTTGGCTATAATGTTTTATTAAAAAGTTTTTAATATGATACATGGTGCATCGTAAATCAATGTACCCTTTTCTTTTTATTATGAAATTTTTTATCTTGAGTAATTCATTTAATTTGGTCTTTATTATTTTGATTGTTAATTTTTTTGAGTTGTTTTTTTAATTGATTTTGTTTTACTATTTTACTCTCCTTTGCTTTTCTTCCTATCAAAATCAATTGTTCTTCTTTTGATTGTCATTTTTTTGATATTGAGAAGTTTTTATTTTAAATCATAAATGATTTTATTTTATGGTTTCACCCTCCTTTGATTTTTTTTCTTATCAGATTTAATTCATATTCCTTTGACTGCCAAATTTTTTTCTCGCTTCGACAAGTTTTTAAAATTTATACTTTTAAATTAGCTCAACTTCTTGATTGGATCTAGATCTAGGATTTAATGGGTTGCGAGTTTTTAAAATTTTACTAGGTTTAGGATATTTGGCCCAGTTTGCTTGTTTTTTACAAATATTTTTTAATCTCACCCGTATGATTTTTTTTATCTTTAAAACTCAGTTCTTATTCTTTTAATTAATGCTTATTTTATTATTTGACATCATTTCTTTATTTTATTTTTAAATTGCATCCTCAGATTTTTTAATTAAATTATATCCTTGTTATTTTTTATTGAATTAATTGAGAATTAGACTTCTTGATTGAATCCAAGTTAAAGATTTCATGGGTTGCGACTCTTAGAGATTAAACTAGTTTTAAGAGGTTCGTTGGGTTTGTTTGATTTTTTTTTCTAAACTGATGTTTTCTTCTTCTTCTTTATTTTTTTTTGGTTTTTTTTATTATTTTTTTATCCTATTGGGTTAACCATTAACAATTTCTTTCTATTTCACCCCTAGCATTTTTTAATCTATAAATAATTTATCAAATAACAAATATTTTTTAATTTCATCCCATATAATTTTTTAATCTTTCAAATTTTTTTCTTATTTTTTAATTGAAATTTATTTTCTTGGGGATCATTTTTTATTTTTTCTTAATTTCATCCCCTGTCGTTTTTTAATCTATAAACAATCTATTAAATTAAAAATATTGTTCAATTTTATTTCCTATGATTTTTTTAATCTTTTAAATTTAATATTTATTTTCTTAAATGTTATTTATTTTGTTTGATATTTTTTTTTCAAATTTTACCCCCCTTAATTGTTTTTCTCTTAAATTTTATCCTTGTTAGAATTTAATCTTCTAAGAGGCTAGACACCATGCTCCATAAACCACATCGCAACTTATCTCGGGTACATGGAGCATGGTGTCCCTGCGGCTAGCTCGCGTGGGAACCTAAACACATACAGAGACAATTAGAGGAAGTCTTACATCATTACGTGCACTTGATTCACAACTAACTTGTGTCAATGAACATGATTATGAACCAAAAAAAGTTGATTTTGAATTCATGAACCTCTTAATTTTTACAAACCGAACGCATGGCTAAAGCAATCAGGTCCCTTTAGGCTAAAAAAATAGGTGGACAAGGTCTGTATTCTGGATTGATCATGGACCTAGACCATGCCCTTGTTGAGCTTAATTTCAATTGTCAACTCGCATATAATTAACCATGTTAAATGCGAGTGACAATTCATGAGTACTCTAGAACATTCTCTTGGGGCGACCAGAAGGCCAACTCATGGAGGCAATCGACCCTTCCAATTCATTTGTCTTGCTAGCTCAGAAATTCCCTTCACAAATCCTAGCTTCCTTGATTGTTTAATCTTTCAGAGTTGCTAGGGGATGATTGATCGATCAAGCCATGTATAAAAGTCAACTAGAATGAAATGTATAACTTTATGATACGAAATGCTCGTTAACCCCACCCGTTCCTCATGCTTAAAGGCCTCCTCTCTATCATATTAAATAAAAACTCTCTTTTCACATTATGCCAGCAAGTGTTCTTGGGTGTTACTCGTTCTACTTAGTTCAAGATTTTCTATTGCAACTCGTTCGTCCTTGTATATATATATAAGGTAAACCCGGACGGTCTGCGCACTCCATCATATCATCACTAGTGTATATCGGTTATATACAGTGGGATCATAGCCTCTTCTTCTACCTTTCCTAGCTTTTAATCGGTGATTTCTTCAAATTAAAGTGTTACCTATATAGTGCAAGAAAAGAAAAGTATATATCTAGCAATGGCAGCACGTGCTCTTCTCTTGGCATCACTTGTTCTCTCCTGCTTTCTATTGCCAGCTTGCTATGGAACTGTGCTCTTCTCTTCTCTGCAGAGGACTCTTGAAGTCACGGCCTCGCCAACATCCGGACAAGGTAACACGATCCGCATGGCATGCATCGTTCTCCTTCTTGTCTGTTTCTTGATTTTCAACTTCTCAGTTCTACTTTCAGATTTAAGGTTGTTTTCCCTCCTTGATCTCACCATGCATCCAGTGCTACATCCAGATTTAATGGCACAGTACAGAACTAATTAATTATTAATTAACTTTGCAGTATTGAAAGGTGGTGTGGACAAAATCACCGTGACATGGGGGCTGAACCAGACCGTCGCAGCTGGGACTGACTCGACCTACAAGACCATCAAGGTCAAGCTATGCTACGCTCCCATAAGCCAAGTCGACCGTGGGTGGAGGAAAACTGTAGACAATCTAAAAAAGGACAGGACTTGCCAGCACAAGATCGTCGCTAGACCTTACAACCCTGCTAACAGCACCGCCCAGTCCCATGAGTGGACTGTTGAGCGTGACGTGCCCACTGCCACGTACTTCGTTCGAGCCTACGCTTACGACGCAGATGAAAAAGAGGTGGCTTACGGGCAAACAACAGACGCACACAAGACCACCAATCTGTTTCAAGTCCAAGCAATCAGTGGACGCCACGTCACAATGGACACTTGCTCAATATGCTTCAGTGTTTTCTCTGTCGTGTCCTTGTTTGGTTTCTTCTACAATGAGAAGAGAAGGGCAAAGAGGCCTCAGTGAAGGGAACGAGGCAAAAAAGAAGGAGAACTTTGCAGCGCTACTTTTGAAGAGTTTGAATGAAGAAAAGAAAGGACAGTCTTGAATTTTACATCCATGTATAATTAGTTAATATATTTTGTATAATATATTAATTAATGTCCTCAAATATTTGGATTATTTGGTTTGCACCCGGCCAATTAAGTGGATCCTGAATTTATCGTACTTCATCGAAATTTATCGAAGGTACTGAACGATAATCGTCATGGTTCATGTTAGTGAAGTAACTTCTCGTTTAGTTAATTTAGTCTCTCTTGAGGAGACAAATGGTTTTTAGCAAAAAATAATTTAATAAATTTTTAAATAAAGAATATTTTAAAAAATAATAATTATTAGAATACCAACCTAGCTCTAACTCGGCTTCTGCTAACCTTCATCTTCACCCAACTTTTATATTTTGTTTTTTCATGAGCAGAATAATCACATAAAAGAAAAAATACATATTTGTTTTTCAGATCACCTGGTTAATTCCTATATAAATAACGACAACATTTTTTAAATGAAACAAAAATTTATGATTGTTTCGTATCGTTGTCCAAGATTTTGCTAGAATAGTGATCATACTTTATAAACATGCAAGTTTTATATATATATATATATATATATATATATATATATATATATATATATATATATATATATATGCACGCGTGTCATATAAACTTGCATAAGAAATTAAATTTAAACTAAAATAATGTAGGGAATTTAATTTTGTTGAAACATTTCAAATATAGCAAACCTAAAAATATGTTGTTGTCGAGTATTAATAATTATTTTTAAAGTTTTATTACTCATTATTTTATGAGAATAAAATATATGCAATAAATCTTTTAAAATTACAATACTTTCATCTTATTTAGATACATTTTTAAACAAGATCTACAAACTAAAAATATATATATAACTCAAATGTCATTTTATAAATATTGAACTTAAACTCTAGATTGGAAGAGAGAAAAACAAAGGTTAAATAGAGTTGGAAACAGAAAAAAAAAATCTAAGAATTAAGATGAAGAAGAGTTGTAAAATTGTGTAAAATTCTATGAAAACACTCTTTCTTTAGCCTATTTTTATAGTGAATTTTAAAAATAAAACTGATATATAATTAATTTTGATAATTAATAATATTAATTCTTGCTACTACGTTTTTTTAATTGAATAAAATTGGTCTAGAAACCATTTAGGTTTAAAAAGGTTACTAGAAAGATTGATCAGACTTTGTTCACAGACTTTGTTCATTAGCTGATCATATTAATGGACTCATGAAAAATAATTCTTCATGGGAATTGTTTTTTTATAAACTCGAATCTAAGCATAGAAAAATAGGTTAGCAAAAAATAATCCATTTGTAGTTCAAATTTTTTTTTTTTTATAATAAACTCATACTCAAGTTGAGCCAGGCCATACGCATGTGTGTGTATGTATTTTAAGTTCAAAACTTGCTTCACTTAGGTCATTTTCCTCTAAAAGCCTGGGCGTCTTATGGATCTAATTTTAACTCTTTATCTTCCCACTATATAAACAACAAAAAAGTCTTGATTCTAGGGGTGATTATTTTCATTTCGGTTTAGTTTTTATAAAAAAAAAGTAACAAAATTAGTTAAAAAAACAAAATGGAACCGAAACTGGTTTCGGTTCGGTTATTTCAGAACAAATTTGGCTTGGTTTTTTCTGATTTGGCTCGGTTTTCGGTTTGGCTCAATTTTTTTCGGTTTGGATTCGGTTTGGTTTTTTCAGTTTCAGACTTATAAAACCGAAACTAAACCGAACCGGTTGGTTTTTTAAAAATTTTAATCGGTTTAATCAAATTTTTTTTACGGTTTAGTTTTTTCAGTTATTTTGTTTCTGGTTTTCTTGATTTAATCGATTTTCAGTCTCATCCCTACTTAATTCTTTCCTGTGTTGGCTAGAGTTTTAGAGGGTTTTGGTTTTCTCTAAAATATGTTAATCATGAATTTTTTGAAATCAATTTATTATTCATCTATAATTTATTTTAATCATCTCAATGTTCCATGTTAAAAAATTTATATTAGAGAATAAAATTTAATAGAATTTTAATTTTAAAAGTGAGTAACATCCATTTTTAATTTGACTCTAAATGTACCCATTAATCATGTTTCGAACAACATTTTCCAACACCAATCACTTGCAAAAGAAAATTTATATGCATCGCGAGTTAAATGACAGGATTTATATGCATCAACCTGAAGGTTTCATTTATAAAGATAAAAGAATACTATGCGTGCTTATTGAAATGTCATTGTATGACTTGAAATAGTCATCGAGGTAATGGTATAAAAATATTTGATATTTTTATTCTTGAACATGGTTATTTTATGAGTGACTATGTTAGTTATGTGTATTTCAATAAGCTTTTAAATGGTTTGTTTATGTACTTGTTGTTGTATGTTTATGACCTATTGATTGTCTCCAAAAACATGTTTGAGATCAACAGTTTGAGGGATCAAGTAAGTAGTGAGTTTGAGATAAAAGATTTGGATGCAACTAAGAAGTTATTGGGTATAGAGATACATAAAGATCTTGAAAAGTTATACTTGTCTTAAAAGAAGTAACTTAAGAAGTTATACTTGTCATAGAGATACATAAGTACTTGAGAAGATATTGAGTATAGAGATACATAGAGATATTGGGCTAGATTGGGGTGGAAAGTGCAAGAAATTCTTGTTCTTTATCAGTAAAAAAAAAAAAGGAAGTCACCACCTAGTATAATGGCCACTATAAAATCCAATAGTCTGTGAGAGTCTGGATAAAGGGACTGATTGTGCAAGGGAAAGACATACCACACTCGGTGCACCCTATATACGATAAACTACTTTGTTGTTTGTTCTAAGTCGTGTTTCTATTTGTTAGTCTATCTAAGGTTCAAGAAAAGTCCTTCTCGGTAAGGATATCCTTATCTCATCACTATGGTAATGTTTACCTATGATAAACATTTTTTTTGTATTGTTGAAATGAGGATTTTGTTTTTAGAAATTTTTGAAATTTTTTAAAATTTCAGCTAAAAGCGGATATTCTTAATAGCTAAAAATGGGTGTAGATGATGGTTCTCCTTGCTAGGAGCATAACTGGGCTATTATGGTTCAAGGGTGGTGTTGACGCAAGGGGTGGTCATTGCCGGTGGCGCTGAAGGTTGGCATGACTGAGGAAAAAAACCCATACACATGGCGTGGAAGGCTAGTGTCGTTGCTGGCTAGAGTTATGGGCCTTCTGATGGATGCCTGATGTAGGGTTGGCCACGGTGAAGAAAAGAGATGGAGCATCATTGGTTGAGATGTGGAGGAGCTGTTGATGGTGCTAGAAATGGAAGGTTGATGCTGGTCAATGGGATATATAGGGTTGGCATTGTTGGATAGCGGGAAGTGCAGGGCTGGTCACAGTGAGGAAAAGATTACTCGCTATTAGGGCTGTTCTTGAGAGGAGGCTGGTATTGCTACTGGAAGAAGAATAGGTCGTTGCTGGAGGTTGCTAGTGGTTAGGGAGTAACAAAATAGATTTAGGGTTTTTTTGTGAATAGAGGAAGGAATTTGGTGTTGTTTTTTTTATTTTCTTTAAAGTTTATATTTTTAGCCTCTCTTTTTTGTGTAAGATTACCACCTATTTATAAGTGAAAAATTTTATCTTCTTCCCCAATTGCTTGGCCCCTCAGTTTTTTCCTTTGCATTTTGGTCCCTTTGTCCAAATATTTTTTATTTTATTTTTATTTTTTTAAAAGGCTTGAAAAAAAACATCAACTCGATGAGAAAAATCAATAATTTTAAAAATAGCATGTGAAAAGCTGAATACATTGAAAAGAAATTTAAAATTTGTATTATTTTGAGATGACGCTGAAAATCTAAAAATAAGGCAAATACAACGAAGAACATATTTTTATTTTTTTCTTTCATTGTATTTTGAAAATATTTAGAAAAACAAGAGGTCAAAAATTGGATTATGACACTTGTAATGAATAAGAAGATTAAGTCTCTTTATAAAAACCAGACATGGAAGCTTGTTAAACCCCTAAAAGGCTAGAAGATTATTGAGTACAAGTTAGTTTGTAAGAGGACAAATGGAATCATAGGGGTTGAGGATGTAAGGTTTAAAACACGTCTAGTTGCTAGGAGATTTACACAAAGAAAAGGTGTTGACTTAAATGAATTGTTCTCTCCAGTTGTGAAGCATAGTTTTATGCGAGTATTGCTCGCTATGATAGCTTTGTTTAACTTAGAGCTTGGGCAGTTGGATGTTAAAATAGCTTTTCTACATCATGAGTTAAAGGAGAGGATTTATATACATCAGCCCGAATGTTTCATTTCTTAAAATTAAAAAAAAACCATACGTGCTTATTAAAGATGTCATTGTATGACTTGAAATAGTCATCAAGGTAATGATATAAAAATATTTGATACTTTTATTCTTGAACATGGTTATTTTAGGAGTGACTATGTTAGTTATGTACATTTCATTAAGCTCTTAAATGGTTCGTTTATGTACTTGTTGTTGTATGTTTATGACCTATTGATTGTCTCCAAAAACATGTCCGAGATTAACAGTTTAAAGGATCAATTAAATGGTGAGTTTGAGATGAAAGATTTAGATGCAGCTAAAAAGATCTTGGGTATGGAGATATATAGAGATCTAAGCGTTGAAAAGTTATACCTATCATAAAGGAAATATCTTGAGAATGTATTTAAGCTTTTTGGTATGTAAGACTACAAGCAATGGGTACTCCACTTGTAGCCTATTTCATATCATCTTTGGGTTTGTCACAAGAAACTGAAAAGAAGAATGAGCACATGTCAAGTGTTCTATATGCTTGTGCAGTTAGAAACATTATATATGTTATGGTCTGCACACATCTAGACATTTCACATGTTGTTAGTGTGGTCAACAAGTTTATTGGAAATCCTGGTATAGTTCACTAATAGGTTGTGAAATTGATACTCTATTATCTTACAGGAATTACAGATGACTTGGTATATGATAGGGGGTACTATTAACACTAGAAATAATATTGGTGACTTTGTAGATTCAGATTATATTGATGGTTTGGATAGGATGAGATTGTTGACGAGTTATGTTTTACTCTCCCGAGGTGTGCCATTAGTTGGAAAGCAATTTTACAATATATTGTTACCTTGTCTATAACAGAGGTTGAGTATATTGTATTGACAAAGGCAGTAAAAGAAGCTTTATGGTTAATAGTTTTGGTTGACAATCTTGACTTGTCACATGAGTTTATCGTTATACATTATGATAGCTAGAGTGATATTTATCTAGCCTAGAACTAGATTTACCATGAAAGGACCAGAATGAGTTGACTATAGGTATCACTTCATTCTAAGTATCATATTACAAGGTGTTGTATCAGTGAAAGAAGATTGCTACAACTAAAAACCCTGCAAATATATTGACGATATCTATCTCGATAATCAAGTTCAAACATTGCTTGGATTTGATTAATTTATGTAATACTTTAAATATGTTTAGTAGAGGCGATCAGAGAGGAGTTCAAGATTGTAAGTTGACTCAATTTAAGCCAAGGCAGACATTTATTGGATTTGTCTTAAATTATAGACCCAAGTGAGAAAAGAAATACACATGTATTAAATCTATACATAAAAGCCTACAATTATCATATTTTAAGGTAGAGATTTATTTGTAAGTACCTTCATTCTCTACACTTTGGTAGTTAGAAAGAATAGAGAAAATATGACTTTTAAGTTATTTTATGATTTTGAGTGAGAGAACAATTTATATGACACATTGTAATATTCTATTTTCTCATAATTAATTTTCTTCATCTTTTCACCTATAAAGTAGGCCTAAATTATCAAACAACATAAATTCTATATGTGTTCTTTAGTGATTAATTGTGTTTATATATACTTGCTAATTAGTTTGATATTCTTGAGTTGTTTCGATGCTCACTTTGTATTATAATTCTCACATATTTTTTATACAGAGCGTGTTTGGTATTGTAGTAATAGTTGTTTTTTAAAGTGTTTTTTGCATGGAAATATATTGAGATAATGTTTTTTTTAAAATATTTTTTATATGAATATATTAAAATAATCTAAAAACACAAAAAATTAATTTAAAATAAAAAAATAAAAAATTTAAATTTTTAAAAGACATTTTCAAGACGAACAATTGAATGGAATTGCGATGGACAACTTGGCTAGTTTTCTTTGGTGCTTTTTGTTTCTCAAACATGTGACTTGGTCATTGAAAATATTTTTATGGAAAATTGTTCATTTTGAGAGGGCTGCCCAAATTACTCATTACTTGAAAATTTCCAGAATTCGGATGGATGTATAGGGCGATTTGAGAAAATCTGGCTCGATTGACAGCTAACTGGTTTTGAGTTGGATGATTTGGAATTAATTTTCACAAATGAGCTTTACACCTTTCGCCTCTTCCATTCCATTCGATTTGGCTTTTCCTTGGACTGTCTAGCTAGGTCAGCAACTCCCTACACAATTCCTAGCTTCCTTGCTTGTTTACTCTTTTCGAGATTCCAGGGGACGAGCCAAAACATTAAAAAAACACCAAATAAAAAAATAATAATCAAAGAACGAAAATGTATTTGATACGGATACCATCTACATCTTCTCATCAATATCATCCACCAAGAATTTCCACGTTTGTAAAATACTAAATAAGTACCTGTAGCCAAAACAAAGTCAAACCTCCTTTTCTTGATTAAGCAAAACCCGCTTTCACCCCCACCCTTTCCTCTCGTTTAAGGGTCATGCTCCCTTCCGTGGCAACTCGTTCGGCCTTGTATTATATAAGGTAAACCCAGACAGTCTGCGCTCTCCATCAAATCATCATTAGTATCGGTTATATACAGTGGGATCATAGCCTCTTCTTCTACCTTTCCTAGCTTTTGGTGATTTGCTTCAAAAGCGTTACCTATAGATTGCAAGAAAAGAAAAGTATATATCTAGCAATGGCAGCACGTGCTCTTCTCTTGGCATCACTTGTTCTCTCCTGCTTTCTATTGCCTTGCTATGGATTTGTGCTCTTCTCTTCTCTGCAGAGGACTCTTGAAGTCACGGCCTCGCCAACATCCGGACAAGGTAACACGATCCGCATGGCATCGTTTTCTTTCTTGTCTGTTCTTGATTTTCAACTTCTCAGTTCTACTTTCAGATTTAAGGTTGTTTTCCCTCCTTGATCTCACCCTGCATCCAGTGCTACATCCAGGTTTAATGGCACAGTACAGAACTAATTATTAATTAACTTTGCAGTATTGAAAGGTGGTGTGG
Source organism: Populus deltoides (assembly GCA_015852605.2). Taxonomy (NCBI): domain Eukaryota; kingdom Viridiplantae; phylum Streptophyta; class Magnoliopsida; order Malpighiales; family Salicaceae; genus Populus; species Populus deltoides. The sequence goes on along the minus strand of CM027584.2, from coordinate 5,177,577 downwards.
ACAAAATCACCGTGACATGGGGGCTGAACCAGACCGTCGCAGCTGGGACTGACTCGACCTACAAGACCATCAAGGTCAAGCTATGCTACGCTCCCATAAGCCAAGTCGACCGTGGGTGGAGGAAAACTGTAGACAATCTAAAAAAGGACAGGACTTGCCAGCACAAGATCGTCTCTAGACCTTACAACCCTGCTAACAGCACCGCCCAGTCCCATGAGTGGACTGTTGAGCGTGACGTGCCCACTGCCACGTACTTCGTTCGAGCCTACGCTTACGACGCAGATGAAAAAGAGGTGGCTTACGGGCAAACAACAGACGCACACAAGACCACCAATCTGTTTCAAGTCCAAGCAATCAGTGGACGCCACGTCACAATGGATACTTGCTCAATATGCTTTAGTGTTTTCTCTGTCGTGTCCTTGTTTGGTTTCTTCTACAATGAGAAGAGAAGGGCAAAGAGGCCTCAGTGAAGGGAACGAGGCAAAAGATATCACATCACAATATGGGTCCATAGAGTATTGTAGTAGTGGGTTTCATGTTTACTTTCTTAAGCCTTCTGTATTGTGTTGTCCTTGGGGAAATGTTGACTGAATTTGCAATGGGAAAACAAGAAAAAAAAGAAGCGTCTATGTTTGGTGGGGAAGGTGTTACCTGTGTCGTCCTGGGGAAATGTTGACTTTGCAATGCGAAAACAAGAAAAGAAGAAGCGTCTGTGTTTAGTGGGGAAGGTGTTACCTAAGGGATGATAATTGCGTTTGTAATTGCCTTTAAAATGGTGTTTGTGAAAATTTTAAATCTTTTTTTTTTGAATTTTTTTTTTATGTTTTTGGATTATTTAAACGTGATGGTATTAAGAATAACTTTAAAAACTAAAAAATATATTTTTCTAATATATTTTTATTTTAAATAACTTTGAAATTATCAAATTTCCAAACATCCAGCAGCTGACATGTGATGGATAGTTTGACGAGGACCCTGCAATTAGTGCTGTTTGATTAAGAAACTGAATGAAAGCTAGTTTTTTCTGTCTTCGATCAATGTGTAATCATGGTCTCCTTCAAATTAAGTCAGCTGAATTTTTCTATCTAAAGAAGATGGTGGATGATGGTGATCCCATTGACTATGACAAGCAAAGAAACTTTGCTAGTGAAGTATTTAACGGTCATTATATGAAAAAAAAAAAAAAAAGAATCCTCGGACGAAAAATATAATGTACACATGAATGGCAATTTTACCAAAGAAATTTTAATTTACTGATATTCTCTCAAGTCTGCTTAAGGATTAAAGCTCATTTCAGTGCCCAAATGCATCTGTGCCAGGAGGACTCTCTAAGGCTGCTTCGAAGGACCTATGGTGTATTCCATGGGAATCACTTGAATGCCCACCTTTGTGATCGTGTCCAGAAAGGCATGCCTTGACACAATTGTACTGGTGGATTACGTTCATTGCTTCATCATAGTTCCAAAGAAGTGCTTCTTGAGATGAGGCACAAAGATCCAAAGGCAGATGACAACAAACTATCACTTTCTGCTCCAGCTTTGTTGCATCCTGAAGGATGCCATCTAACCATTTAAGTTGCTCTCTCCCAGCAGCTCCATTGAACATCACAAACCTCCTCTCAAGGCCCAGCAGTCCTGCTGGGCTGTTTTTATCTGAATTTGGGTTCTTCTTCCCTAGAAATTCCAATGCTTGTAGGGTTTTAGGATGACCTCGAGGCCATCCAATGGCACTGATATCATAGCCATCCAGTACGACTAGTCTGTGCTCTGGACCAGGTGAAAAATCATAGCAAGCATGGCCATTGAGACCCGGAATCTTCAAAAATGGTAGTAATTTGTCACGGGGAAGATTATAGAGGCAGTGATTACCAATCAAGTGAAAAACAGGACCAATGAATTTCTGAAATTCATTATTTACTTTCTTTACTCTAGAGACTGGTCCGGCGGACATTTCCCATCCACAAAATCCCCAAAGTTGATCACAAAGTTAAGATTCTGGTGGTTATTCCACTTTTTTACTGCCCTTTGCAATACACGAATGCTATGTCGATAATACCGGGGAACACCAATGAATGAATGACCGTCAGGAATATCAGCATACTGGACATCAGAGATTACACCAAATGAGAAAAGAGGTTGCTTCCCCGGTGAGCTTACCAATACATTTGTTGATCCCATTGCGTTGTCAGAACAGAATATCTGTCAGAGAAAAAGATGATTTATCATCAGCAAGGTCCTCCAAGAAACTGATCAAAAGATAAAGGAATCAACATGGGTAAGGAGGGATCTCAGAGTCAATGCGCTACTCATCATGGTTGTAGTGCATGTGTTACCACGGGAATAAATGATGCAGACTTAGAATATACATTCGGGTAGGTGGTCAACCATCAAACCAGATGCTATATACGCATCCTATCCATGAACTTTTATGCTGTATTTACAAAGAAAAAGGCATGATTGGTATATATTGAGAATTAATTCTATCCCTACAAGAATTCCCAAAGGTAAAAAAGCGGAAGAATTCAACATCATAGATGTGCATACAAGAACCTATGATTTATGAGTCCACAGTTGTGACCAATGTAAGGCAATTGGGTATATCACAGACAATAGAGAAGTGAACTTCCACTGATTTTTTTCCTTTTTATTTTTTTCTTCTTTTGCTCATTAGAACTCAAAACAAAAGATTTTTACAGAACCAGGCAACACACTTGAAACTCATGAAATTCAGCAAAAACACAGACCTCTGCTTTAAAGATTCTTGGGGGAGAAAACCCACACCTAAACAATTAATGTAAACAGATCAAGGAGATTAATCCTTTGACAAAGAGGAGCCGATTCTTAGTTACTGCACTCTGCATGATGCAGGATCTAACACAAGTTGATATATAAACAAGCAAGCAAACAAAAAGAAGAAGAACAACAATATAATAATAGAGTTTTGACTGGAAGTGTTCCATAAGAAACCATTGAATTTATCCTCTAACTAAGGCTAGTAGTAAACAATTGGAGGACTTGCAATGTTTTACGGTTAAGGCTACTGATGAAACAAACAATCTTTTCCAATAACATGAGTTATAGAAAAACAAAATCACCTGCATTACCCACTCCAATAACAAGATTTATACAAAAACTCTTAAGGAAATTTATTAGATACTAGAAAATCTCACTAAAAATCCATTATTTTTCCAATTCCAAAAAAGAATCCAGTGCAGATTTGGGACTCAAATATGATGCCACTCATATGAGAATTCTAACCAACCATAAAGTACACTGAAAACCCAGATAAAATAATAAATAAAAAAACAATTATGCCATACTGGATTAGCCCAATTACCCACAGAACCCAATCACAATAATCTGCTCTATGTGATCCAATACAAACAACATCTACTGACTTGAGATAAACCCAGAACTTATTTTTTCTTCTACCATTCCCCAAAGCAGAAATAGATAAAAAATCTTTCCGTATAATTATGAAAGCCAGAAACAGCATTGCCTTCTAGTATCGTCAAAGCAAAGAAAATCCAAAACTTAAAACACAGAAATTCAATAACATAATCGTTAATTTATCCATATATAGATTAAAAAAATGAAAAAGGAAAGAGAGATGACATTGTCGGTTGCTTACGATTGTTTGTTAGAGAGACAGACAGAGAGAGTAGTGACGACGAAAAGGGGGAGGAGGTGATAAATCAAAACGACAAGGTTCGTTTGTTTGGAACGGGAAGGCCCGTGGCGTTAGCCAGTTGTCCATGAATTAATCGACAACAACTCCTTTCGTATAAAAATGGAAATAAATTGACCTGTATTCATTTGTCCCAGACATTATAGCAGTTTTAGCGTCACACGTGGTATAGTCTTCACCTTCTCTTTCGTTGATTTTTTTTTCCCTCTACCTTTCATTCTTATCAATAAACGAAACGATGGGATTTCCGTAGGCAGCAACAATCTTCACAACATCTGTGTACATGCAGATCCTTACCCAGATGGGATATTCAAGAATCAATTCATCCCTGGAAAGAAAACAAAAGCGACTCTCCTTCTTTACTTTTGGCACAGAAAAAGACTTCTAGCGACGTGCAGACATTCTTGATGACCTTTTTAATCTTTACTTAACTATGTTTCTCAATGTGTCCCTTTTTGGCCACAACATCTTGAAAGCTTTCACTGCTCAGTCTCATCATCCAAGTTTCATTGTGTTGACATCATTTTGAGCACAAAAGAATAACAGAATCCTTTAATTTTTTTTAGATTTGATATAAGATTACTTGATTTATTTGTTAAATCAAACTAAGATTCTTGTCGGAAAGAATACGAATTTAAACATGGGTTGTGGTGGGAGATTTGGTAATTTGATACTTTAAAAAATATATTTAATTCTTTTTAAAAGTGTTATTGAAGAAATTTTTAGAAATGTTTAGATTTGATTAAAAAAAAACCTTGTTTGTTATAGATTATAAATGTAAATGTTGGAAATTTTAAAGCTTTTAGAATAGTTTTTTATTTTATTTTGAAGAGCTTGTATGATATTTTGATAAAGAACTCTTTTTAGATGTTTAGATTTAATTCAACATAATTTTATTTTTTTAGATTTTAAGTGTAAATAAAAAAAACTTGAAAGCTTTTTAAAAAAAAAATTAAATTAAAGAGTTTCTTTTTTTAAAAAAAAATTATATCTCCAATAATTTCTTTTTTTTTTTCTCCCTCTGGGTTTTTAGAATTATTTTTCAATATCACATAGTGGTTAATTTTTATTGATGAAATATTATATTTATGATAAAATATCTCATTCTATGTGTCAAAAAAAAAAAATATAAATATCAATTTATTTTCTGCATTATTTATTTTAATTTTATTTTATCCTTTTATATAAAAATAAAATAAAATAATTACATATAGAGAGATTCCCATTGTGTCTACCAGAAATAATTGGTAGAGAAGTTTTGCTTCTACACATTGAGATTCTCTCCAAATATCCAAACATTTCTGGTAGACACAATGCTAAAAGGGAACTGTAAACGAGAAAAAATAAACCGAAAAGAAAAGCCGCAACATTTCTCTACGTACAACAAAATGAATAAAAAAAATTCCATTTATTAACAAGCGATTCTGTTTTCTATATAATTTTTTATTTTATTTTATGTATCAAGAAATAACAAACACATCATCGCTTGTTAATATATGTATCAGATAATCTGGGCCGAAAGTTCCATCTAATATTTTATTCAATCACACTTCCTGATGAGAGAAGCCGAGTTCATGATCATGGACAAGAAAATATAGCTCATGAACATACTAGGAATTTAGAGTAGAAAAATAAGAATGAACACACTGAATTTTATGTCGTGTGGTCAGAAGGGCAGGAGACATTACAACAAAGAGGCTTAAATTGCAATTTCATTTCGAGTTCCTATAAACTTGCACTAAAGCTATATGAGATGTAAAAGGAGATCTTGAATTGAAATCTTATTTGATTTCCTGTAATCCAACAGTGAGCTATAATGAAAGAAGTAGAAAGTGATGATTCTAGTATTACAGAAGCATGCATCAAATGGTGGGAAAGAGATGAGAGGAGCTGTGAATAACGGAGTTGTACAGGATCCTGACCCCAAAAAAACTTCATCTGTATAGCAAGACCCTCATGTTTAGAATCTCTTGTATTTCTGGGTTTCTCTATAAATCAACATCACCTCCACTTTTACGAGGTGGGATTTGTTCAACTTTATGATATTGACCTCCCATTGCTGTCTGGATAGAGAGCCTGATAAACAAGCTTATCTGGAAGTTCCTTTGTAGCCTACAAAGTGAATCAAAGGAAGATGAGTCTTAGAGCCCAAAACACTTTATAACAATGAAACGAGAAATTGACAATACTGTTAAGCCAACCTGGAAGTGTCTCATGTGCAATATCGGTTCACAACCAACATCCGCAATTGATTTTCCATTTGGAGTTCGCAATTTAAATCGGCCAGCTTCATATGCTGCAACTTTATTTTTCTCGCCAGGCAGGTGATGGCAAACTTTTAGAAGTGAATTAAGAGAATTCATCTGGTAGATCATAGTAAAACCAAATAAGCAGCATAACCAAGGTATAAATTTAAAAGACTTTACAGCTCAAGTAAAAACCAGAAGGCAGCTTTCACCCAGCCCTGTTTGTTTACATGCCTCAAGAATTATAGCAAAATTAACATTAGAGAAGCCAGTCAGATCATGTAAAATGTGACACAAATGCAGATTGAATCTTCAGCAATTGATTCACCAGGGCAATCCCTAGGATAATTTGGGATAAACAAAGATGTTTCCTGACTTCCAGCATGGAAGGAAGCATTTCAGATGTGTGAGTAGCACATTGGCGTGGGGACCTTGGCAACAGAGTAGTTAAGGATATACAATTATCTGCAATAGTATTGCGAAAAGCATGTAACCGAGACAGACAGCAGTCAGGACTCAGGACTGATAGATTTGATTATAGACCAAAGTAAATAAACCAATGCAGACAGTTTGCTACTAAGCATACACTAACCTTCATGTATGGACAGGATGCACAGCCACCATGAATAGAGCATCCCTCCCCGCTAGCAGCTCCAGGTATAACAGGCAATATGATGTCACCAACTTTAACTGAATTTAGGCCTGAGGTCGAATTTGTTGATGTTCTTGTTATTGAATCCGATGAGACTGGAAAGACAATTTCAACATTCACTTTTGCTTTCTCAGAAGACTTTGTAGAACCTAACAAATGACGAACTGCTGCAACAATTGAAGTAACCATTCCTGATTCAGTTCCTAACACAAACCGGAGGTGATCATTGACATCTCTATCCAGAGCCTCTTGCACCCTCTGCTTTATAAAATCTAATATATTTTGAGTGGAACCCACTACTCCCATTCCTCTTCTCTTTGCTTCCATCGCTAGGGAAAACATTTCTCCAGGGACCTCAAGATGAGCAGTTAAGAAAGCATCACAGTACATATCATTTATTTTCTCCACAACTTCATGTCCAAATAGATGATGAACAATACATGTTCCATCCTGATACAAAAACAGCATACTATCAGAAAATATTGGAAACAAGGTGGTTAGAGGGCATTAATCCACAAATGCAGGAGAAAATAAAGATAAAAAGAACGCATAGAGAGAAATATTATATTTGTGATAATCAGCTACGTGCAAAAAAAATATAGATAATAAGCTAAAAAGATGTTGCAGTAAAATACAATTATAAAATTGCAGTGACAGCCTTCCAAGGGCAAGAATGATGCCAAACTAACATTATTGATAACAAATCATAAGGAAACATGGTAGCATGAGCAAGTGTCATTGTCTGCATCCTGTCAAAGTCAAGAGGGTCTGTGACTCTGGCCTCAAACTGTAACATTAGAGTCTCCTAAAGAGGGAATAGCGATTGATGCCCAATTTAAAGGATGTTTCAATGAGCTTCCCTTCATGTTGCATTACAACGTTGCGAAAAGGTAAGCCCCTGCATTTCAGCATTCCAAAATCCCACAAATTTTTATGATGAGATGAGGATAAAAAAAGGAAAAATTAATGACTGCCACATTCTAAACTGAGGCCTCCATCTGCAATGTTATAGACAGAAATATTTCTCATGCCAACAAAAGGTGGGAAAAATTGCTCGACATATAACCAAATGATGATTGCATGATGTACATCATAAATACAGCTTTCAGCAGCAATCCCATTTTGTAATACGAACTGAGCTGCAACTGCTTCATTTATGTCCTCAAGGGGATGCCCCAGCAGTAAATACTTGGGACTTCCAGTAGGGGGTTTCAGATTCAAATTTTGGGAGGCATGGATGGGAATTTATGGAATGGAAAGGGCTACCCTCCAGTGGATCAAAAAAAAAAAAACAATAAACTGCTCCATGTATTGGCAGTCATCTTCAACTTGCTTTCCCATTTTAGCAAGGAAACTTGTGCAATGATTTACAAACAAAACAACTGAAAAAACCAGGCTTCTAAATGCATATGACATATAGCTTCATTACAGACAAAAAATCCAAAAGTCAACTCCATTGTATTTTAGCTTCTTCATGAATCAAAATGAAAGATTACCTGATAATAATGTAAACGAGGAAGCAGTGATCTGATGGAATCTCCATTATGTGCTGGATGTACCTCGGCAATTTCTTCATCAGACATCATTGTCATCTGCTGGAACAATTTTGCAATATTGGCACCCATGTATGAATCAGGCCCATACCATATGTTTAAATCTGGAATTTGAGCAAAAGCCTGTGGATGAAGGGGACATGAGAAAAAAACAGAAAAAAAACAAAGGTGACCTTTTTAGGTGCTTCACACCACATTAAAAGATTCAAAAGGTAAAAGCACTCTTATAGCAACTACTAACCTGAAGGATAGTTTGCACAACATTTGAAGAAGTACAAGTGATTGTAGGCACAAGCTCATGAGCATAAGCTTTCGTCTCAAGTGAAGTGTTAATGTAGATAACATGTAAGGATGGAGGAGACCCAGAGGCAGCCCCAAGATAACTCATATAAGCAGGAGTAGACGCAGCATCTGCTAAAGAACAACCAATGCGCTCATTTGACATCCTGTACACGCCAACCTGCAGTAGAATTAACCGTACATGGAGACAACAAATTTCATTTCATCCATAATTCTGTGTACAAAATTCAAAAGGTTGACAAGATGTTGAAAATCTAATACATTAACATACTTCATTTTATGCACCATCCTCTAAATCAAACACTGACAAAGGGTGCTTCATACCAGTAAAAGAAATAGAAAAGGACAAGACACTGACACAATTATAATGAGCAACGAGAATGATATACCTCTCCAAAGCCAGCTTGATCAAGGATTGCACGCACATTTTCTGACATAAAATCTACACCCAAAACAGTAATGAATTTGCATCCAGCTTCAGCCATCTTAACAGCACTATCTGCCATGACCAATGAATCAGATATGTGGATGTGAGGCCACTGCTTCTGGGCAGCAGTCAAGACACCTTGAACTTCAGGATCCATGTAAAAATGAGCAACAACACCAATTTTCTTCTCCTTCAGCTCCTTGACAAGCTCTTGAACCTTAGACTCATCTGGGAACAAATATCTTGCCTGCAATTAAACTAAAATAAAACTTAGGATTTTAATAAAGACATAAAGTTTATCACCAGTAACATAAACAACAAATACAATTAAATCATTTTAAAACATCATTATAATCTCCTTGCCCACTCTCCCAGTTGCTAATCCGGAATAGAAATGCAGACACGTCTCTAATGTAAATGTCTATCGCCTACAAAAGAACACCACAGGCCCGGAAGAATATGATTTCACCCAAAAGAGGAAAAACAGAGGATTTATGATAACAATTAAGAACCAAAAAAAAAACAAGGGAAAATCATCAGCCTTTATTAAACATGAACTAGAATTTTCCAAGAAAAAATTAATAACAGAACCTCAAAAAAATCATCTCGAAATTCAATCTCCAAGACCTACAAACAAAACAAAAAAAAGGACCTACAAGCAATCTCCAACATGTGTAAAATGTATTCTACTGATCTCTTCAGTGTTTTTTTTTTCTATAATCCTAGCCTCATCTGTCCAATTCGACATCAAATTTGCCTTCTTTTATTTCATCTAATCCAATCAATACGAAGGAAATTTGAAAACTTTGATCCTAACCTGGGCCTCAGCATAACTCCCCTTCGCCTGAATCCCATCTGAACTAACAACCAAAGATGGAAACGGATCGAAATCCTTCTTCCCATCTCTTTCAGCCACTAACATCCTCGCTCTCTTTTGCATACTAACCAAAACATTATGCCACGTATTCACTCTCGACCTCGCTCCAACAGGCAACCCAACGTTCAAAGCTGTCAAATCCTCTGTTGTCACCTTCAAAACCTCCTCTGGCACCGCCCCATCAAGCACCCAAATTAAACAAGCACAAAACCCTCTTGTAATCTCTGAATCACTATCTGCCCAAAACCTCATCTTCCCATATTGGTCTAGCTGTGCCTCCAACCAGACCTGGGCAGTGCAGCCCATGACCCGGTTCGAATCAACCCGAGAAGAGTCTGGTAGCGGAGAGAGGAAGGTTGCATAGTGGAGGAGGCGTTTAACACGGTCGACTGGTTGAGAGAGGGACTGGAATTCGGTGATTAAATGGTGAAGCTTACTTGGGACAAGCTCAGTTGTCTGTGAGGGAGAGAAGGTGACTGCTGTGCAGATGAAAGGTGAGGAATTTGAGGGTTTTGGATTTGGAGGAGGTGAGTGGATGCATTTAACAGATTTGAAGGTGGAGAAAGAAGGGAGTTTGGTTTTCTTGTAATGAAAAATAGGGGTTTTCTTGGTGCGGTTAGGGTTGGGAGAGATGGTTGTTTTTAGGGAGGAGATTGTCGCTGTCGTGGAGGAGTCCATGGTGGTTTCTTTGGTGGTGCTGGTGGCGGTGGCGGCTTCTTAAAAAGTGTGTGCGCGTTGGGAAGAGGGATGGAGACTATGGAGAGCAGAAAAAGGGAGAGCCTTCTATTAATGTAAGGTCAGGAAGAGAGAGAAACAACGAAGGAAAGGGAAGGAGGCGCGAAACTTTATCGACCCCAAGATAATAGAAACTTCCAATATTTTTATTAGAAAATTCAATTTAAACCCTAACATATTACCTCATTACAATTAAATCCCCCATATTTTGATTTTATCAATTTACTTCAATGACAAACAATATCATATATCCTTTCATCAATTCTTTGTTAATAGCACTTAAAATACTTACATATATTCGTTAAGTATGCTTATATGTAAGGCATCGAGATAAGTTTATTGCTATCAAATTAACAAAATATAAAAGTATTAAGAGCAAAAATATCATTTATTTATATTACGAGTCTGTTAGGTATTATGGTACGGTTGTTTTTTAAAATCCTTTTTGTTTGAAAATGTACTAGAATAAAATTTTTTATTTTTTAAAATTTATTTTTAACATCAGCACATCAAAACAATCTAATAATATAAAAATTAAATTTAAAACAAAACAAATCTAATCTAAGTTTTTACGAAAACACTTTTCAAAAGCAAAAACAAACGAGACTTACATGTCATTTGTTGGAAGAAAATTCAAGTAAATTTTGAAATTTAAGATTTTTAAAATTTTTGTTATGTTTAGATTAATTTTTATAGCATGTCATAATTTATTTTGAATCTTGGGATGGATTCACTTAATTAATTGGAAAAATATTTTAAATATTACAAATAATTGATGGATAGAGAGATGGCATTATCTAACATTGAACATGTTTAGGGTAAGATTGATAAAATCAAAAGACTTTAGCTCAATCAATAGCACAACAATACATTAGGGGCTAAAGTTAGGTTTTTTTCTAATTTTTTAAGCATTACGTTCTGTGTTTTTTATTTATATATATATATATATATATATATACACACACACATCAAAATGATAGGAAAACAATAATAAAAAAATAATTTAAAAAAATAAAAATAGCTTTTAAAAAAAATATATTTTTTTTAAATAATATTTTTAAAATATAAAAACAAACATCCTTTTACAACTTATCATCGTAGTCTAGAGGTGGTGACCCAATTAATTATTAGTTAAACAAAAACCTCATGAACCATGAAGTTTTGCCCTTTTTTTTAATAGGGTCAATGACATGTTTTGCCCCCTTTTTTTATTATATGAATTTTACCTTGATGATATTGATTCTGCTAAAGTTTTCTCCTTCCATCCAGTTAGATTATATTGGGTGCCACGTGTCAAAAATCTATACAACAAGGAACAAAAAAAATACTTGGGAATTTTAAATTTAATTAAAAAAAGAAAAAAACATTTGAATTATTAAATAAATTAAATTAAATTGACAGAAAAGAGCCTGTGATTTAGAATTTTAAGTTATAGAAGTATTTAAGAAATTAAAAGTTAATTATTGGATTAAATATATTTCTTCTTGTAGTAAAAAAAGTTTATTTTTTAAAATTAGAAATTAAGTTGATTCTGAAGAAATATTACATAAATGAATTAAAATAACATCAATTAAATCAGATTAGAAATTTAGGGTAAAGTATACATTCTTTATTCCTATAATTTTACTTTAATTTCTTAAATATCCCTTAATAGAACCTATAAGAAGGTATAATCTATATATAAAAAACTGCCCATAGGCAAAATTTATGAAAACTCAAGAGTATAAGGACAAAACATGTCAATTTCAGTGAATGTGTTCGGGAAAGAGATGACGTGGATTTAAAAAAAAAAATATTCAGAAATTAATAATATAATAAGCACAATTAAAAAAAATGTTTGAGAATTGATAATAAAAGATATAAGAAGGCAGATTACAAAATTAACCCTGAAGGTGAGAAACTTAGGGAATCATGAATCAAAAGATTGTTTCCTCTTCTCATGATTAACTGTTTCAAGTGATTAAATGGTTATAATATTAATACTAATGCAAGGATCCAATAGAGATAAAAGAATAAAAAAAATAGGCAGGGACCTATTCAAGATTATTCTTATAGTTTGGGGATCTTTTTGAAGTTTGCCCTTTTGTTTTTTTAATATGTGATGGAAAGGACGAAACCCTAACCGTTGTTAAAAGAAGAAGAGAAATAATATAAGCCATAATGATATGATGCGTCAACCAGCAATCAATTGTTCCTCATTGCTCATCTTTTGGTCCACAAAACAAAAATATTAACTCAAATTGGACCACTATGCACGTTGATTAGTCACCTTGTAAAGTTGGCTGAGTACGTTTATTTTTATTTTTTAAAAACATTTATTTTAATATATTTTTAAATAAAAAATATTTTAAAAAATAACTATTAAACAGTTAGAAAATAATAAAGTGTTAATCTAACGATTAAAATATCATTATATCCCTGTAAAAATAAAAACACAAATCCAATCAACAGAAATTATATTTATTAAGAGTAGCAACGAATGGAATTAGTATAATCCTTTAAAATAGAGTATGAAACCTTTCGGTGGTTATATATATATATATATATATATATATATATATATAACCACCGAAAGGTTAACCACCACCCAATAACGTTTCGGGAGACTTTGACAATATTTGTGCTTTCCAAACATTTCGGCCTTTCCGGGGACTATGGCCATAGAAAAAAGTGTCCCGTGCGATCTAGCCACTTGTAAGTTGCGAGAGAGAAGCTTGGCTACTACAGCCACTAAAACCAACGGACAAATTGCAAAGAGAACCTTAGCCGTGCCTGATTTTGCTTGGTTAATTGTTTCCATCCCAAGCACCACGCCAGCCACAAAAATGGATCTCTCTCAGCCGTCGTCACTACGGCTCCACCAAATCTCACTTTGCTGATACACTGATATGCAAATTTCTATAAAAACACATTAAAATTAAAAAAAAATATTAAAAAAAACATAGAAACAACAGAAATTATGACAAACATCCTCTTATAGCCCAGCCAAAACGAATCAATTTTCATGGCGGCGTTGTCTGCGATGCCCTCTCGAAGTTGCAAAGGCAAGTGTACCTTTCAGCAATGCCTTCTTAAAGTGGCGAAGGCACCGTCCATCTGATCATTCTACGAAGAAATTTCCACTACTTCCCGCAATTTTAATCAAATAAAATCGTCTATCAAGTAAATAAATTAGCATATCTAGTCGCCCTTGACTGGGAAAATAGGTGTTAAGGACTCGTTTGTCGTAACAATATAATCATGTTTTTTATTTTATTTTATTTTTGTAGTATTTTAGATCATTTTAATATATTAATATTAAAAATAAATTTTTTAAAATAAAAAAAATATTTTTCATATATTTTCAAACAAATATACACATTAAAAAATAATTACCGCCCTACTAAATATACCCTATGTACCCATCAATTTTTACAAGATATATAACTAATAAAAAATTACTCATTGTCTTTTTTTTTATTTGACCATTCCACGGTAGGGAGCCGGCACCTATTTTTTATAAGAATCAACCTTTACCCAATTTATGTTGATTTTACTATGTTATTATTTTTTTTACTTCGAAGTTATCAAAACCTTTATGCGAATTTTAAATTTAATATGTATTAAAGGACATAATAATAAAAAAAAATTAATTTTGATTTTTAAAATGATAAAAAAATGGGACAATTAAAAATTACAAAAAAAACCATGACTTGAGTCATTTTTTAATTGTTATTTTTTTAATTTATCTTTTAATATTAGGCTGATTGAGAATTGAACTTCATAATTATTTTTTTAATTTTCTTTTTACGAGATTATTACGATCTCATGACTTGAGTTGCGAATTTTGCTGGTCAGCTAGGTTGACTAGAGTTTTTTTGGTCATTTTTTGAATTGATTATAGATTTTTTTAATTTCATCATTCAACATTGGACTGATTGAAAATTAAACTTTATAATTCTTTTCAATTTGTTTTTATGAAGTTATCTTGTTCTCCTAACCCAGGTTTGACAAGTAAACTTGGATCGATTTGAGTTTTTTTTGTTTTTTTTTCAGTTTAATCCTTCGATATTGAGTTGATTAGGATTGAGATTCATATTTTTTATTTACTTTCTTTGGGTTTATCATACTCTTATAGCACGGATCGCGAGTTAGGCTGATTGACTCTATTTTTTGTCCTTTTTAGATGATTTTTTTTAAATTTAATCCTTTAATATTGTGTTGATTGAATATTAAGTTTCATAATTTGATTCAAGTTTTATTTTTTAAGGTTATCTAGATCTTATAACTAGGGTCACGAGTTTGGTTTGTTGACTCAAGTGGTTTTTTATGTCATTTTTAAATGATTTTGTTTTCAATTTCATCCTTATATACTGCGTTGATTAAAAATTGAGTTTAATAAGTTTTTTGGATTTGTTTTATCTAAGGTTATTAGATTCTTATGACTTGGATAGTGAATTTAACAAGTTAATCCAAATCAATCTAAATTGTTATTATTTTAATATTTTAAAAATATATTATATATATTTTTTTATAATTAAATTATATTTTTATCGGCTGTTTGAGTTGTTTTTGTACTTATTAAGTCAATCATATTACACCAGTTCAATCCCCCGCGTAGATCTAATCTTGACTATATGTTCTTGTATGCAACTTTCTTGGTGCAAGAAGCAAAATTAATCTTGAAGTCTATGTCTTATATGATGATGGGGTGTGTGTGTTTTGTGTGTGAAAGTGAAAAGCTATAAATAGAAAAGAAAAAAGAAAAAAGAAAAAAAGAACCATATCCTAATGATTTAGACGTTTTGGATTCAAATGATATCCATCAACATGGAAAACTCATATACACAAGTTCACGCCATGGAATGAAAGGCTCATGAACCTCCACAAACACACATATAGCTAACACTGTATTTGCCTCGATTCATTGAATTGACTATAAAAGTCGTATCATTGGGTGGGTGGGAGTTAAAGTTGAGATGTGCAAGTCTTCTGCCTTTAATCAGTAACAAAGTGCAAAATCAAAGGAAAACGTCCAAGAACAAGAGGCGTTTCACTGGGAAAATAGAACAAACGGTGTTTTTTTTTAATTGTTTTTCTTTTTAATTTAATCTTTTAATATTGGATTGATTAAGAATTAAATGTTATAATTTGATTTAAGTTTCATTCTTTGAGGTTATCTCAATCTCACAACTAAGATCGCGAGTTTAGTTTGTTGACTATATTTTTTTTAAATGATTTTTTTTTTTAATTTTATCATTCAACATTAAGTTGATTGAAAATTGAGCTTCATAACTTGTTTCAATTTGTTTTCTATAGGGTTATCTCGGTTTTATAACTTGAGTTTGATATGTTAACTTTGATTGACTTAGCTTACTTTTAATTTGGATTTTGTTTTTAATTTCATCTTTATATATTGGGTTGATTAAGAATTGAGTTTAATAAGTTTTTTGGATTTGCTTTTTATAGGGTTATTAGGTTCTTATAACTTGGATAACGGATTTAACAAATTAACCTAAGTTGATCGAAATCCTTATATATATTTTTATTTGTATATTTAAATTATTCGCTGCATAAGATGTAATCTTGCATATATGTTCATGCATGCGACTTTCAAAGAACCATATCCCAAAGATAAATGCTTCTTGAATTTATCTTTCAAACTGGATCTTGTTTCTATGCACGTTTTGTGTCTCGTTATATCACGCGCCAGCCTGCAGGCAATATGATTTGGCTGGAAGGGTGGTGCTTTCTATTTATTAATATATTAAAATAATGTGTATCTATATATTTTAAAAAATTATTTTTGATATTACTATATGATGATTTAAAAACATAAAAAAAATTAATTTCAAATAAAAAATTCTAATATTTTAAAAAAACCATTCAAAACGCAATTCCAAAAATTAATATGTTTAATTACCTTGTGTGCTTAATATGAAAAAACCTCTTGAATATTTAATTAACATAAGCTTTATTTTTTTTAGATTTATTTACCATATTTTTCAATATTTTTTAATTATATACAAATTACCGAGATTTTATTTGAATGTTTCATTTAAAATTTGCTTTCAAAATCATAATAGATTTTTGTTTAAAAAACAGTATTTGCAATTTATAAAATATCCTGTAATAAATTTATCATTGATTTTATAATTATTTTTTTATTGTATTATTAAATATAATATAATTTTAAAAAATATAAAGTCTAAGAGTTCTCAAGTTTGATATACCGAATTAATTAGATTTAATAATAATTTAAAAACTTTTCTCAAATACTTTTTTAATGTTTTTTAGAAAATTTGCTTTCAAAACCATAATAGATTTTTGTTTAGGAAATTAATTGTGATTGTAATTTATAAAATATCTCAATCAATTTTGTAATTGTTTTTAAGTCTGGTTAAGAGTTTTTAAGTTTAAATTTTGGAATTAGATTTAATAATAATTTTAAAAAATTTCTCAGATATTTATTTAATTTGACGTAGCATAAAAGTGACGTACTAGGTCCCACTAAACAAACTTGGAGCAACATAATCTCCATCCAGTTGCATTTAGATTAGATTCATCTGCACATTAGACATGGTCAAAGCAGGAAAAACGAGAGAGAGAGAGAGAGAGAGAGAGAGAGAGAGAGAGAGAGAGAGAGAGAGAGAGAGCTTCCACACACTGTGACAATTACCAATGGACATGAGCATGTGTTGTTCTTGAGCATTTATTTAGTTTCTCTTACAATGGTGTCTCCTGATTTCCAGCCAGCCAGCCAGCCTTATTAACAAATGATCATCGAACTTTGAAAAACATTCATCGAGGGTAGCCGTGATCTTTTCTGATATTTTATCTCTGTTTTGCCATTGTTGATGGAAATTCGGAAGGTTAACATATATATTCCAAGTTGTTTGTCATCACAGGTAAGGGCTGATACAGAAATTTTTCCTATCCTGGGCTGTCAAGTAAATATATATAAATTATTTTTCAATCATTAATTTATATATATATAAATTTTTCAAGTTAATAATAAAATTTTAATTCAAATTTAAATTATATAAAACTAAAAAAATAAAAATAAATTACACTATCGAAGTTGCACCCTTCCATATTTTGTGGAATAAAATTCATCAATGATCGAAGCCGAATAAATATCTTTAGTAAGCTCTCGTTCAATGCAAATCATCATAAAAATATGCTAAAATCTCATATTTCATTTTATTACGAAACACAGTTTTAACATGTTTTATTGCTGAAAATACTCGTTTTATGGTGGCAATGAAAATAAACAAAGTCAAAATAAGATGAATCAACTTGTCAATTAAATGATAGTGCTGTGATTTATTTATTTTAACTAATCATCGACATAATTCAGAAATGGTAGACACATTCTAAAAGTTCTTATGATGAATCACATCAATCTAATAATGCTCTATCCGAGATCTCAAATAATACATTTCCTGTTCATTGAAATCTTCATGATAAAATTTCTTAGCAAGCTTGCAAATAGCATCAACTTTAAATGATTTAAAGTTGTTCTTAGGTTTTAAAGCAGAGTTAAGTACAATGAGTTTAATTGTCTCATCACTGAATCTAGAATTTAATTATTCATACTAAAAATCTATTATTGAGTTAAATATATAAATGACCTGATTGATAAACTGTCACTGTTTTTTGTTATTGATATAAATGACCTGTACTCTTTTTATACGAAGTATTTATATGTAGTATTTCAATCTCATATTGTGTGCAAACAGATTACACATATGTAAAGAGAAAATCAAATCCGGCATCTCTTAAATTTGAAGCAATGCTTTATTAGTTGGTAAAAAATAAGATATAATTAAATCAATTTTCAAGTTCAGAAGTAGAAGTTCTCTATCTTTTTCAAGAAGACAATATTTTCTTTTTATCTAATAAAAGATAGACTATTCATATCTAAACTTAATGAAAAATATTCAATTTTCTTAATTAGGATTTCACTAGTATTTTATTTAGGTTATTTGCTAATAATAATTTTATCTTCCCGATTAATATTTATCTTTCCTATTTTATAAGAGAATTTATTATAAAAGCTCATAAATGACCGTATAAAATAATTAAATTTTAATAAATGTATTAACAAGATTTAGTTAATGGATGTCACGAGAAAACTGGTTAGTTTTTTAAATTTTAACCAAACTAAGATTAATATATTTTATAACATCTTGCTTTTAATATTGTAATATATATCGACTAAAATCTTTTAGTCTACATGAAATCTAAAATAAATTTATATTTTTTAAAATATTAAAGATAAAGGAAAGAATATAATTTTATTATTTTTTTATTAAGATATTCTTATCAATTTGTTGGATAAAAGATAGATTATTTATATAAAAACTTAATAAAAAAATTCAATATTTCAAATAAGTTTTTACTGAGTTATGTGTTTTAGTTGTTTGCTAAGAATCATTTTACAATCCTAAATAATATTAGACGGGAATATTAATGCTAAATCAGGGTTTTTTTAATATGAGAATACATTTAGAAAAAATTAATTTAGAGCACTAAAAAAACTTTTTTCAAAACTTATTAATTGCTGCATTTAATTACTGTATTTGTGTGTAAATTAGAGTCTTGAACACTGATTTATTTTTCTAACTGGACTACAGCTCAACTCAGCCTTTTACACCCCTCCGCCTGTGATCACAGGTATTGTTCGGAGATCAAAGATTACATTTCTCTGCTTTCATTTTCTAAGAGTATCGTAAGGATAGAGAAGATCTTGATGATAGACAAATGAGCTCATAGCCAACCGATTTGTGGTTTTGCTACTGTTTTTTAAAGAAGTTTCAACTGAAAGTTATCCATTGTTATTTATTTTTATTTTAAGAATATTATATTTATTAAAAATAATATTAATGTTAATTTCAGAATGGATTATTATCGAACATATTTATATTGAATCCATTTAATAAACAAGCTAACAAACTCAAATTGTAATTGAATTCAGATAATATAAATTATACATCAAATCAATCAAATTATATGAAAATGATCAAATTGGATTCGAGTCATATAATCTGGACAATATATTCTTATATTTTTAGAATATTATATTTATTAAAAATAATATTAATATTAATTTTGAATTAGATTATTATCGAAGCAGATTGAGATATATTGAATTCATTTAATAAATAAGTTATCAAACTCAAATCGTAATTGAATTCAAATCATATAAATTATACATCAAATCCATTAAATTATATCAACCTTTACTTTTTGAGTATTTTTAAGTACAGACAAAAACCATATAGTTTTGTTATATACTGTGTTATTTCGATCAATATGAGATTTAAGTAAAGAACAGCAGCACTGACGTAAGGACATTACTATATGAAGGCATCTAATTAAAAAAGAAGCATGCAGGGAGGGGACCTGAGTTAATTTGATTCATATTTCTTTGGTATTAATTTATTTCTAGAACAGTTTTCGCTAGACTAATAATGTGGTTGCGGGTGAGGTTCCCCGCAACCATATATCTCAGTGTTTAGTAATAAAAAAAAAGTGATTTTTATTTTTGAGACCCATCAATTTTCACTGTTGCGCCACAGGTTTGGAGAAGCAGCAAAATGTGCTTCTCCTGGTGATTTCCTCTTAACAGTGGAGCCATGCTCCACTGTTCAGTTGTTTTTTTTTGAAAAGTCAGTGCAGTTAATTTATTTCACTCGCACTGTTCACGTGAACATGAACTTCTAATTTTTTTTGTTTTTTTTAAAAATAGTTTAATGTGAATTAAATTTACTCGTACTGTCATCTCAATTTTATTCCTGATAATATGTTACCTAATTTTATTGCACGCTCAAAAAATCATGCAAACTGTAGTTCTTGTCGAATGAATTTTGTGCGTAATGAAATTGTAATTTTTTTTTAAAATTGAGTTTTACTCGAAAAACTAGTATTTAATATTATTTAATAACACTATGTAAATTAGAAGAATATCACATGATGACGTAGCATTTGTGAAATTTGATCGCAATTCCAATTATGTTCTTGCCGGGTCTGACCTAGTTAAAAAAAATTCAGTTTTTATTTTTATTTTAATTGTGTTTTATTCAAAAAATTAGAAGGATATCACTTGATGACGTAACAAAAAATTCAGTTTTTGTTGTTGCGTGCTTAAGAAATCATGAAAAATATAGTCATTGTTGGATAGATTTCGTATGTGATGACATTGCATGTAGTTTAATGGAATAATAAATAAATTTTGATATCAATATTATTTATTTCATGATGTAATAATAGTAGTTAAATTTACAATATTTAAATTAAAAATATTTTTAATTATTTTATAACCTCAATTTGAAAAGCATTTTTTTAACCAAACACATTAAACTACTTTTTGTCCAACCTCAATTTCAATCACAGTTTTAACCAAACATATATTTTTCCAAACCAACCTCAACTAAAAGTACTTTTTGTAAAACAACTTTTTTAAAATCATAACCACAATAGCAACTGCAATACCAAACACACTCTAAATTCCTTTGAGGTTTGGTTTTTAACGAGGAGTATGTTTTTTTTTGTATTTAAAAATAATTTTTAAATTTTTAATTAATTTTTTTATGATTTTAGATTATTTTAATGTGTTAATGTAAAAAAAAAATATTTTTTAAATAAAAAAATATTAAAAAAATCATCACCAAAATCTTAAACATTACTATAATGTACAAATTGTAAACTAATGCATTTATAAAAATGAAATTTTATTCTTTTCTTGACTATTGTCTAACCATAGGCCATTACTTCAAATATTTTTTTAAACAGACTCAGATATTCGTGCTTAAATAGTTTCTTAAACACACAAAATACAGAAAATTCAACCGTAACAAAAAAAAAAAAAAATTTAAAAATCTAGAGAGTAGGGGTGTTGTATGGTGACACTAATGCATAAGTACATATGCAAGAAATCAAGCAGAAGACTGCTGTAAGGCCGGCCAGGCGGCCATTTTATTGATCTTTTTTTTTTTTTCCTCTGGACTACGTACTTCAAACATCTACTTTCATTCCCTCCATTTCTCCTCCAAGAACCAGCTTCACTACACAAGCTTACCTTCCCAAATTCATCTTTTCTTGCATTATTATCTTTCTTGTCAAGCCCACCTTTTCTCAACAATCCTATGATAGCTCCAACTGCGACTCCCTTTCACAAGTTCAAGGATCAAACTACCTTTGCAGGCCAAGAATTTCAGACTGTGGTGCTTATATAGTCTATAGAGCTCAAGAGAATAATTTCGACACAATCTCTTTAATATCTTCTCTATTCAATTTAAATCAATCCATTCTTCTCTCTGTCAACAAAATGGCTGAAGATGATTCTAACTGGAGTCTCCCGCTTGGGCAAGATATCATCATCCCCATTACATGCCATTGCCTTGGGGGGTTCTCTAAGTTTATTTTCATGTATAATATGTCCAAGCAAGATTCTTTTGCATCAGTTGCCTGCAAAGTTTTTGCAGGTTTGGTGAAAGTGCAAAGTCTGATTGAGGAGAATGCAGATTTCGATGGCCATGATGTCCCTGTTGGTTCTCTGATCAATGTACCAATTCGATGCGCTTGTCCTGATTCGCCTCAAACAAGAAACGGCGTGAAATATCTTGTGACATAACCCCATTTTAGAGAAGGATGTCATTGAAGGCATCGCTAATAAATTTGGATTACCTGAAAAAGACATCAGGGACGCAAATAATCTAAGACAATATGAAGCAATTTTTCCTCTTAACAACTTTGCTTGTTCCCGCAAAGGATGTCCCGGAAGTGAGGTGGCGTGCTGGTTCTCTTCCAGGAAGCTCACCTGCTCCTAGAGCAGTGATTCCCCTGGAAAAAGTTGTACCTGGTACCAAATCAACAAAATGGAATTTACATGTATTTCTTGGCGTAGGTGTTTCTGCGGCAGTTGTTATGATGATGGTAACTTGTGGGCTTCTTATATGCATTCGGTGTCATCCTAGGAGGTTCCAACCTTCAACTCCTAGAAGTTCAGTGTCATCGAATGTCTCACCTGATTTTCTTGATGGAATGTCCAAGTTAAAGCAATCATTGATTAATTTCAGCTTGGAGGAGCTAAGGATTGCGACAGAAGATTTTGACGCAGCAAGAAAATAACAGAGGGATCCTCACGTTCACCCTCAAGAAATTCGTCTGGAATCCACCAGAAAATGAGATAAAGTCTCAAAACTGTATTCAAGTTTGGAATGTCAAAAGTGACGTAAAACAAGGCTTACATTGTGTATTTATTCTAATTGTAACATGCATGATTAATTATAGCTATTGAATGCTATTTAAAACTTCAACGTTTAATATTCAGGACCTCTGCACCTATCAATTTGCTCTTCAATCTCCCCTGCCAAACGTTCTGCATCAGATTCCTCTTCTTTGAAAGAACTCGCCTCTGAGTTATCTTCAGAATAAAGAGCTTCATCTTCATGATACTCATACAAATCGGCAACATTAAAAGTACTTGAAATTCCCATAGATGCAGGCAGGTCAATGATATAGGCATTATCATTGATCTTCCTTAAAATCTTGTAAGGCCCATACTTGCGCGGCTTCAGCTTGCTGTAGGTTCCAACAGGAAATCGCTCCTTTCTGAGAAAAACCATCACATAATCTCCTTCATTGAAAACTTTAACTCGCCTATGCTTGTCTGCAGCAGCCTTGTACTTAGCATTGGTTTTCTCCAGCTTATCTCGCACTTCTTCTTTAACCTCAATAACATCTTTAGCCATATGTTGAGCACTTATGCTAACTCCATGAGCTTTTGGAAGTTTTACTAAGTCAACGACATGGTTAGGAACTGAAGTATATACCAAAGAGAAAGGAGACTTTCCTGTGGCACTATGAACTGCATTATTGTAAGCAAATTCCACTTGCGGCAAGGCACTATCCCACTTCTTTGACTTATCAGTGCAGACACTTCGAACCATGTTGCCAAGCGTTCTATTAGTCACCTCTGTCTGGCCATCTGTTTGTGGATGTGCTGTACTGCTTCGCTTCAAGGTAGTACCGAAGAGCTTCCATAGAGTAATCCAGAAATGACTCAGAAATTTGGTGTCACGATCAGATGTAATAGTTTTGGGTACACCATGCAAACGCACCACCTCCTTGAAAAATAGTTTGGCTATATGAGTAGCGTCAGAAGTCTTTCGGCAAGCTATAAAATGTGCCATTTTAGAGAACCTGTCGACCACAACAAACACGGAATCAACCCCACTTTGGGTTCGAGGAAGCCCCAACACAAAATCCATGGACAAGTCTTGCCAAATATCGCTAGGAACCGGTAAAGGCATATAAAATCCAGTATTTTGAGATTGTCCCTTCGACACCTGACAAACATAACAGTTTCTCACAATTTTGCCAACATCTTTCTTCAACTGAGGCCAAAAATAACGTTCCTCAACTCCTGCAATGGTCTTGTCTCTTCCCAGGTGCCCGCTTAAACCGCCCCCATGAATATCTCGAATAAGCTTCTCTCGTAAGGATGAGCTGGGGATGCATAACCTGTTGCCTTTAAACAAATATCCTTCTCTCAAGTGGTAGTCTAAAACAGGTTGACTTTGAACACACTTCACCCAAATGTCTTTGAAACAGAAATCAGCCCAGATAACTCCTTCAGAAATTCGAATCCAACAATCTCTTGTGCTAAAGTAATCAACAAATTTGCTCTCCGACTTAAAGCATCAGCAACACGATTGAGAGATCCAGATTTATGCTTAATCACAAAAGGAAACTTCTGAAGAAAAGTGGCCCACCTGACATGCATCTTACTCACACTCTTCTGGCTGTTGATAAATTTTAAGGCTTCATGATCAGTGTAGAGAACAAATTCTCGTTGCACCAAGTAATGCTCCCATTGCTTCAAGGCACGAACGACTGCATAAAATTCTTGATCATAAGTACTCCATTTTTGACGGGCTTCACTTAATTTTTCACTGAAAAATGCTACTGGTCTTTTTTCTTGAGACAACACAGCTCCCACCCCCAATCCACTTGCATCACATTCGACTTCGAATATCTTTTCGAAGTTGGGAAGGGCCAAAACTGGTGCCGTGCTAAGCTTCTCTTTAATCAGCGCAAAACTTTGATCTTGTGCTTCACCCCAACGAAACTTTCCTTGCTTGAGACATTCGGTCATAGGGGCTGCAAGTGTACTAAAATTCTGTACAAAACGCCTGTAAAAAGTAGCAAGACCATGGAAACTACGTAACTCACTTACAGTCTTTGGAGTTGGCCATTCTCTGATTGCCCGTGATTTGTCCCGATCCACATGAATTCCATCTTCACTAATAATATACCCCAAAAATAGCAGTTTGTTTGTAAGGAAAGTGCACTTTTTCAAATTAATATAAAGCTTATTCTCTTCCAAAACATCCAGAACCTGTCTTAATTGCACCAAATGTTCTTCTTTGCTTTTACTGTAAATAAGGATATCATCAAAATACACAACTACAAATGACCCAGTAAAAGGACGCAAAACCTGGTTCATGAGTCGCATGAAAGTGCTTGGTGCATTTGATAATCCGAATGGCATCACCAACCATTCATAAAGACCCTCCTTGCTCTTAAATGCCGTCTTCCATTCATCCCCTGGTTTAATTCGAATCTGGTGATAGCCACTGCGCAAATCAATCTTCGAAAACACTTTGGAACCCTCAAGGACATCCAACATATCCTCCAACCGCGGAATTGGAAATCTGTATTTGATAGTGATTTTATTAATAGCTCTACTATCAACACACATTCGCCAGGTGTTATCCTTCTTTGGCACTAGCAAGACAGGAACTGCACAAGGACTCATGCTCTCACGAATAAATCCTTGTTTCAGAGACTCTTCAATCTTCTCCTTCAAAATCACATTTTCCTTCGGGCTCATCCGGTAATGGGGAAGATTAGGTAGGCTTGCTCCAGGGACTAGATCAATCTGATGTTGGATATCTCGCATAGGAGGAAGTTGTGCTGGTAACTCTTTAGAAATCAAATCTTCATACTCGCTCAAAATTGCTTGCACCTCGTCTGGAATGTGACTCAAAACAACATCTGTCACCATAAGCCCCTTAAGAACAATTGGATACATAAATCCAACTTCTTTAATACTGTCTTCAAACTCGCGACTACTCCTGGAGATAGCTAGAAAATTTGAACTCCCAGCTTGCGGTTTTTCTAACTTTCCAGATGGGTCAACAGGAGCAAGTGCAATTTTACGAGAACCCCACTCAAAGATAAATACATTATCACGCCCTTTGTGGGTAGCATTAACATCAAACTGCCAAGGCCTTCCTAGTAATACATGACTGGCATCCATTTCAATAACATCACACCAAATTTCATGTTTGTAATGCTTACCAATAGAAAGAGGAACCCCCGCATGCTTCGTCACCTTTATCGATGGTCCTCTCTTCACCCACCCTAGCATATAAGGATTTTTATGCTTCTCCCGTTGGGAGTTTTAAATGATCAACCAGCTTTTGTGACACAAAATTCTCACAAATGCCACCATCTATAATCGGTGTGCACACCTTGTTGTCAACGAACACAAGGAACGAAATATGTGATTCCTCCGCCCTTCTTGTTTAGGCGAAAGGAGAGCTCGTTGTAGCACCATCGCGAGCACTTCGTCTTCTTCCGGAGCGATGACGGGTCATTATCAAATTTACAACCTCATTATTATCTTCATATGCAAACTCAGCCCCATCATAATCATCATCATAATTTCCACTATTATCATCGACCGTCGATTCCTTCTACAAGGTTTGCTTGCTTCCGCTTCGGGCAAGTATTTGATCGGTGGCCAGGCTGGAAACACCTGTAGCAAACATCACCAGTTGCTCTAGTGTATGGGCCATGGTTTGGTCTCGATTTCGACTACGATTGATGTCATTGTTCGCCGCTCTCTCCTCGTAATTACGCCCTTTATAATTATTTCTTTGCATTGGTTGGATCTCTTTCTTCTCCCTGTTAGGAACATAAGGATCTGCTGCCTTCCTCGGGTAATTATTGTTGTTGCCATAGTTTGTTTTCTTTCCCTTCAGTTCACGTTCTTTCAGTTCTTCCTCTAATTGTTGCGCCTTCATAGCCATATTTTGAGCCTCATGGACGTCCCAGAAAACTTGTAACCCGATTCGATCCTGGATTGATGTCGTCAATCCATTGACATATCTTGATACCGTCTGCCCCTGAGTCTCATTCAACGAATTTCTCTCTGCCAACCGTAGAAATTCATCAGTATAATCTTCTACGGTTCTGCTTCCCCCGGACACAATTATGATAGAGGCGATATAGATGTTGCTCATAATCTACTGGAAGAAAACGGTCCATCATCAATTGTCTCATCCTACGCCATGTCCTGACCGGTTGTTTGGCTTGCCTCTGTCGTGTCTTCTGCAAATTATCCCACCATACAGCCGCACTCCCTTTCAAACGAAAAGCCGCTATCTTAGTCATCCTCTCCTCTGGTATTGACATAATCTCAAAAAATCTCTCTACCTCCACAAGCCAATCTAAAAATCCTTCAATGGATAGATGACCATTAAAATAAGGGATGTCGGCCTTCATCCGATAATCCTCAATGGGTTGTCGATTATGTAGATTGGCACCAAATGCGTTCCTGGGACGTTCTATCTCCTCCTCAGAATCCGATTCAATCTCCTCCCGTTGACGACGACCTTCGCGGTTGCCTCTGCCACCACCACGTTGGTTATCTTGTTCATTGTTGTTGTTGATGTTTCCCATGTTGAGCAGCAGTTGTCGAATCTCTTCAACGCTTGTAGCAAGCGTGTCAAACTCTCTCCTGGAAACTGGTTCCCCACCAGGAAGGGGTAGATCATTGTTTGGGTCATTCGCCATCGAGCCAAGGCAAACCTGCTCTGATACCAATTGACGCAGCAAGAAAATAACAGAGGGATCCTCACGTTCACCCTCAAGAAATTCGTCTGGAATCCACCAGAAAATGAGATAAAGTCTCAAAACTGTATTCAAGTTTGGAATGTCAAAAGTGACGTAAAACAAGGCTTACATTGTGTATTTATTCTAATTGTAACATGCATGATTAATTATAGCTATTGAATGCTATTTAAAACTTCAACGTTTAATATTCAGGACCTCTGCACCTATCAATTTGCTCTTCAATCTCCCCTGCCAAACGTTCTGCATCAGATTTCAACGAGGCTTCTAAAATCGGTGTGGAAGTGTATAGAGGTAGAATTGGAGGTTACTATCTAGCAATTGAACAAATGGAGTCAGAGGAAGGTGCTCGCCGTGTCATTTACATTTTGACAAAGATCAATCATCTAAACATTGTAAAGCTTGAAGGAATATACAATGGAGCTAATCCTTATCTTGTATACGAATTCGCTGAGAATGGTAGCTTAAGGGAATACTTGTCAAATAAGAAATTGGATAGGCAGCTTACATGGTTAAGAAGGATGCAGATTGCTTTTGATCTAGCAGATGCCCTTCACTACTTACACTTGGAAACTTGCACAGCACCAGCCTTTGTTCATCAAAATATAAACACTAGAAATGTGCTTATAACTGCCAATTGGAGAGCCAAGATTTCTGGGTTTAGACTTGCAAAACCTGTCATTTCTGACGAAGAAAAGGAAGACATTGTCTGGAATAAAGATATGACTCCAGGCAGAGAGGCCCATTGGACACCTGAATACCTTACTAATGGTCAGGCCTCTCTACAGGTGGACGTATTTGCATTTGGAGTTGTTTTGCTTGATTTAATATCAGGAAAAAGATTTGTCTAGGGATGGGAAAATCTTGAAGGATTCAGTCCGTTTTTTATTTGATGGAGCGTTTGAAGATTCTTCTCATTGCTTGGAAAAGTTGAAGGAATTCATGGATCCTGTTTTGGGAGGAGATTATTCATTGGGTGATGCTATGTGCTTGGCATTCCTGGCCAAGGGTTGCATGGAGGAGGATCCTCATCATCTACCCACCATGAATCATGTTTTGAAAGCTCTTTCAAGAATCGTATAGTATATAGTTCATATTTTCTTAAAATTATTTTTTTCGCATATTGTACTTATGATCAAACTGTAAATATAAGTATGGCATACTGAAGGTACTTCGAAACTTCTAAAATGAAAAAAAAAATGCAATCACTTCAGTTTTTTCTGTATGAGTAATTGGAAGTAATTTCTATATTTTCGATGAATGCTTAGGATACTGATGAATGCAATGTTTGTCAACCGACAAACAGAAGCTGCTTTAAGCTGTTGGCATTTGGCAAAGCATTAAAACATACGTTCGATAGATTTGCTTGAATGTTGTTTTCCTTGACAGTTGTACACGAGAAGTCAAGGTTTCTATTCCCTAATTATCGAGCATCATATATATGCATAATGTTCTTGGTCCTATTACTGAATATGACAGTTTGTTTTCTGCTCTTTGGATGATATAAGTGAATTACTTACAAGTGGGCTGCGTGGAAGTACTGATTTGAACAAAAAAAATTGAACTAATTCATCAAAAAAAAAAAAAAAACAAAAAAAAATCTTGATATTTTC
Organism: Populus deltoides; assembly: GCA_015852605.2. Classification (NCBI taxonomy): domain Eukaryota; kingdom Viridiplantae; phylum Streptophyta; class Magnoliopsida; order Malpighiales; family Salicaceae; genus Populus; species Populus deltoides. Next base: position 5,148,579 of record CM027584.2, on the reverse strand, counting down.
AGAAGGCTAGAGAGAAAAATCTGAATGGTAGAAAATACTGGAACAGAAGCAGGACATGTTCTAAGACTGCATCTCCTATTATAAACTGAAAGGATACTCAGGCTTTCAGCTCTTTGTAGCTATTTTCATCATCAGGCCTTGAATATTATGATGAATAAGACATGCTTGATCTCTTCAATACTAGAAAAGGTTTTCCTCTTTCAAGTGGTTATTCTCTGTGCCAATCTAGTTAACCTTTAAATTTAAACGAGGACTGAATAATGCTGCTTCATTGTTCTCTCATAACCATACGCTTCTTGGAAAGATCAGACATGTGATTTCCAAGCAGGAAGATGAGATACAGTTGTGGATTCACACCTTTGAGGTCACATGATCACCTAGTGTCGGTTTGTCAAGCCATATGTTGTGTCTAACGCTCTGTTGGAGATTGACATACTGAATAGTGAAGAGGGATGCAAATGATGTCCCTATCTGCAACAAGGGAACTTGTAATGTTGCTGCAACCATCTTGTGGTAGATTAACTAGTCTCATCTGATCAGTAGGCAGCGAAGCTTCGTATTCTAATAGCCAATGTTGACAAATTGACGTAGATGAAAATAAAAAGATAGTAATAACAAGCAATGCAAAATTATATTGAATGAGGTCACATTAATAACTCAAATTCAAAATTTTATTATTGAAAATTTCATCACACAAATATTCTAATCAAAAGTCCATATTACTACTTTTTTAGACTGTTTATATATTAGAAAAAAATACTAAACAAAAATGAAAAAACTAATCAAGAGTTCTAAATCAAATAAGAAAACAAATTCTAAATTAACTTTGAAAATATAGAAAAATCATGAACAATACATTCTAGTTTTATTTGAAGACCTTTCTAATCTTCTATGGTTGTGGATTTTAATATCTTGTAGGCAATAAAACCTCTAAAACCTCCTAGTTAACTTTCAGCTTTATCCAAGTTTAGATCAAAATTTATGTCATTAAACATAAAATTACGTATTAAAAAATATCCTCTATAGTAGTCTCCCGAGGTCGAGAGAACTCGTCCTCGAGTTTGCCAAGTTTAAATTGCTTTTACCTTGATCTTGTAGATATCCATTTAAAACCCTTCAAGCCTTTTCTTTTTTCTCTTCAAATTTATAACAATTTTAGACTTCAACTTCAGTTTTTTTATTTTAAAATTTATATAAGAAACAACCATTGAAAAATTGTTCCTCTTCCATTCACTTATAGAGCAATAAGTTGCAAAACTCAAACTTCATCGATTCTACTGTATCCTATAATCGTTGAACACATTTACTTTTTTCAGTTTGTTTACGTTGGTAATGGAATATTCTTTTCATTGCCCACAGAATTGAAAACCATGTTTAGATATGTGGCATTGGAAAATCTCACAGCATGCATTCCACATGATGAATATGTGGCATTGGAAAATAAATAAAGAAATTTTCAACGACAGTATTCTGTTGGCATTGGAAAATATCAACAAAATATGTGGTCGATGTTTCGATCGGAATTCATAATGTTTTCCTTGCAACAACATCAGCAACCATGTTTAACAAAAGGTTTTCGTTTATCAAATTAAAAGTAATTAAAACAGAAGGTGTTGAAAATTCAGGTCAAACATTATATATATTCTTACGTGATTAATAAACACCGAAACCCCCCTCAGCTGCCTATAAATACACCTGATCTATGCAGATGTTGTTCACTGCTCTATTTCCCTAACCGATAAAAAAACTTGCAATCTATTGAACATCCTTGCCGAAGCAACATGTCTACCCAAGTCTCCCAAGAAGTTGTACCCAAGACTCCTGAAGCTCATCATAATGAGATTATTCGCCGGACAGCCAATTTTCATCCAAGCATTTGGGGTGATCAATTCATTTCCCATCTCCCCAAAGACAAGGTCATTGCATGCAAAAAGGACAATACTATGTCTATATATATATATATATATATATATATGATTCTTTGTTATTTTCTTCTCCCTTTGAGAAATTTGAACGATGCGTTTAATAGTATGGTAACTAATGCAGGTGCATGAAGCCATTGAATTGCAAGAAATTGAAAAGCTGAGGGAACAATTTAAGAGGGAACTCTTGGCTGCAGCTAGTAATTCATCACAACAGCTGGATCTTATAGATTCAATCCAGCGCCTAGGTGTGGCTTACCACTTTGAAACAGAGATAGAAGAAGCACTACAGCATATCTACAATAACCGTATTGATATGGAAGATGAAGACCTTTACAACACTGCTCTTGGTTTTCGACTACTTAGACAACATGGCTACAACGTTTCATGTGGTAATTATAAGTATATGTATGGCCATTTGTTATAAGAAATGTGCATGACACAATCTTCATACAAATTTTCAAGTCCATTTGATTGGTGATTTAATTCAGATATATTCAACAAGTTCAAAGATGACAAAGGTTATTTCAAGCAATCCAATGATGTTCGAGGCATCCTAGGTCTCTATGAAGCAGCACATCTAGCGGTGCATGGAGAAGATATTCTTGATGAGGCCCTTGCTTTCACAACCATCCACCTCAAGTCCATGGCAACTAGTCCAGACTGTCCACTAACAGCAAAAGTTTCTCATGCCCTAAAGCAGCCCGTCCAAAGGGGCGTTCCAAGACTGGAGAGCAGGCGCTCCATTTCTATCTATCAGGACGAGCCGTCATGTAACAAAACTTTACTAAGGCTTGCAAAGTTGAATTTCAATCTCGTGCAAGAATTACATAAAGAAGAGCTTGCAGAAATTACAAGGTAATACTTGTATCCAAATTTAGAATGAATACACGTTGACATGTTAAAATGAATATTGACGCAGAAAAAGTTATAATGCGTGCATAAGCGCCTTTTCTTTCTTTTTTTTTTTCGAGGATTACTTGTGAAGCTATTTACTTCTTCAGATAGTGCTCAATATTTTATTTGTTTCAGGTGGTGGAAGGGTTTGGACTTTGCTAGAAGGCTTCCTTTTGCAAGGGACAGGGTGGTCGAGTGCTTCTTTTGGATAGTAGGTGTATATTTTGAGCCTCAGTACTCCCTCGCCAGGAAAATACTTACCAAAGTAATAGCCATGGCATCGATTATTGATGACATCTATGATGTTTATGGCACCCTTGAAGAGCTGGAACTTTTCACAGAAGCAATTGACAGGTTTGTTGCCTGGAAACGGCTCTTTTATTTTATTTGATTTTTTTTAAAAGTAGAGCTTAATTAAGAGACAAATAACGGTTACAATGCGATTACAAAAACCTGGACACTTAATTTTCAGGTGGGACACTAAAAGCATGCACCAGCTTCCAGATTACATGAAAATATGTTATGAGGCAGTATTGAATGTTTATAGTGAAATTGAGGAAAAAGTGGCAAAGGAGGGATGGTCCTACCGAGTCCACTATGGAAAAGATGCAGTATGCACCACACTCTTGCCTCTCTCCTTAAATCAAATACTAATATACTATGTTGTAGAAATTACTCTATTATGTTTAACTTAGTAATGATTTTTATATGTACGATGTATAACAGATGAAAGCTCTAGTCCATGCCTACTTTAACGAAGCCAAATGGTTCCATGAAAATCATATCCCAACGATAGAAGAATATATGCAGGTGGCTCTAGTAACGTCTGGTTATTCCTTGCTCGCAACCGTGTCTTTCATTGGCATGGGCGACATGGTGACCGAGCAAGCATTTGACTGGGTGTTCAATCGCCCTAAAATTGTTAGAGCCTCAGAAACAATTAGCAGACTCATGGATGATGTAAAATCACATAAGGTATGAGCTTATTTTAATTTGTTAAAAAACATTTAAGTAAAGATTGTTTGAAATTCATTGAAAGTAATAGCTGTTGGAGTTAAGATAACATGATAGTCTGGAAATGGATGAACTGCATGGATTGTTGAGGAGGAATTAAACAACTAATTACATTGATGCCATAAATATGGTAGAAGTTTGATACATTTATTATAGACCAAATATAATTGTGCTCCATGATTGCTTTACTAATTATAGCTTCTACGGTTTTTACTGGAAGTATGGATTAATTCCCAAACCTTTTCCCTTTATTTCCAACCAATACAAAAAATCCACCCTACATGTCATAAAGGTCTCTGAGCTTCTTTTAATCTTATTATGTATACTGTTCAGTTCGAACAAGAGAGAGGACATGCTGTCACTGGAGTTGAATGTTACATAAGGCAATATGGTCTCTCGGAACAAGAAGTGTATAAAGAGTTTCACATGCAAGTCGTCAATGCTTGGAAGGATATAAATGAAGAGTGTCTCAAACCTACCGCTGTGCCTATGCCTCTGCTTGAACGCATTGTCAATCTTTCGAGAGTCATGGATGTCATTTACAAGGAGGAAGATGGGTATACCCATGTTGGACAAGCAATGAAAAACAATGTTGCGTCACTGTTTATAGATTCAGTGCCAATATAAATGCTAGGTTGCAGATTTCCGCTTGCGGAGGAAACAAATGCCTGCCTATTATAGCCCCATGCTAAAGAGGAGGAAAGGAGACTTTCTAATAGAATAAGGAGACTTATTTTTCTTATTTTTGTACCTTTTTCTATTTTAGTTTGATATATATATATATATATATATATATATATATATATATATATATATATATATATATATATATATATAGTTGGTGTGCTGTCACATGCAACTAAAAATAAAACCAAGACTATTTAACAAAAAAAATAGTAATGCGAGTATTTGTCGTTTCCATAAAGAATATCTATCATAATATTGTGTGCGCAAACAAAAATGGGGTTTTGAGTATGAAAAAACAGTTTAAAGAAAAATAACTAAGAAATAAATCAAATTAAAATATTGAAATCAATCAAAAGAATAATTCTTGGTCCAAGTCAACATTCATCATCGGGTCTTTTACAATTGATCATCGATGCATATATATCAATTCACACTTTGAATAGTTATCATTAGAACTATTTTCATATCTCTCCTTAACTATAGTCAATTAGAAAACAAGAAATCTAATTAATCCTAACTACTAAACAAAATAAAACAAGCCTTAAAATTTAATCTAGTAGTTGCCTTAAAAATTATAGAGATTGATGAAGCTAAACAACACAAATACAAGTAGCTACAAGCAGTTGCATTTAATTTAATTGAAAATTCTTTCTAGGATTTACTAATTTCTGATGCAGCAAATCATTAATTTTTAGTTGCTTTGTAGATTAGAGAGATTAAACAATTACAGATTTGACATCTAACTTGGCAGCAGATGCAACAAACAATAAACTAGAGGCTTCCTAGTAATTAAACGAGACAATCATGAAAAATAGATATCGAAGAGCACTCAATACTCAAAGCATAGATTAAAAAATAAAAATAAAATAGATCTCACAGTTTTTTTTTTAAATTCAGAGGCTTCCGTTTACTTCGACTAAGTTAAATTTAGTTACATAGTACCATCATAAAAATAACAAAGAAGACAAAGAAAATAAGGAAGAGGAAGAAAGAATAGAGAGGGGAGATGAAATCTGATTTGATCTCCCTTTTCTCCTTTTCATGTTTTTTTTCATCCTTTTCTGCCTACAAAATTTCTAAAAATACTATCCAATAATAACCATCAAATTTGAATATTCAATGAAATTATTATATAATAAAATAGAGTCATAACATAACAAGAAAAGTGATGTCTTTAGCTAGAATTCATGCACCAAGTTTAGAAGCTTCCAAAAATAAATCACATGATATTAGATTTGCATGCTCAAAGACGTTCCAAAGACGTTGGCAACACATGTGCTATGTCTTTATAACCAATTTAGACCTTGATGCAGTGAGCAACTCTCAAAAATCAAAACATGAAAGTCGTATATTTGTTCCTTAGGGTTTCATAGCATTTTGGATCACCTTAAGCAAAGCTCGGTGAGAGAGATATGCCCCAATTACAAAACTGTGTTGAAATTATTCAATCACTCAAATAACTTTATTTCACCATTAACGCCTCAATTTACATCCGAAATTGAAATATAAAAATAATGAATACATTTAGGAATCAAATACATTTAAAATAATAAACATTAAAGGAGAAAAGTATGACATTTTAGCTTTTCATCAAATTTCCCTAGACTTAACTTTTGCTCGTGTCAGGCAAAACTCAAATTAACTTTCCATGAAAAACAAAATAAAAGTTGCAATGCCATCAACAAAAAACAATCAATCTCTTCAAAAATCAATACATATCATGAATAAACATTCTTAAACAACTTATAATTATTAATAAGCATTTTCACTCGAAGATAGAATAAGTTAAATACGTAGACCCTAACAAATCGACTCTCATGTGTTTGAAATGTATGTGTTTCACTAAAATTTATTCCAATATAAATGATCTACCATAGGCTTGCATATCTTCTTATTCTCCACCGCTAGGATCACATGCATAACAAGAATTATAATGTAAACCTTAACCTAAAATTGCTAAATCGAGTGGTAAAAATGATAAACTTTTTATTAAGAAATGATAATTAAGAAGGAAAATTGTTACAGATGAGGATAAAGAACTTTTAGTAATTCAACTTAAATTTTGGATGAAAAGAAGTAATAAAATCAGTACACAACATGTTAATTAGTGATAAATTGTGTAAACTTCCGATTAGGTAAAATAATTATTTTAAAGAAAGAGTTTTTATAAATTTGGAGTGCAAACATTTAGAGAAAATATGGAAGGGAATTCCAAATAAATTAATGTGTGACCTTACGCATAACAAACATTGATTGTTGGTATAAAAAACCATATGATCACGCTATTTGATTAAAAGTGGTGAAGACTTTGAGGAAATTTTTATGATGATCATGGATGAGATTCTTCAGTGAATTAGTTTAGAAATCATGATGATTTGAGTAAATAAAATAGTACACAAAATAATGTTGCGTCATTGTTTATAGATTCAGTGCCAATATAACTGCTAGGTTGCAGATTTCTGCTTGAGAGTACAATTATGGAAACAAATGCCTACCTATTATAGCCCCATGCTAATAAGGAGCAAAGGAGACTTATTTTTCTTATTTTGTACGTTTTCTATTTTAGTTTGATGTTTATAGTTGGTGTGCTGTCACATGCAACTAAAAATAAAACCAAGATTGTTTAGCAAAAAAATAGTAGTGCGAGTATTTGTCGTTTCCATAAAGAATATCTACCATAATATTGTGCTACGCAAACAAAAATGGGGTTTTGAGTATGAAAAAATAGTTTAAAGAAAAATAATTGATCCTCTTAATTAATTCACGAGCTTGGTTAAATATATAATCGTCTTGCACTTAATTTGAGTTACCTTAAATTTTGGCTTATTTATTTACTTAAATTGAATATTTGATCCTCTTAATTAATTACGGAGCTTTGTTAAATTTATTGGAAAAATTGAAACATTGTATTTGGATTACTCTTGTACATATAGAGGACCCATATTGCTTGCTTGTTTTTTTTTTTGATTTAATTTGTCATTACTTAGTCTTCAAGATGAACAAATAATCAAATATTAACTTTAATTGTATATTGTATTTTACTTGTAAGTGTTATTTGAGATATCGGTTATCATTCTCGAGTTAATATTGCATGCTTTTACAAAGTAGTCATCTAGCACACAATCCAAAACTCATGGTTACCAAGTACCCATACACTAGTAATGCTCTTAGGGATATTCAAGAGCAACACAACTTATACAAGCTGATGTGAACAACATGTTCATTCAGATGAACAATCTTTCTAAGAGAGTGGAATTTATAAAAACTTTACAAACAAGGCAAGCTAATGAGAGAAAGCATTCTAATGACAAGTATAGAAATCCTTGAATACTTTTTCTTCGTAACAAACCGCCAAAATGACCACCACTAAAGTTGTAATGACTTTGATGACCCTAATGATAGTAAGAATTCAAACAATTACCGTTAGAGGCCACTTCACCCTAGTAACCATCAGTACAACCACAATCAAGGTCACCACAACTATGATGACCTTGATGATCAAGTCATGAAACATAACAAGGTAGAAGCCTTGACTTTTGAGGGCCAACTTGACTCATGGATCCTTAATAGGTGGTGTCGCACGTATGTGGCGTCACGGTGAACATCCTCTTGAATCAGGAAATAGAAATGATAAGAAATTCTTGCCCTTTATCAGTGGAAAGAGAGAATGAGAGTCGCCACCTAGTATTTTGGTCACTAGGAACCTTAACTAGTCTCAGAGATCGGGCAAGCGGATCGATTGCAAAAAAGAAAGGTATTAGCACCCTCAATACACCTTATTTGAGATAAGCTGCATTATTTAATTATCTGATATAAACTAATTTATTGTTGTATTTTCTAATTGTTGGTCTGTTTAAGGTTTAAGAAAAGTCCTCATCGATAAGAAGATCCTTATCTTATTAGGTAAAAAACCTAATTGTTTTAATGTCAACATAAAACTACCTTTTTATTTAATATCGGGAATACATTTTACATATAAGTTTGTCATCTCACATACTAAAAGAAAACAAAATATTTTTTTTGGTATTTTTGAAATATGGACCTAGTTCTCATGGCTTCAATAAACTGGTTATTAAAGCCCAAAATACATGCTAATACATGTCTTTTTTTTTCATTTCTCTTAATTTTATATGAAAATAAAATATGATTTTTTTTATATATTTTTTTAGACTTGATCGTATGCATGAAAAAAAAATTATTGTTTTTTTAGTTTTTTTTGCAACTTCGGAAAAAACCAGGTATTTTAATACTGATTTGTATCTTTACATTATAAAAATACAAACCAATATTAAGCAAGAATAGTAGAAAAAATCATGAGAAAATCACATATTTTTTTGAAAGGATTTTTGAATTTTTTTTGGAATTTTTTATGTTTTTGTTTTTATTTAATATAATATTTTATTATATATTTTTATTATATTATATAATAATATATTGGGTTGGGCCCGACCTAATTATATGGACTAAGCCCACACCTTGCAGCCGCCATGAAGGCTTTTCCCCTCTACCCTTTTCATCATAGTGGTAGGCCATAGGAGGGACATGGGTTGTTTAGGGGTTTTGGGCACATAGAAGAGAGGGAGAGAGAGGCGAGAGAGACTCTGCAAAGGAGGGAGAGAAAACCTTCTTTCTCTACCTACAATGCACGTTAAGGGGAAGAACATGCAAATAGTGCCATCAAAATGACATTGTTTTGTTGTTCTATCTTTTTTTTTATAATAGTTAAAAAAAACAACATCGTGTTGTACAAAACACATCATTTCTTTTAAATGAAAATGGTGGCCAAGACGTCTTTATTTCTAAATCAATCCTTAATTTTTTTTATTTATTTAATCAAATCCTCAAACGAGATTTTGATTTCAAGAATCAATTCAATTGCATCCTTACCAAACTCATATGTTAGCCCTAAAGTTTGTCGTCTTTTTTATGTTGGTCATTGGTTTTGAATTTGTGCATTTTGACCCTTAATTGATCAACAAACTTTCAATTTCTTCAATTTGACCCCTGATTCGGTTAATTTCAGCGCCTATATTCATGTGTCTTTTCCAGTTTGGTCTTTGATTTTGAATTTCTTCGATCAAATTCCTAATTGCCCATTAAACTTCCATATTTATGCAATTAAGCCCCTGATTTGACCAAATTAACTCTTATAAATTGTAATTCAACCTCTAACTTTATTTTCTTTCAATTAAAGCCTAAATTGACTTAAAAAATCAAGTTTCTTGCAATTAAACCCTCTATAATTTCAATTAAATTTTCAACAAAATCTAATTGGGTCCTTAAACATCCAATTTTGAATTTCTCTTCCTCTAATTGAATTTTCTTTACTAATAGGACCTTCATCAGTTGAAAATATATTGTCAAATTTTAATCTTTGTATTTCATAACTTCCTTGACCAATCTTTGACTATTTTCTAGATGCCCCGGTGTCCTTTTATAACTGATATATTTTTATAAGCTGAATGTTGGGGTTTTTTTTTTGTTCTTTTTATAAAACTATTGTCACTTAACCCTCTCTTTTTTATATTAAAAAAATAAATAATTGATTTCCAATAACATAATTAAAGTATTTTGGGTGTCCACTGCTAGTGAGAACTATATCCATATGGTATTCAACTAGAGAAGTCGGAGCGATCGATAAAGCTGTATGCAGGAGGGGGGCAAAGGATGAAAACGAGGAAACCGTGCAATCACTTTATCTTTATGTTAACTTCCCTTACACTTAAGGGAGAAAAATATCGAATAAACATTAAGTATAAAGTATAAAGTAATAAACATTAAGGGAGATAAATATGATGTTTTGCATTCTTATGAAATTCCCTCACACTTAACTTTTGCTTGTCCTTGGACAAAACTCAAATTAACTTTCCATGAAAAACAAAATAAAGGTTGCAATGCCATCAACAAAAAACAATCAAGCTCTTCAAAAAGCATAACATATCATGAATAAACATTCTCAAACAACTTTTAATTGTTAATAAGTATCTTGTCTTATGGCTTTTAATTGAAAATCAACAAGAGTAAGGTTTGATTTTGAGGAGGTGTTTGTGGCTAAGATTAGTACTACTCACATTGTTATGGTTATCACTGACTTAAAAGGATGGTTAATTTGACATATAAATGTGATAAATGCATTTACTTGCGGAAACCTTAAAGAAAAAAACATATATGATTGCTTCACTTAGCATGTTCACTCACTCCTCCTTTGAGGTTTGTCATTTTGAAGTGATCTATATATGAATTAAAGCAAACACCATGTATCTACTCTTTTTTATTTTAATTTTATTTAGATTCTATTTCATTATTGTACTTCTTGTATATAAGAATAGTATTGTTATTAAAGGGCCTGATTCTTAGTTGATTGAGCATCTATTAATCCATTTTAATACATCATTTCATATGAAAGATCTCGATAACCTGCAATATTTTCTTGGTATTGAGGTATATTGTTTATTGACTAGCACACTTTTGTATCAACACAAGTATACTTAAGAGCTTCTCATCCTAATTGGTCTTCATTCTAGTTATGTGGTCCTTACACCGGTGGAGGCCAACTTAATGTTACCATAAGATGATGGCAAGATATTATCTAATCCATCATCATATAGGCAGCTAGTAGGGAGTTTGAATTATTTGGTAATTACTCGGGTGATATTTCTTTTATTGTATAGCAAGTTAGTTTATGCAGGCTCCTTGCAATTCTTACTTGGCCATTGTGCAATGTATCCTTTATTATATCATGGGTACTTATGGTCAAGGGTTATTCTTTCTCGATATGACTTCTTTATAGTTGATTGGTTTTAGTGATGCGAATTGAGCTGGTTGTCCTCATACTCGTCATTCAGTTACTGGTTAATGCATGTTTCTTGATCATGCTTTTATTTCTTAGAATAGTGAGAAGCATGATCTAGCTTCTAAATTCTCAAATGAGTTTGAATATTGTGTTATGTTATTTGCATGCTCTAAGATTGTTTGGCTTTTGGGTTTGTTGGGTGAACTCGATATTCCTTAGCTTACTCTTACTCCTCTTTATATTGATAACACCAAATGTTATTCTAATTGCTACCAATCTAGTTTTTTATAAGTGCATCAATCACATTGAAATAGATTGTTATTCTATTTGTGAAGCACTTGATTAATATATAATTACTCTCCCTTATATTTTCATTGAGTTCTAGAAAACTATGTGTTTACCAAGGTTTTCTCCTGTCAATAACATCAATTAATGGTTGATAAATTGATACTTTGTGATCAACTAATACCAATTTAAGGGGCATGTCAGCTGTAATATCTTGATTAAGGAAGATTGATTGACACGAAACTTTTTAATTTAGGGAGCTTGATCTAAAAAGATTGATGGATATACAGGCAATTAATTTTACATGGTTTACATTTTTAGATATTGTAATTAAGGTCAAATAGTGATTTATAGGATGTAGTTATATCACTACTTGACTATTTAAGAAAAAGAGATCAACATTCCGACCATTTTTACAACATAGACTCAGTATAGTTCTTAGTATTTCTCGGGGGCTAATTTGAGGTTTTTAAGTTTGGTTGGTATTAGAATAATATTTTTTAGCCACTTCTAGTTAAGTTTGGAATAGACAGTGAAATCTGCTTTTGCCGATTCGGGATTGCTCTGGGTTCCATCTAATCGAAGGTCTGATCTCCCTCACAATGAGTATAACATTTAACATTTATTTTTGGTAATTATAATTTTTTTAAGAATAATGCCATGTTAGTATTTGACCTTGGATCAATAGTTAATTTCTTGACACGAATTCCTTGACGGATCGATCCAGATGGAATCTTTTGTTTATCTCACGGAAAATTAGGTTTGAATATATTATGAAAGAAATACCACTTAAAATTGACACCTAATTAACCTCAACAATGTCATATTGCTTCTTGAGATAGTTTATTCATCGGAAGGTAGCTGAAAGAGATATGTTGAAACTACTAGGTCAAAAAAAGCAATTCCTTGCTTAAACTAGGCCTTGGACGTGTAAATAATGGAAATGACAGGAGCACGTAAACAGCCGTGAAAAGCTCGGAAAAACAGCCGTGGAAAGCTCAAATCTAATATGAAATTTTCACGACTTTATCACTTTCGTTTTTCTTTTTTCCATCGTTTAACAACAATTAGATTGATGTTAAAAAATGGAGAAGAAAAAAAGGTAATATATCTGTAATGACAAGCAGAAATAATGTTTTAGGAGTTCATGGAATGGGAAAGATCAATGCCAGATCACATCCAATTATATCTTAAACATTAAGGAAAAAGCAGGAGCCGAAGGGTCTGAAGAAGGGATTGAAGACAGAAAAAAAAAACATTAAGGAGAGAGCATTACTGGAACAAGTACAAGGGGTGTCTTCTTACGAATATTCAGTGTATGAGACTCAGACATATCCAAGTCTTCTGGATTGCCACCATGGGGTATGTTCCAATCAAACCAGTACAAAAGGTTTGCTAGAACCATTTCTGCTTCTATAACTGCAAATGAGAGACCGGGACAAAGCCTTCTACCCCCACCAAACGGCATGAATTGGTTGTGTTGACCTTTAAAATCGACCGAAATGTTATCAAATCTCTCAGGGATAAACTCTTCAGACCTTTCCCATTGTTTGGGGTCCCTATGAATTGCCCAGGCGTTAATCAACACTCTTGTTTTGGGAGGAATATCATAACCTTGTAGTTTAACGGCTTCAGATGTTTCTCTTACAATCATTGCAGGAGCATGTAACCTTAAGCTTTCTTTGAGAACACATTTTAGATAGACCATCTCATTTATATGCTTTTCACAGAGCTTTGATTTCTTTCCTACCACTCTTCTTACCTCTCCTTGGGATTTCTTCATTACAATAGGATTCTTCACAAGCTCTGCCATCGTCCATTCAATAGCTGCTGCTGTCGTATCAGTTCCTCCAACAAACATGTCCTGCAACAAGAAAATGGAGCTATTTATAAACACAGACGAGCAAACACAATCACAAAAGAGCGGCCAGGAGAGTGAGAGAGAGACCATAAGGATTGCTTTAATGTTCTCTCGAGTAAGATCAATGTCAAGCGTTCCATTCTTTTGCAGATCAAGAAGAATATCCACAATGTCTTTCATATCAGATTCGTCATTGTTCATTAAACTCTCATGTTCTTCGATCACATGATCAAGAAAATTATGCAATGCTTTGGAAGTATGTTTCAAACCTGCAACCAAGCCAGTTAGAGTATCCATCCATCCCAAAAAGTGAAACATATCTTTGAAGCAAAATGATGCTATCAAGTCTATCGCCTTCCTCGACAATCCTCCAAGACTCTCATCACAGCCTTCATTTTCATATACTCCACCAAGAGCAGATCTTGATATTATGTTGTTTGAGACAGTAAGGAACATATCACTAAGATCTACTGCAGCTCCGTTTAGGCATGAAAGCCGCACCTTCTCCACCATGTTTGCGACTTCCTCCTCCCTCACAAATTGAAATGCTTGCACCCGTTTTTGGCTCAAAAGTTCAAGAACACAAATCTTCTTCACTTGTCTCCAATACTCACCATAGGGACAAAATGCAACATCAACGCATCCATAGAAGAGAACATCTGCAGCCCTTGTTTGAGGCCTTCCTGCAAAAGCTACATCATGAGTTTTCATGACCTCTTGAGCCACCTCTGCCGACGAAACAATCAGAGTTGGAGTTTTCCCAAAATGTAGAAGCATTAAAGGGCCATATTTTGCTGAAAGGGCTCGGAGAGATCTATGAAGTCTACCTAGCTGGTGAAGATTTCCAATTATGGGTAGCTTTGGTGGAGATGGAGGTAAATTTAATTTGTCTCTTTTAACTAGCCTAAGCAAAAATAGAAGGGACAAGAGAAGAAAAGGACAGAGCAAGGGATTGAGCATGATCATTTTTTGCAGTTCCTGGCACCATTGCCGAAGCATGATCACCTGAACCATTTCCTCTTTAGATCAATTTCTCACATGATGATACCACCAAAGATGCAGTTCAATCTATATAAAAAAAAACTGCACTTGTGATAGTTAAACAATTTCACACTTTTTTCTCCATATTCTACGGAGGTCACATGCATATTTATATATAATCAACATGTGCTAACAGGCAATGAGATTTAAAATGCTCACCGATGGAAGAGATTTATAGGTAATAGAGCAAAATTACCTCACACATGATTTGGAGATAGTTGTGTTTGCTTTTAAGATTTTGAGGCACTACTTATATGGGGAGACATGTAATATATTTACATATCATAAAAGTCTCTAATATATCTTCCAACATACAGATCTGAATTTGAGACAGTGAAGGTGGATAGAACTGTTAATTAATATAATTGCATGATTCAGTATCATCTAGGCAAGGCAAATGTTATTATTTATGCCTTGAGCAAAATGTGGATGGGTAGTTTGGCTCATATTCAAGAGGTAAAGAGACCTTTGATGAGAGAGTTACACAGATTATTGGATGAGAAAGTTAGTCTTGAGATTGGTGAATATAGAGCATTTTCAGTTTTCTTTCAAGTTAGATCAGACTTGATAAACCGAATTAAAGTGGCTCAGATGAAAGATGAATAGCTATGTAATATTCAAGATAAGTTGGAGTTGGACTTTAGCTCAATCAATAGCACAACAATACATTAGGGGCTAAAGTTAGGTTTTTTTTCTAATTTTTTAAGCATTACGTTCTGTGTTTTTTATTTATATATACATACATCAAAATGATAGGAAAACAATAATAAAAAATAATTTTAAAAAATAAAAATAGCTTTTAAAAACAATATATATTTTTTAAAATAATATTTTTAAAATATAAAAACAAACATCCTTTTACAACTTATCATCGTAGCCTAGAGGTGGTGACCCAGTTAATTATTAGTTAAACAAAAACCTCATGAACCATGAAGTTTTGCCCTTTTTTTTTAATAGGGTCAATGACATGTTTTGCCCCCTTTTTTTATTATATGAATTTTACCTTGATGATATTGATTCTGCTAAAGTTTTCTCCTTCCATCCAGTTAGATTATATTGGGTGCCACGTGTCAAAAATCTATACATCAAGGAACAAAAAAATACTTGGGAATTTTAAATTTAATTAAAAAAGAAAAAAACATTTGAATTATTAAATAAATTAAATTAAATTGACAGAAAAGAGCCTGTGATTTAGAATTTTAAGTTATAGAAGTATTTAAGAAATTAAAAGTTAATTATTGGATTAAATATATTTCTTCTTGTAGTAAAAAAAGTTTATTTTTTAAAATTAGAAATTAAGTTGATACTGAAGAAATATTACATAAATGAATTAAAATAACATCAATTAAATCAGATTAGAAATTTAGGGTAAAGTATACATTCTTTATTCCTATAATTTTACTTTAATTTCTTAAATATCCCCTAATAGAACCTATAAGAAGGTAGAATCTATATATAAAAAACTGCCCATAGGCAAAATTTATGAAAACTCAAGAGTATAAGGACAAAACATGTCAATTTCAGTGAATGTGTTCGGGAAAGAGATGACGTGGAGGTTTTTTTTTTTAAAAAAATATTCAGAAATTAATAATATAATAAGCATAATTAAAAAAAAATGTTTGAGAATTGATAATAAAAGATATAAGAAGACAGATTACAAAATTAACCCTGAAGGTGAGAAACTTAGGGAATCATGAATCAAAAGATTGTTTCCTCTTCCCATGATTAACTGTTTCAAGTGATTAAATGGTTATAATATTAATACTAACGCAAGGATCCAATAGAGATAAAAGAATAAAAAAAATAGGCAGGGACCTATTCAAGATTATTCTTATAGTTTGGGGATCTTTTTGAAGTTTGCCCTTTTGTTTTTTAATATGTGATGGAAAGGACGAAACCCTAACCGTTGTTAAAAGAAGAAGAGAAATAATATAAGCCATAATGATATGATGCGTCAACCAGCAATCAATTGTTCCTCATTGCTCATCTTTTGGTCCACAAAACAAAAATATTAACTCAAATTGGACCACTATGCACGTTGATTAGTCACCTTGTAAAGTTGGCTGAGTACGTTTATTTTTATTTTTTAAAAACATTTATTTTAATATGTTTTTAAATAAAAAATATTTTAAAAAACAACTATTAAACAGTTAGAAAACAATAAAGTGTTAATCTAACTATTAAAACATTATTATATCCAAATCCAATCAACAGAAATTATATTTATTAAGAGTAGCAACGAATGGAATTAGTATAATCCTTTAAAATAGAGTATGAAAATACCCGGATATATATATATATATATAACCACCGAAAGGTTAACCACCACCCAATAACGTTTCGGGAGACTTTGACAATATTTGTGCTTTCCAAACATTTCGGCCTTTCCGGGGACTATGGCCATAGAAAAAAGTGTCCCGTGCGATCTAGCCACTTGTAAGTTGCGAGAGAGAAGCTTGGCTACTACAGCCACTAAAACCAACGGACAAATTGCAAAGAGAACCTTAGCCGTGCCTGATTTTGCTTGGTTAATTGTTTCCATCCCAAGCACCACGCCAGCCACAAAAATGGATCTCTCTCAGCCGTCGTCACTACGGCTCCACCAAATCTCACTTTGCTGATACACTGATATGCAAATTTCTATAAAAACACATTAAAATTAAAAAAATATTAAAAAATATTTTTAAAAACATAGAAACAACAGAAATTATGACAAACATCCTCTTATAGTCCAGCCAAAACGAATCAATTTTCATGGCAAGTGTACCTTTCAGCAATGCCTTCTTAAAGCGGCGAAGGCACCATCCATCTGATCATTCTACGAAGAAATTTCCACTACTTCCCGCAATTTTAATCAAATAAATTAGCATATCTAGTCGCCCTTGACTGGGAAAATAGGTGTTAAGGACTCGTTTGTCGTAACAATATAATCATGTTTTTTATTTTATTTTATTTTTATAGTATTTTAGATCATTTTAATATATTAATATTAAAAATAAATTTTTTAAAATAAAAAAATTATTTCTCATATATTTTCATGCAAAAATACACTTTAAAAAATAATTACCGCCCTACTAAATATACCCTATGTACCCATCAATTTTTACAAGATATCTAACTAATAAAAAATTACTCATTGTCTTTTTTTTTTATTTGACCATTCCACGGTAGGTAGCCGGCACCTATTTTTTTTTTATAAGAATCAACTCTTACCCAATTTATGTTGATTTTACTATGTTATTATTTTTTCTTCTTCGAAGTTATCAAAACCTTTATGCGAATTTTAAATTTAAAATGTATTAAAGGACATAATAATAAAAAAAATTAATTTTTATTTTTAAAATGATAAAAAATGGAACAATTAAAAATTACAAAAAAAACAGTTAAAAACAATTTTAACTTATTTTTATTTTTAAGTTAATAGTCGACATATACAAAGAAAAAATGAGAGAAAATGGCAACTTGAACCATCTCTATTTCAACTTTGATAAGCAACCACTTCTCTACTGGATCGAGCTAAATTTGAATAACAAGTGTCAAACACTTAAATTTTCATTCTGCAAGGTTGGGTTGAATGTTAAAGATGTCTATATTGATTTGTTTATCACAAAAACATGACTTCTAGTTTAGTGAGATTATTTTCAACTATTCCTCTTTAATATTGATGTATTCTAAAAATATGTATTTTTTTTATGATTTATGCTGTAATCTTCAGTTTCAACTAAGGAAAAACACTTATACTATTATTATTATTATTATTATTATTATTATTGATAGTGGAAGTTATTAAGTGGACTACGATCCATGTTTTTTCTTCAAATCAGGGTTTTTTATGTAAAAATCTTGATATTGATGGGTTATGTGTTTTGCGGTATGTTGACCTGAGTCATTTTTTAATTGTTATTTTTTAATTTACCCTTCAATTAGGCTGATTGAGAATTGAACTTCATAATTATTTTTTTAATTTTTTTTACGAGATTATCACGATCTCATGACTCGGATCGCGAGTTTTGCCAGTCAGCTAGGTTGACTAGAGTTTTTTTGGTTATTTTTTTAATTGATTATAGATTTTTTTAATTTCATCATTCAACATTGGACTGATTGAAAATTAAACTTTATAATTCTTTTCAATTTGTTTCTATGAAGTTATCTTGTTCTCTTAACTCAGGTTTGATAAGTAAACTTGGATCGATTTGAGTCTTTTTTTTTCCAGTTTAATCCTTCGATATTGAGTTGATTAGGATTGAGATTCATATTTTTTATTTACTTTCTTTGGGTTTATCATAGTCTTATAATACGGATCGCGAGTTAGGCTAATTGACTCTGTGTTTTTGTCCTTTTTAGATGATTTTTTAAATTTAATCCTTTAATATTGTGTTGATTGAATATTAAGTTTCATAATTTGATTGAAGTTTTATTTTTTAAGGTTATCTCGATCTTATAACTAGGGTCACGAGTTTGGTTTGTTGACTCAAGTGGTTTTTTATGTCATTTTTAAATGATTTTGTTTTCAATTTCATCATTATATATTGGGTTGATTAAAAATTGAGTTTAATAAGTTTTTTGGATTTGTTTTATATAAGGTTATTAGATTCTTATGACTTGGATAGTGAATTTAACAAGTTAATCCAAATCGATCTAAATTGTTGTCGTTTTAATATTTTAAAAATATATTATATATATTTTTTTATAATCAAATTATATTTTTATCGGTTATTTGAGTTGTTTTTGTACTTATTAAGTCAATCATATTACACCAGTTCAATCCCCCCGCTTAGATCTAATCTTGACTATATGTTCTTGTATGCAACTTTCTTGGTGAAGGAAGCAAAATTAATCTTGAAGTCTATGTCTTGTATGATGATGGGGTGTGTGTGTTTTGTGTGTGAAAGTGAAAAGCTATAAATAGAAAAGAAAAAAGAAAAAAGAACCATATCCTAATGATTTAGACGTTTTGGATTCAAATGATATCCATCAACATGTAAAACTCATATACACAAGTTCACGCCATGGAATGAAAGGCTCATGAACCTCCACAAACACACATATAGCTAACACTGTATTTGCCTCGATTCATTGAATTGACTATAAAAGTCGTATCATTGGGTGGGTGGGAGTTAAAGTTGAGATGTGCAAGTTTTCTGCCTTTAATCAGTAACAAAGTGCAAAATCAAAGGAAAAGGTCCAAGAACAAGAGGCGTTTCACTGGGAAAATAGAACAAACGGTGTTTTTTTTTTAATTATTTTTTTTTAATTTAATCTTTTAATATTGGATTGATGAAGAATTAAATATTATAATTTGATTCAAATTTCATTCTTTGAGGTTATCTCAATCTCACAACTAAGATCACGAGTTTGGTTTGTTAACCATATTTTTTTTAAATGATTTTTTTTTTAATTTCATCATTCAACATTAAGTTGATTAAGAATTGAGTTTCATAACTTGTTTCAATTTGTTTTCTATAGGGTTATCTCAGTTTTATAATTCGAGTTTGATATGTTAACTTTGATTGACTTAGCTTACTTTTAATTTGGATTTTGTTTTTAATTTCATCTTTATATATTGGGTTGATTAAGAATTGAGTTTAATAAGTTTTTTGGATTTGCTTTTTATAGGGTTATTAGGTTCTTATAACTTGGATAACGGATTTAACAAATTAACCCAATTCGATATAAATCCTTATATATATTTTTATTTGTATATTTAAATTATTCGCTGCATAAGATGTAATCTTGACTATATGTTCATGCATGCGACTTTCAAAGAACCATATCCCAAAGATAAATGCTTCTTGAATTTATCTTTCAAACTGGATCTTGTTTCTATGCACGTTTTGTGTCTCGTTATATCACGCGCCAGCCTGCAGGAAATATGATATGGCTGGAAGGGTGGTGCTTTTTATTTATTAATATATTAAAATAATGTGTATATATATATTTTAAAAAATTATTTTTGATATTACTATATGATGATTTAAAAACATAAAAAAATTAATTTTAAATAAAAAATTCTAATATTTTAAAAAAACCATTCAAAACGCAATTCCAAAAATTAATATGTTTAATTACCTTATGTGCTTAATATGAAAAAACCTCTTGAATATTTCATTAACATAAACTTTATTTTTTTTAGATTTATTTACCATATTTTTCAATATTTTTTTTAATTATATACAAATTACCGAGATTTTATTTGAATGTTTCATTTAAAATTTGCTTTCAAAATCATAATAGATTTTTGTTTAAAAAACAGTATTTGCAATTTATAAAATATCCTGTAATAAATTTATCATTGATTTTGTAATTATTATTTTTATTTTATTATTAAATATAATATAATTTTAAAAAAATATAAAGTCTAAGAGTTCTCAAGTTTGATATACCGAATTAATTAGATTTAATAATAATTTAAAAACTTTTCTCAAATAATTTTTTAATGTTTTTTAGAAAATTTGCTTTCAAAACCATAATAGATTTTTGTTTAGGAAATTAATTGTGATTGTAATTTATAAAATATCTCAATCAATTTTGTAATTGTTTTTAAGTCTGGTTAAGAGTTTTTAAGTTTAAATTTTGGAATTAGATTTAATAATAATTTTAAAAATTTCTCAGATATTTATTTAATTTGACGTAGCATAAAAGTGACGTACTAGGTCCCACTAAACAAACTTGGAGCAACATAATCTCCATCCAGTTGCATTTAGATTAGATTCATCTGCACATTAGACATGGTCAAAGCAGGAAAAACGAGAGAGAGAGAGAGAGAGAGAGAGAGAGAGAGAGAGAGAGAGAGAGAGCTTCCACACACTGTGACAATTACCAATGGACATGAGCATGTGTTGTTCTTGAGCATTTATTTAGTTTCTCTTACAATGGTGTCTCCTGATTGCCAGCCAGCCAGCCAGCCTTATTAACAAATGATCATCAAACTTTGAAAAACATTCATCGAGGGTAGCCGTGATCTTCTCTGATATTTTATCTCTGTTTTGCCATTGTTGATGGAAATTCGGAAGGTTAACATATATATTCCAAGTTGTTTGTCATCACAGGTAAGGGCTGATACAGAAATTTTTCCTATCCTGGGCTGTCAAGTAAATATATATAAATTATTTTTGAAGATCAATCATTAATTTATATATATAAATTTTTCAAGTTAATAATAAAATTTTAATTCAAATTTAAATTATATAAAACTAAAAAAATAAAAATAAATTACACTATCGAAGTTGCACCCTTCCATATTTTGTGGAATAAAATTCATCAATGATCGAAGCCGAATAAATATCTTTAGTAAGCTCTCGTTCAATGCAAATCATCATAAAAATATGCTAAAATCTCATATTTCATTTTATTACGAAACACAGTTTTAACATGTTTTATTGCTGAAAATACTCGTTTTATGGTGGCAATGAAAATAAACAAAGTCAAAATAAGATGAATCAACTTGTCAATTAAATGATAGTGCTGTGATTTATTTATTTTAACTAATCATCGACATAATTCAGAAATGGTAAACACATTCTAAAAGTTCTTATGATGAATCACATCAATCTAATAATGCTCTATCCGAGATCTCAAATAATAAATTTCCTGTTCATTGAAATCTTCATGATAAAATTTCTTAGCAAGCTTGCAAATAGCATCAACTTTAAATGATTTAAAGTTGTTCTTAGGTTTTAAAGCAGAGCTAAGTACAATGAGTTTAATTGTCTCATCACTGAATCTAGAATTTAATTATTCATACTAAAAATCTATTATTGAGTTAAATATATAAATGACCTGATTGATAAACTGTCACTGTTTTTTGTTATTGATATAAATGACCTGTACTCTTTTTATACGAAGTATTTATATGTAGTATTTCAATCTCATATTGTGTGCAAACAGATTACACATATGTAAAGAGAAAATCAAATCCGGCATCTCTTAAATTTGAAGCAATGCTTTATTAGTTGGTAAAAAATAAGATATAATTAAATCAATTTTCAAGTTCAGAAGTAGAAGTTCTCTATCTTTTTCAAGAAGACAATATTTTCTTNTTTATCTAATAAAAGATAGACAATTCATATCTAAACTTAATGAAAAATATTCAATTTTCTTAATTAGGATTTCACTAGTATTTTATTTAGGTTATTTGCTAATAATAATTTTATCTTCCCGATTAATATTTATCTTTCCTATTTTATAAGAGAATTTATTATAAAAGCTCATAAATGACCGTATAAAATAATTAAATTTTAATAAATGTATTAACAAGATTTAGTTAATGGATGTCACGAGAAAACTGGTTAGTTTTTTAAATTTTAACCAAACTAAGATTAATATATTTTATAACATCTTGCTTTTAATACTGTAATATATATCGACTAAAATCTTTTAGTCTACGTGAAATCTAAAATAAATTTATATTTTTTAAAATATTAAAGATAAAGGAAAGAATATAATTTTATTATTTTTTTATTAAGATATTCTTATCAATTTGTTGGATAAAAGATAGATTATTTATATAAAAACTTAATAAAAAAATTCAATATTTCAAATAAGTTTTTACTGAGTTATGTGTTTTAGTTGTTTGCTAAGAATCATTTTACAATCCTAAATAATATTGCGGGAATATGAATGCAAATCGGGTTTTTTAAGATACATTTAGAAAAATTAATTTAGAGCACAAAACTTTTTTCAAAACTTATTAATTGCTGCATTTAATTACTGTATTTATGTGTAAATTAGAGTCTTGGACACTGATTTATTTTTCTAACTGGACTACAGCCCAACTCAGCCTTTTACACCCCTCCGCCTGTGATCACAGGTATTGTTCGGAGATCAAAGATTACATTTCTCTGCTTTCATTTTCTAAGAGTATCGTAAGGATAGAGAAGATCTTGATGATAGACAAATGAGCTCATAGCCAACCGATTTGTGGTTTTGCTACTGTTTTTTAAAGAAGTTTCAACTGAAAGTTATCCATTGTTATTTATTTTTATTTTAAGAATATTATATTTATTAAAAATAATATTAATGTTAATTTCAGAATGGATTATTATCGAACATATTTATATTGAATCCATTTAATAAACAAGCTAACAAACTCAAATTGTAATTGAATTCAGATAATATAAATTATACATCAAATCAATCAAATTATATGAAAATGATCAAATTGGATTCGAGTCATATAATCTGGACAATATATTCTTATATTTTTAGAATATTATATTTATTAAAAATAATATTAATATTAATTTTGAATTAGATTATTATCGAAGCAGATTGAGATATATTGAATTCATTTAATAAATAAGTTATCAAACTCAAATCGTAATTGAATTCAAATCATATAAATTATACATCAAATCCATTAAATTATATCAACCTTTACTTTTTGAGTATTTTTAAGTACAGACAAAAACCATATAGTTTTGTTATATACTGTGTTATTTCGATCAATATGAGATTTAAGTAAAGAACAGCAGCACTGACGTAAGGACATTACTATATGAAGGCATCTAATTAAAAAAGAAGCATGCAGGGAGGGGACCTGAGTTAATTTGATTCATATTTCTTTGGTATTAATTTATTTCTAGAACAGTTTTCGCTAGACTAATAATGTGGTTGCGGGTGAGGTTCCCCCAACCATATATCTCAGTATTTAGTAATAAAAAAAAGATGATTTTTATTAGTGGGACCCATTAATTTTCACTGCTACGCCACAGGTTTGGAGAAGCAGCAAAATGGTGCTTCTTGTGATAATTTCCTCTTAACAGTGGAGCCATCCTTTACTGTTCAGTGAATAGTTGTTTTTTTTTGGAAAAATCAGTGCAGTTAATTTATTTCACTCGCACTGTTCACATAAACGTGAACTTTTAATTTTTTTTTGTTTTTTTTTAAAATAGTTTAAGGTGAATTAAATTTACTAGTACTGTCATCTCAATTTTATTCCTGATAATATGTTATCTAATTTTATTGCAC
Organism: Populus deltoides; assembly: GCA_015852605.2. Taxonomy (NCBI): domain Eukaryota; kingdom Viridiplantae; phylum Streptophyta; class Magnoliopsida; order Malpighiales; family Salicaceae; genus Populus; species Populus deltoides. The sequence continues at coordinate 5,124,110 of CM027584.2, read as the reverse complement.
GCTCAAAAAATCATGTAAACTGTAGTTCTTGTCAAATGAATTTTATGCGTAATGAAATTGTAATTTTTTTTTTTAAATTGAGTTTTACTCGAAAAACTAGTATTTAATATTATTTAATAACACTGTATAAATTAGAAGGATATCGCATGATGACGTAGTATTTGTGGAATTTGATCGCAATTCCAATTATGTTCTTGCCGGGTCTGACTCAGTTAAAAAAAATTCAGTTTTTATTTTTATTTTAATTGTGTTTTATTCAAAAAATTAGAAGGATATCCCTTGATGACGTAACAAAAAATTCAGTTTTTGTTGTTGCGTGCTTAAGAAATCATGAAAAATATAGTCATTGTTGGATAGATTTTGTATGTGATGACATTGCACGTAGTTTAATGGAATAATAAATAAATTTTGATATCAATATTATTTATTTTATGATGTAATAATAGTAGTTAAATTTACAATATTTAAATTAAAAATATTTTTAATTATTTTACAACCTCAATTTGAAAAGCATTTTTTTAACGAAAACATTAAACTACTTTTTGTTCAATCTCAATTTCAACCACAGTTTTAACCAAACATATATTTTTCCAAACCAACCTCAACTAAAAGTACTTTTTGTAAAACAACTTTTTTAAAATCATAACCATAATAGCAACTGCAATACCAAACACACTCTAAATTCCTTTGAGGTTTGGTTTTTAACGAGGAGTATGTTTTTTTTTGTATTTAAAAATAATTTTTAAATTTTTAATTAATTTTTTTATGATTTTAGATTATTTTAATGTGTTAATGTAAAAAAAAAATATTTTTTAAATAAAAAAATATTAAAAAAATCATCACCAAAATCTTAAACATTACTATAATGTACAAATTGTAAACTAATGCATTTATAAAAATGAAATTTTATTCTTTTCTTGACTATTGTCTAACCATAGGCCATTACTTCAAATATTTTTTTAAACAGACTCAGATATTCGTGCTTAAATAGTTTCTTAAACACACAAAATACAGAAAATTCAACCGTAACAAAAAAAAAAAAAAAATTTAAAAATCTAGAGAGTAGGGGTGTTGTATGGTGACACTAATGCATAAGTACATATGCAAGAAATTAAGCAGAAGACTGTTGTAAGGCCGGCCAGGCGGCCATTTTATTGATCTTTTTTTTTTTTTCCCCTCTGGACTACGTACTTCAAACATCTACTTTCATTCCCTCCATTTCTCCTCCAAGAACCAGCTTCACTACACAAGCTTACCTTCCCAAATTCATCTTTTCTTGCATTATTACACAAGCTTACGTTCCCAAATTCATCTTTTCTTGCATTATTATCTTTCTTGTCAAGCCCACCTTTTCTCAACAATCCTATGATAGCTCCAACTGCGACTCCCTTTCACAAGTTCAAGGATCAAACTACCTTTGCAGGCCAAGAATTTCAGACTGTGGTGCTTATATAGTCTATAGAGCTCAAGAGAATTTCGACACAATCTATTTAATATCTTCTCTATTCAATTTAAATCAATCCATTCTTCTCTTTGTCAACAAAATGGCTGAAGATGATTCTAACTGGAGTCTCCCGCTTGGGCAAGATATCATCATCCCCATTACATGCCATTGCCTTGGGGGGTTCTCTAAGTTTATTTTCATGTATAATATGTCCAAGCAAGATTCTTTTGCATCAGTTGCCTGCAAAGTTTTTGCAGGTTTGGTGAAAGTGCAAAGTCTGATTGAGGAGAATGCAGATTTCGATGGCCATGATGTCCCTGTTGGTTCTCTGATCAATGTACCAATTCGATGCGCTTGCCCTGATTCGCCTCAAACAAGAAACGGCGTGAAATATCTTGTGACATACCCCATTTTAGAGAAGGATATCATTGAAGGCATCGCTAGTAAATTTGGATTACCCGAAAAAGACATCAGGGATGCAAATAATCTAAGACAATATGAAGCAATTTTTCCTCTAACAACTTTGCTTGTTCCCGCAAAGGATGTCCCGGAAGTGAGGTGGCGTGCTGGTTCTCTTCCAGGAAGCTAACCTGCTCCTAGAGCAGTGATTCCCCCTGGAAAAAGTTGTACCTGGTACCAAATCAACAAAATGGAATTTACATGTATTTCTTGGCGTAGGTGTTTCTGCGGCAGTTGTTATGATGATGGTAACTTGTGGGCTTCTTATTATATGCATTCGGTGTCATCCTAGGAGGTTCCAACCTTCAACTCCTAGAAGTTCAGTGTCATCGAATGTCTCACCTGATTTTCTTGATGGAATGTCCAAGTTAAAGCAATCATTGATTAATTTCAGCTTGGAGGAGCTAAGGATTGCGACAGAAGATTTCAACGAGGCTTCTAAAATCGGTGTGGAAGTGTATAGAGGTAGAATTGGAGGTTACTATCTAGCAATTGAACAGATGGAGTCAGAGGAAGGTGCTCGCCGTGTCATTTACATTTTGACAAAGATCAATCATCTAAACATTGTAAAGCTTGAAGGAATATACAATGGAGCTAATCCTTATCTTGTAAGAGAATTCGCTGAGAATGGTAGCTTAAGGGACTGCTTGTCAAATAAGAAATTGGATAGGCAGCTTACATGGTTAAGAAGGATGCAGATTGCTTTTGATCTAGCAGATGCCCTTCACTACTTACACTTGGAAACTTGCACAGCACCAGCCTTTGTTCATCAAAATATAAACACTAGAAATGTGCTTATAACTGCCAATTGGAGAGCCAAGATTTCTGGCTTTCGACTTGCAAAACCTGTCATTTCTGACGAAGAAAAGGAAGACATTGTCTGGAATAAACATATGACTCCAGGCAGAGAGGCCCATTGGACACCTGAATACCTTACTAATGGTCAGGCCTCTCTACAGGTGGACGTATTTGCATTTGGAGTTGTTTTGCTTGAGTGAATATCAGGAAAAAGATTTGTCTAGGGATGGGAAAATCTTGAAGGATTCAGTCCGTTTTTTATTTGATGGAGCGTTTGAAGATTCTTCTCATTGCTTGGAAAAGTTGAAGGAATTCATGGATCCTGTTTTGGGAGGAGATTATTCATTGGGTGATGCTATGTGCTTGGCATTCCTGGCCAAGGGTTGCATGGAGGAGGATCCTCATCATCTACCCACCATGAATCATGTTTTGAAAGCTCTTTCAAGAATCGTATAGTATATAGTTCATATTTTCTTAAAATTATTTTTTTCGCATATTGTACATATGATCAAACTGTAAATATAAGTATGGCATACTGAAGGTACTTCGAAACTTCTAAAATGAAAAAAAAAATGCAATCACTTCAGTTTTTTCTGTATGAGTAATTGGAAGTAATTTCTATATTTTCGATGAATGCTTAGGATACTGATGAATGCAATGTTTGTCAACCGACAAACAGAAGCTGCTTTAAGCTGTTGGCATTTGGCAAAGCATTAAAACATACGTTCGATAGATTTGCTTGAATGTTGTTTTCCTTGACAGTTGTACACGAGAAGTCAAGGTTTCTATTCCCTAATTATCGAGCATCATATATATGCATAATGTTCTTGGTCCTATTACTGAATATGACAGTTTGTTTTCTGCTCTTTGGATGATATAAGTGAATTACTTACAAGTGGGCTGCGTGGAAGTACTGATTTGAACAAAAAAAATTGAACTAATTCATCAAAAAAAAAAAAAAACAAAAAAAAATCTTGATATTTTCAGAAGGCTAGAGAGAAAAATCTGAATGGTAGAAAATACTGGAACAGAAGCAGGACATGTTCTAAGACTGCATCTCCTATTATAAACTGAAAGGATACTCAGGCTTTCAGCTCTTTGTAGCTATTTTCATCATCAGGCCTTGAATATTATGATGAATAAGACATATGCTTGATCTCTTCAATACCAGAAAAGGTTTTCCTCTTTCAAGTGGTTATTCTCTGTGCCAATCTAGTTAACCTTTAAATTTAAACGAGGACTGAATAATGCTGCTTCATTGTTCTCTCATAACCATACGCTTCTTGGAAAGATCAGACATGTGATTTCCAAGCAGGAAGATGAGATACAGTTGTGGATTCACACCTTTGAGGTCACATGATCACCTAGTGTCGGTTTGTCAAGCCATATGTTGTGTCTAACGCTCTGTTGGAGATTGACATACTGAATAGTGAAGAGGGATGCAAATGATGTCCCTATCTGCAACAAGGGAACTTGTAATGTTGCTGCAACCATCTTGTGGTAGATTAACTAGTCTCATCTGATCAGTAGGCAGCGAAGCTTCGTATTCTAATAGCTAATGTTGACAAATTGACGTAGATGAAAATAAAAGGATAGTAATAACAAGCAATGCAAAATTCTATTGAATGAGGTCACATTAATAACTCAAATTCAAAATTTTATTACTGAAAATTTCATCACACAAATATTCTAATCAAAAGTCCATATTACTACTTTTTTTAGACTGTTTATATATTAGAAAAAAATACTAAACAAAAATGAAAAAACTAATCAAGAGTTCTAAATCAAATAAGAAAACAAATTCTAAATTAACTTTGAAAATATAGAAAAATCATGAACAATACATTCTAGTTTTATTTGAAGACCTTTCTAATCTTCTATGGTTGTGGATTTTAATATCTTGTAGGCAATAAAACCTCTAAAACCTCCTAGTTAACTTTCAGCTTTATCCGAAGTTTAGATCAAAATTTATGTCATTAAACATAAAATTACGTATTAAAAAATATCCTCTATAGTAGTCTCCCGAGGTCAGAGAGAACTCGTCCTCGAGTTTGCCAAGTTTAAATTGCTTTTACCTTGATCTTGTAGATATCCATTTAAAACCCTTCAAGCCTTTTCTTTTTTCTCTTCAAATTTATAACAATTTTAGACTTCAACTTCAGTTTTTTTATTTTAAAATTTATATAAGAAACAACCATTGAAAAATTGTTCCTCTTCCATTCACTTATAGAGCAATAAGTTGCAAAACTCAAACTTCATCGATTCTACTGTATCCTATAATCGTTGAACACATTTACTTTTTTCAGTTTGTTTACGTTGGTAATGGAATATTCTTTTCATTGCCCACAGAATTGAAAACCATGTTTAGATATGTGGCATTGGAAAATCTCACAGCATGCATTCCACATGATGAATATGTGGCATTGGAAAATAAATAAAGAAATTTTCAACGACAGTATTCTGTTGGCATTGGAAAATATCAACAAAATATGTGGTCGATGTTTCGATCGGAATTCATAATGTTTTCCTTGCAACAACATCAGCAACCATGTTTAACAAAAAGGTTTTCGTTTATCAAATTAAAAGTAATTAAAACAGAAGGTGTTGAAAATTCAGGTCAAACATTATATATATTCTTACGTGATTAATAAACACCGAAACCCCCCCTCAGCTGCCTATAAATACACCTGATCTATGCAGATGTTGTTCACTGCTCTATTTCCCTAACCGATAAAAAAACTTGCAATCTATTGAACATCCTTGCCGAAGCAACATGTCTACCCACGTCTCCCAAGAAGTTGTACCCAAGACTCCTGAAGCTCATCATAATGAGATTATTCGCCGGACAGCCAATTTTCATCCAAGCATTTGGGGTGATCAATTCATTTCCCATCTCCCCAAAGACAAGGTCATTGCATGCAAAAAGGACAATACTATGTCTATATATATATATATATATATATATGATTCTTTGTTATTTTCTTCTCCCTTTGAGAAATTTGAACGATGCGTTTAATAGTATGGTAACTAATGCAGGTGCATGAAGCCATTGAATTGCAAGAAATTGAAAAGCTGAGGGAACAATTTAAGAGGGAACTCTTGGCTGCAGCTAGTAATTCATCACAACAGCTGGATCTTATAGATTCAATCCAGCGCCTAGGTGTGGCTTACCACTTTGAAACAGAGATAGAAGAAGCACTACAGCATATCTACAATAACCGTATTGATATGGAAGATGAAGACCTTTACAACACTGCTCTTGGTTTTCGACTACTTAGACAACATGGCTACAACGTTTCATGTGGTAATTATAAGTATATGTATGGCCATTTGTTATAAGAAATGTGCATGACACAATCTTCATACAAATTTTCAAGTCCATTTCATTGGTGATTTAATTCAGATATATTCAACAAGTTCAAAGATGACAAAGGTTATTTCAAGCAATCCAATGATGTTCGAGGCATCCTAGGTCTCTATGAAGCAGCACATCTAGCGGTGCATGGAGAAGATATTCTTGATGAGGCCCTTGCTTTCACAACCATCCACCTCAAGTCCATGGCAACTAGTCCAGACTGTCCACTAACAGCAAAAGTTTCTCATGCCCTAAAGCAGCCCGTCCAAAGGGGCGTTCCAAGACTGGAGAGCAGGCGCTCCATTTCTATCTATCAGGACGAGCCGTCATGTAACAAAACTTTACTAAGGCTTGCAAAGTTGAATTTCAATCTCGTGCAAGAATTACATAAAGAAGAGCTTGCAGAAATTACAAGGTAATACTTGTATCCAAATTTAGAATGAATACACGTTGACATGTTAAAATGAATATTGACGCAGAAAAAGTTATAATGCGTGCATAAGCGCCTTTTCTTTCTTTTTCTTTTTTCGAGGATTACTTGTGAAGCTATTTACTTCTTCAGATAGTGCTCAATATTTTATTTGTTTCAGGTGGTGGAAGGGTTTGGACTTTGCTAGAAGGCTTCCTTTTGCAAGGGACAGGGTGGTCGAGTGCTTCTTTTGGATAGTAGGTGTATATTTTGAGCCTCAGTACTCCCTCGCCAGGAAAATACTTACCAAAGTAATAGCCATGGCATCGATTATTGATGACATCTATGATGTTTATGGCACCCTTGAAGAGCTGGAACTTTTCACAGAAGCAATTGACAGGTTTGTTGCCTGGAAACGGCTCTTTTATTTTATTTGATTTTTTTTAAAAGTAGAGCTTAATTAAGAGACAAATAACGGTTACAATGCGATTACAAAAACCTGGACACTTAATTTTCAGGTGGGACACTAAAAGCATGCACCAGCTTCCAGATTACATGAAAATATGTTATGAGGCAGTATTGAATGTTTATAGTGAAATTGAGGAAAAAGTGGCAAAGGAGGGATGGTCCTACCGAGTCCACTATGGAAAAGATGCAGTATGCACCACACTCTTGCCTCTCTCCTTAAATCAAATACTAATATACTATGTTGTAGAAATTACTCTATTATGTTTAACTTAGTAATGATTTTTATATGTACGATGTATAACAGATGAAAGCTCTAGTCCATGCCTACTTTAACGAAGCCAAATGGTTCCATGAAAATCATATCCCAACGATAGAAGAATATATGCAGGTGGCTCTAGTAACGTCTGGTTATTCCTTGCTCGCAACCGTGTCTTTCATTGGCATGGGCGACATGGTGACCGAGCAAGCATTTGACTGGGTGTTCAATCGCCCTAAAATTGTTAGAGCCTCAGAAACAATTAGCAGACTCATGGATGATGTAAAATCACATAAGGTATGAGCTTATTTTAATTTGTTAAAAAACATTTAAGTAAAGATTGTTTGAAATTCATTGAAAGTAATAGCTGTTGGAGTTAAGATAACATGATAGTCTGGAAATGGATGAACTGCATGGATTGTTGAGGAGGAATTAAACAACTAATTACATTGATGCCATAAATATGGTAGAAGTTTGATACATTTATTATAGACCAAATATAATTGTGCTCCATGATTGCTTTACTAATTATAGCTTCTACGGTTTTTACTGGAAGTATGGATTAATTCCCAAACCTTTTCCCTTTATTTCCAACCAATACAAAAAATCCACCCTACATGTCATAAAGGTCTCTGAGCTTCTTTTAATCTTATTATGTATACTGTTCAGTTCGAACAAGAGAGAGGACATGCTGTCACTGGAGTTGAATGTTACATAAGGCAATATGGTCTCTCGGAACAAGAAGTGTATAAAGAGTTTCACATGCAAGTCGTCAATGCTTGGAAGGATATAAATGAAGAGTGTCTCAAACCTACCGCTGTGCCTATGCCTCTGCTTGAACGCATTGTCAATCTTTCGAGAGTCATGGATGTCATTTACAAGGAGGAAGATGGGTATACCCATGTTGGACAAGCAATGAAAAACAATGTTGCGTCACTGTTTATAGATTCAGTGCCAATATAAATGCTAGGTTGCAGATTTCCGCTTGCGGAGGAAACAAATGCCTGCCTATTATAGCCCCAGGAAAGGAGACTTTCTAATAGAATAAGGAGACTTATTTTTCTTATTTTTGTACCTTTTTCTATTTTAGTTTGATATATATATATATAGTTGGTGTACTGTCACATGCAACTAAAAATAAAACCAAGACTATTTAACCAAAAAAATAATAGTGCGAGTATTTGTCGTTTCCATAAAGAATATCTATCATAATATTGTGTGCGCAAACAAAAATGGGGTTTTGAGTATGAAAAAACAGTTTAAAGAAAAATAACTAAGAAATAAATCAAATTAAAATATTGAAATCAATCAAAAGAATAATTCTTGGTCCAAGTCAACATTCATCATCGGGTCTTTTACAATTGATCATCGATGCATATATATCAATTCACACTTTGAATAGTTATCATTAGAACTATTTTCATATCTCTCCTTAACTATAGTCAATTAGAAAACAAGAAATCTAATTAATCCTAACTACTAAACAACATAAAACAAGCCTTAAAATTTAATCTAGTAGTTGCCTTAAAAATTATAGAGATTGATGAAGCTAAACAACACAAATACAAGTAGCTACAAGCAATTGCATTTAATTTAATTGAAAATTCTTTCTAGGATTTACTAATTTCTAATGCAGCAAATTATTAATTTTTAGTTGCTTTGTAGATTAGAGAGATTAAACAATTACAGATTTGACATCTAACCTGGCAGCAGATGCAACAAACAATAAACTAGAGGCTTCCTAGTAATTAAACGAGACAATCATGAAAAATAGATATCGAAGAGCACTCAATACTCAAAGCATAGATTAAAAAATAAAAATAAAATAGATCTCACAGTTTTTTTTTTAATTCAGAGGCTTCCGTTTCCTTCGACTAAGTTAAATTTAGTTACATAGTACCATCATAAAAATAACAAAGAAGACAAAGAAAATAAGGAAGAGGAAGAAAGAATAGAGAGGGGAGATGAAATCTGATTTGATCTCCCTTTTCTCCTTTTCATGTTTTTTTTCATCCTTTTCTGCCTACAAAATTTCTAAAAATACTATCCAATAATAACCATCAAATTTGAATATTCAATGAAATTATTATATAATAAAATAGAGTCATAATATAACAAGAAAAGTGATGTCTTTAGCTAGAATTCATGCACCAAGTTTAGAAGCTTCCAAAAATAAATCACATGATATTAGATTTGCATGCTCAAAGACGTTCCAGCACGTTGGCAACACATGTGCTATGTCTTTATAACCAATTTAGACCTTGATGCAGTGAGCAACTCTCAAAAATCAAAACATGAAAGTCCTATATTTGTTCCTTAGGGTTTCATAGCATTTTGGATCACCTTAAGCAAAGCTCGGTGAGAGAGATATGCCCCAATTACAAAACTGTGTTGAAATTGTTCAGAATCACCCAAATAACTTTGTTTCACCATTAACGCCTCAATTTACATCCGAAATTGAAATATAAAAATAATGAATACATTTAGGAATCAAATACATTTAAAATAATAAACATTAAAGGAGAAAAGTATGACATTTTGCGTTTTCATCAAATTTCCCTAGACTTAACTTTTGCTCGTGCTCGGGCAAAACTCAAATTAACTTTCCATGAAAAACAAAATAAAAGTTGCAATGCCATCAACAAAAAACAATCAATCTCTTCAAAAATCAATACATATCATGAATAAACATTCTTAAACAACTTATAATTATTAATAAGCATTTTCACTCGAAGATAGAATAAGTTAAATACGTAGACCCTAACAGTCGACTCTCATGTGTTTGAAATGTATGTGTTTCACTAAAATTTATTCCAATATAAATGATCTACCATAGGCTTGCATATCTTCTTATTCTCCACCGCTAGGATCACATGCATAACAAGAATTATAATGTAAACCTTAACCTAAAATTGCTAAATCAGTGGTAAAAATGATAAATTTTTTATTAAGAAATGATAATTAAGAAGGAAAATTGTTACAGATGAGGATAAAGAACTTTTAGTAATTCAACTTAAATTTTGGATGAAAAGAAGTAATAAAATCAGTACACAACATGTTAATTAGTGATAAATTGTGTAAACTTCCCGATTAGGTAAAATAATTATTTTAAAGAAAGAGTTTTTATAAATTTGGAGTGCAAACATTTAGAGAAAATATGGAAGGGAATTCCAAATAAATTAATGTGTGACCTTACGCATAACAAACATTGATTGTTGGTATAAAAAACCATATGATCACGCTATTTGATTAAAAGTGGTGAAGACTTTGAGGAAATTTTTATGATGATCATGGATGAGATTCTTCAGTGAATTAGTTTAGAAATCATGATGATTTGAGTAAATAAAATAGTACACAAAATAATGTTGCGTCATTGTTTATAGATTCAGTGCCAATATAACTGCTAGGTTGCAGATTTCTGCTTGAGAGTACAATTATGGAAACAAATGCCTACCTATTATAGCCCCATGCTAATAAGGAGCAAAGGAGACTTATTTTTCTTATTTTGTATGTTTTCTATTTTAGTTTGATGTTTATAGTTGGTGTGCTGTCACATGCAACTAAAAATAAAACCAAGATTGTTTAGCAAAAAAATAGTAGTGCGAGTATTTGTCGTTTCCATAAAGAATATCTACCATAATATTGTGCTACGCAAACAAAAATGGGGTTTTGAGTATGAAAAAATAGTTTAAAGAAAAATAATTGATCCTCTTAATTAATTACGGAGCTTGGTTAAATATATAATCGTCTTGCACTTAATTTGAGTTACCTTAAATTTTGGCTTATTTATTTACTTAAATTGAATATTTGATCCTCTTAATTAATTACGGAGCTTTGTTAAATTTATTGGAAAAATTGAAACATTGTATTTGGATTACTCTTGTACATATAGAGGACCCATATTGCTTGCTTGTTATTTTTTTTGATTTAATTTGTCATTACTTAGTCTTCAAGATGAACAAATAATCAAATATTAACTTTAATTGTATATTGTATTTTACTTGTAAGTGTTGTTTGTGATATCAGTTATCATTCTCAGATTAATATTGCATGCTTTTACAAAGTAGTCATCTAGCACACAATCCAAAACTCATGGTTACCAAGTACCCATACACTAGTAATGCTCTTAGGGATATTCAAGAGCAACACAACTTATACAAGCTGATGTGAACAACATGTTCATTCAGATGAACAATCTTTCTAAGAGAGTGGAATTTATAAAAACTTTACAAACAAGGCAAGCTAATGAGAGAAAGCATTCTAATGACAAGTATAGGAATCCTTGAATACTTTTTCTTCGTACAAACTGCCAAAATGACCACCACTAGAGTTATAATGACTTTGATGACCCTAACGATAGTAACCATTCAAACAATTATCGTTAGAGGCCAATTCACCCTAGTAACCATCAGTACAACCACAATCAAGGTCACCACAACTATGATGACCTTGATGATCAAGTCATGAAACATAACAAGGTTGAAGCCTTGACTTTTGAGGGCCAACTTGACTCATGGATCCTTAATAGGTGGTGTCGCACGTATGTAGCGTCGCGGTGAACATCCTCTTGAATCAGGAAATAGAAATGATAAGAAATTCTTGCCCTTTATCAGTGGAAAGAGAGAATAAGAGTCGCCACCTAGTATTTTGGTCACTAGGAACCTTAACTAGTCTCAGAGATCGGGCAAGCGGACTGGTTGCAAAAAAAGAAGGTATTAGCACCCTCAATACACCTTATTTGAGATAAACTGCATTATTTAATTATCTGATATAAACTAATGTATTGCTGTATTTTCTAATTGTTGGTCTGCTTAAGGTTTAAGAAAAGTCCTCATCGGTAAGAAGATCCTTATCTTATTAGGTAAAAAACCTAATTGTTTTAATGTCAACATAAAACTACCTTTTTATTTAATATCGGGAATACATTTTACATATAAGTTTGTCATCTCACATACTAAAAGAAAACAAAATATTTTTTTTGATATTTTTGAAATATGGACCTAGTTCTCATGGCTTTAATAAACTGGTTATTAAAGCCCAAAATATATGCTAATACATGTCTTTTTTTTTCATTTCTCTTAATTTTATATGAAAATAAAATATGATTTTTTATATATATTTTTTTAGACTTGATCGTATGCATGAAAAAAAAATTATTGTTTTTTTAGTTTTTTTTGCAACGTCGGAAAAAACCAGGTATTTTAATACTGATTTGTATCTTTATATTATAAAAATACAAACCAATATTAAGCAAGAATAGTAGAAAAAATCATGAGAAAATCACATATTTTTTTGAAAGGATTTTTGAATTTTTTTTGGAATTTTTTATGTTTTTGTTTTTATTTAATATAATATTTTATTATATATTTTTATTATATTATATAATAATATATTGGGTTGGGCCCGACCTAATTATATGGACTAAGCCCACACTGTGCAGCCGCCCGCAAGGCTTTTCCCCTCTACCCTTTTCATCATAGTGGTAGGCCATAGGAGGGACATGGGTTGTTTAGGGGTTTTGGGCACATAGAAGAGAGGGAGAGAGAGGCGAGAGAGACTCTGCAAAGGAGGGAGAGAAAACCTTCTTTCTCTACCTACAATGCACGTTAAGGGGAAGAACATGCAAATAGTGCCATCAAAATGACATTGTTTTGTAGTTCTATCTTTTTTTTATAATAGTTAAAAAAACAGCATCGTGTTGTACAAAACACATCATTTCATTTAAATGAAAATGGTGGCCAAGACGTCTTTATTTCTAAATCAATCCTTAATTTTTTTATTTATTTAATCAAATCCTCAAACGAGATTTTGATTTCAAGAATCAATTCAATTGCATCCTTACCAAACTCATATGTTAGCCCTAAAGTTTGTCGTCTTTTTATGTTGGTCATTGGTTTTGAATTTGTGCATTTTGACCCTTAATTGATCAACAAACTTTCAATTTCTTCAATTTGACCCCTGATTCGGTTAATTTCAGCGTCTATATTCATGTGTCTTTTCCAGTTTGGTCTTTGATTTTGAATTTCTTCGATCAAATTCCTAATTGCCCATTAAACTTCCATATTTATGCAATTAAGCCCCGATTTGACCAAATTAACTCTTACAAATTGTAATTCAACCTCTAAACTTTAATTTCTTTCAATTAAAGCCTAAATTGACTTAAAAAATCAAGTTTCTTGCAATTAAACCCTCTATAATTTCAATTAAATTTTCAACAAAATCTAATTGGGTCCTTAAACATCCAATTTTGAATTTCTCTTCCTCTAATTGAATTTTCTTTACTAATAGGACCTTCATCAGTTGAAAATATATTGTCAAATTTTAATCTTTGTATTTCATAACTTCCTTGACCAATCTTTGACTATTTTCTAGATGCCCCGGTGTCCTTTTATAACTGATATATTTTTATAAGCTGAATGTTGGGGTTTTTTTTTTGTTCTTTTTATAAAACTATTGTCACTTAACCCTCTCTTTTTTATATTAAAAAAATAAATAATTGATTTCCAATAACATAATTAAAGTATTTTGGGTGTCCACTGCTAGTGAGAACTATATCCATATGGTATTCAACTAGAGAAGTCGGAGCGATCGATAAAGCTGTATGCAAGAGGGGGGCAAAGGATGAAAACGAGGAAACCGTGGAATCACTTTAGCTTTATGTTAACTTCCCTTACACTTAAGGGAGAAAAATATCGAATAAACATTAAGTATAAAGTATAAAGTAATAAACATTAAGGGAGATAAATATGATGTTTTGCATTCTTATGAAATTCCCTCACACTTAACTTTTGCTTGTCCTTGGACAAAACTCAAATTAACTTTCCATGAAAAACAAAATAAAGGTTGCAATGCCATCAACAAAAAACAATCAAGCTCTTCAAAAAGCATAACATATCATGAATAAACATTCTCAAACAACTTTTAATTGTTAATAAGTATCTTGTCTTATGGCTTTTAATTGAAAATCAACAAGAGTAAGGTTTGATTTTGAGGAGGTGTTTGTGGCTAAGATTAGTACTACTCACATTGTTATGGTTATCACTGACTTGAAAGGATGGTCAATTCGACATATAAATGTGATAAATGCATTTCTACATGGAAACCTTAAAGAAAAAAACATATATGACTGCTTCACTTAGCATGTTCACTCACTCCTCCTTTGAGGTTTGTCATTTTGAAGTGATCTATATATGAATTAAAGCAAACACCATGTATCTACTCTTTTTTATTTTAATTTTATTTAGATTCTATTTCATTATTGTACTTCTTGTATATAAGAATGGTATTATTATTAAAGGGCCTGATTCTTAGTTGATTGAGCATCTATTAATCCATTTTAATACATCATTTCATATGAAAGATCTCGATAACCTGCAATATTTTCTTGGTATTGAGGTATATTGTTTATTGACTAGCACACTTTTGTATCAACACAAGTATACTTAAGAGCTTCTCATCCTAATTGGTCCATTCGTGGGTCCTTACAGTGGAGGCCAACTTAATGTTACCAGATGATGGCAAGATATTATCTAATCCATCATCATATAGGCAGCTAGGGAGTTTGAATTTTAAATGATTTTGTGGTTAGACTGCTCGAATGTACCTTTATTATCATGGGCTATGGCAGGGTTCTTTCCGATATGACTTCTTTATAGTTGATTGGTGTGATGATGGTGTTGCCTATACCGCATCTCGTTAATGCAGTTTCTTGTCTGCTTTTTTCGTGGAGAAGCATGATCTAGCTTCTAAATTCTCAAATGAGTTTGAATATTGTGTTATGTTATTTGCATGCTCTAAGATTGTTTGGCTTTTGGGTTTGTTGGGTGAACTTCGATATTCCTTAGCTTACTCTTACTCCTCTTTATATTGATAACACCAAATGTTATTCTAATTGCTACCAATCTAATTTTTTATAAGTGCATCAATCACATTGAAATAGATTGTTATTCTATTTGTGAAGCACTTGATTAATATATAATTACTCTCCCTTATATTTTCATTGAGTTCTAGAAAACTATGTGTTTACCAAGGTTTTCTCCTGTCAATAACATCAATTAATGGTTGATAAATTGATACTTTGTGATCAACTAATACCAATTTAAGGGGCATGTCAGCTGTAATATCTTGATTAAGGAAGATTGATTGACACGAAACTTTTTAATTTAGGGAGCTTGATCTAAAAAGATTGATGGATATTGATGGATATACAGGCAATTAATTTTACATGGTTTACATTTTTAGATATTGTAATTAAGGTCAAATAGTGATTTATAGGATTTAGTTATATCACTACTTGACTATTTAAGAAAAAGAGATCAACATTCCGACCATTTTTACAACATAGACTCAGTATAGTTCTTAGTATTTCCCGGGGGCTAATTTGAGGTTTTTAAGTTTGGTTGGTATTAGAATAATATTTTTTAGCCACTTCTAGTTAAGTTTGGAATAGACAGTGAAATCTGCTATTGCCGATTCCAGGATTGCTACAATTCCATCTAATCGAAGGTCTGATCTCCCTCACAATGAGTATAACATTTAACATTTATTTTTGGTAATTATGATTTTTTTAAGAATAATGCCATGTTAGTATTTGACCTTGGATCAATAGTTAATTTCTTGACACGAATTCCTTGACGGATCGATCCAGATGGAATCTTTTGTTTATCTCACGGAAAATTAGGTTTGAATATATTATGAAAGAAATACCACTTAAAATTGACACCTAATTAACCTCAACAATGTCATATTGCTTCTTGAGATAGTTTATTCATCGGAAGGTAGCTGAAAGAGATATGTTGAAACTACTAGGTCAAAAAAAGCAATTCCTTGCTTAAACTAGGCCTTGGACGTGTAAATAATGGAAATGACAGGAGCACGTAAACAGCCGTGAAAAGCTCGGAAAAACAGCCGTGGAAAGCTCAAATCTAATATGAAATTTTCACGACTTTATCACTTTCGTTTTTCTTTTTAATTTCCATCGTTTAACAACAATTAGATTGATGTTAAAAAATGGAGAAGAAAAAAAAGGTAATATATCTGTAAGGACAAGCAGAAATAACGTTTTAGGAATTCACGGAATGGGAAAGATCAATGCCAGATCACATCCAATTATATCTTAAACATTAAGGAAAAAGCAGGAGCCGAAGTGTCTGAAGAAGGGATTGAAGACAGAAAAAAAGAACATTAAGGAGAGAGCATTACTGGAACAAGTACAAGGGGTGTCTTCTTACGAATAATCAGTGTATGAGACTCAGACATGTCCATGTCTTCTGGATTGCCACCATGGGGTATGTTCCAATCAAACCAGTACAAAAGGTTTGCTAGAACCATTTCTGCTTCTATAACTGCAAATGAGAGACCGGGACAAAGCCTTCTACCCCCACCAAACGGCATGAATTGGTTGTGTTGACCTTTAAAATCGACCGAAATGTTAGTAAATCTCTCAGGGATAAACTCTTCAGACCTTTCCCATTGTTTGAGGTCCCTTTGAATTGCCCAGGCGTTAATCAACACTCTTGTTTTGGGAGGAATATCATAACCTTGTAGTTTAACGGCTTCAGATGTTTCTCTTGCAATCATTGCAGGAGCATGTAACCTTAAGCTTTCTTTGAGAA
Source organism: Populus deltoides (assembly GCA_015852605.2). Lineage (NCBI taxonomy): Eukaryota > Viridiplantae > Streptophyta > Magnoliopsida > Malpighiales > Salicaceae > Populus > Populus deltoides. The sequence goes on along the minus strand of CM027584.2, from coordinate 5,107,307 downwards.
CACATTTTAGATAGACCATCTCATTTATATGCTTCTCACAGAGCTTTGATTTCTTTCCTACCACTCTTCTTACCTCTTCTTGGGCTTTCTTCACTACAATAGGATTCTTCACAAGCTCTGCCATCGCCCATTCCATAGCTGCTGCTGTCGTATCAGTTCCTCCAACAAACATGTCCTGCAACAAGAAAATGGAGCTATTTATAAACACAGACGAGCAAACACAATCACAAAAGAGTGGCCAAGAGAGTGAGAGAGAGACCATAAGGATTGCTTTAAGGTTCTCTCGAGTAAGATCAATGTCAAGCGTTCCATTCTTTTGCAGATCAAGAAGAATATCCACAATGTCTTTCATATCAGATTCGTCATTGTTCATTAAACTCTCATGTTCTTCGATCACTTGATCAAGAAAATTATGCAATGCTTTGGAAGTATGTTTCAAACCTGCAACCAAGCCAGTTAGAGTATCCATCCATCCCAAAAGGTGAAACATATCTTTGAAGCAAAATGATGCTATCAAGTCTATCGCCTTCCTCGACAATCCTCCAAAACTCTCATCACAGCCTTCATTTTCATATACTCGACCAAGAGCAGATCTTGATATTATGTTGTTTGAGACACTAAGGAACATATCACTAAGATCTACTGCAGCTCCGTTGAGGCATGAAAGCCGCACCTTCTCCACCATGTTTGCGACTTCCTCCTCCCTCACAAATTGAAATGCTTGCACCCGTTTTTGGCTCAAAAGTTCAAGAACACAAATCTTCTTCACTTGTCTCCAATACTCACCATAGGGACAAAATGCAACATCAACGCATCCATAGAAGAGAACATCTGCAGCCCTTGTTTGAGGCCTTCCTGCAAAAGCTACGTCATGAGTTTTCATGACCTCATGAGCCACCTCTGCCGACGAAACAATCAGAGTTGGAACTTTCCCAAAATGTAGAAGCATTAAAGGGCCATATTTTGAAGAAAGAGCTCGGAGAGATCTATGAAGTCTACCTAGCTGGTGAAGATTTCCAATTATGGGTAGCTTTGGTGGAGATGGAGGTAAATTTAATTTGTCTCTTTTAACTAGCCTAAGCAAAAATAGAAGGGACAAGAGAAGAAAAAGACAGAGCAAGGGATTGAGCATGATCATTTTTTGCAGTTCCTGGCACCGTTGCCGAAGCATGATCACCTGAGCCATTTCCTCTTTACATCAATTTCTCACATGATGATACCAACAAGATGCAGTTCAATCTATATATATATATATATATATATATAAAAAAAAAAAACAGCACTTGTGATAGTTAAACAATTTCACACTTTTTCTGCGTATTCTACGGAAGTCACATATTTATATATAATCAACATGTGCTAACATGCAATGAAATTTAAAATGCGTACCGATGGAAGAGATTTATAGGTATTAGAGCATAACTGGATTGGTGTCCCGAGATTTTCAGGTCTCAAAGCTAACAGGCAATGAGATTTTGCTTTGTTCTAGAAATCTTACAGTTTCATGTCTGCTATTTCATTTGACATGAATTTCACTATCATATATGCTTAGTGTGTGACTTATAATTTATAATAACTAAGATATATATATATATATATATATATATATATATATATATATATATATATATATATATCAAATATTATTCTTTTATTGAGTAAGTTGAACTCACCCTTTCTTTTCAGATATGTAGTTTCTGTTAGTAGGTTAACTTTATTAAGAGTTTCTACTTTTTTGTTTTTTATTGGTATGCTTTACTTGTTTTCACAAGATTTTTTTTTAGTCATGATTTGATATCTTAAAGTGTTCCACTATTATATTATTTTATTTAAAGTTTAGATTTTTATATTGTAATAAGTATTATGGATTGTGATTTGTTTTTATTGGTTTCGAAGGATATTTTGAAATTTTACAAAATGCTATGAGATTTTATTAACAATACTCTACATGGTGTGAGGAATCACTATTCCCCCACAACCAAAATTATTGTGGATTACAACATTAATTCACAGTGCATTCCTTCTTTTTTTATATATTTTTTCATTTTTCCCCCCACTTCCCCCACCCTTTTTCAACTTTCCTCTGTTTTCTTTTTTTTTTTGCATTTATTTTTTTTTCTAAAATTTTTTTTTGTTGATTTTACTTTTTAAATATTGAGTTGGTTAAAAATTTCGCTTTGTAATTTTTTTCCTTTAAAATACTGTGGATTACTGCGGTGTTTTCCCACATAGTTTTTCTATTTTATTTTTTATTTTTCAAAATTATATTTGTCGATTTTTTTTAATATTAAGCTGATTAAGAATTTAGTTTTGTAATTTTTTTCTTTAAAACATTGTTGATTGCTACAGTGTTTCTCCGCATGGTTTTTTTTCCTCTGAAATTATCTTTTTTTATTTTATTTTTTAATATTGAGCTGGTTAAAAATTACAGTTACAATATGTGAGGAAAAAACTGTAACTTTCTTCGCAAATTACTGTGGATTGCTACAATATTTTTTCCCACACGGTTTTTTCTGTTTTGTTATGTTTTTTCCTAAAATTATCTGTCAATTTTATTTTTTAAATATTAAGCTGGTTAAGAATTGCAATTACAAGTAAATAGAAGTTTTTCCTCACAAAACACTGTGAATTGCTACAGTGTTTCCAACATGATTTTTTTTCTCTTTTTTTGGTGTTTTTATTTTTTTTTCCTCTAGAATTGTCTATGTCGATTTATTTTTTTAATATTGAGCTAATTAAGAATTTAGCTTTGTAATTCTTTTTCTTTAAAACAATGTGAATTGTTGCAGTGTTTTCCCATATGATTTTTTTATTATTTTTTCCAAAATTATCTTTGTCGATTTTTTTTTAATATTGAATTGGTTAAGAATTATAATTACAATAAAGCTAAATCATACGAGGAAAGTGTTATAATTTTTCTCAAAAACACTGTGGATTGCTACAATATTTCTCTAAATGGTTTTTTATTTTATTTTGTTGGGGAAAACATTGTAGTTTTCTTCACAAAACATTGTCAATTGCTACATCGTTTTTTCTTATGGGTTCTTTCCTTCCAAAATTATCTTTGTTGGGTTTTTTTTTAAAATGTTAAGGTTGTAGATAATTTAGCTTTGTAATTTTTTTTGCTTTTTAGTAACAGAAAAGCTAAATCATGTGGCGAAAGCACTATATCTTTCCTCACAAAACACTGTAGATTGCTACAAATCATTTTGTTCAGTCTCTAAGTTTTTGATCACCAACACAACTTTTTTCCCGTCATGAAATATTTGATCCATCATACCTTCAGTTTCTATTACTTATCTAGCGCTGATTCATAATTATAACACTATCAAGTGCATTTGTTTTATAAGCCCGCGGCAGCGCGCGGGCATGTCATCTCATATATTTTATTTTATGATATGTTCTTAAGCTTAGTATAGGTATGGTGTCCTCACAACATAGCTCCTGTGTTGCTAGTCACAGACCTGGAATTCAAGTTGTGACAAAGTTGGTATTAGAGCCCTGATTTTATTAAAACCCCTGTAATATGTGGAGCTTAGCAACTATCTCGTTTTGTTGTCATTCCTCTTTGAATTCTTCAATTCCAAGTTTAGCCTGTTTTCCTAGATTTTTTTTTTTGTAGTTGTGTTGTTATATATATGTGTGTGTTCTTTTAGGAATATATCGAGATTCAAACATGTAGTGGATACTGACCATAAAGTGATGATTAGAAGGGCATTTTTATTGTTCAGCTCACGGATGAGAGGTGAAGAAGGAAGGTTTGAAAACTTCTCTTTAGCCTTTGGAGACAGAGTTTTAGGATGATATTGAGTTTGAAGCATGTATTAGGTTGGATGCTGGTCAAGACGAGGATAAGCAATCCAATGGTATGGTGTCGTATGATGATGGTGCTTTGGATAAGATTGGTCAGCTAATGTTGATCATGACTAATCTTTTAGCTAAGAGAAAAAATGCAAAGGATAAGAATGTGTGTTCAACCTCCCATATTGTGCATGGAGTGAATGTGCCTTTGTTAGAGTTTCTTAAGCTGGCACCTCCCATAGTTAAGGGAGTTAATAACTCTAAACTCCCACAATATTTTTTGGATGCAGTATGGCATAGGTGTGAAGTTATGGGATGCATGGATCATCATGTAGTGATTTTAGCATCCTTCATGTTAGAAGACAAGGTGGTTGTGAACTGGTATAAGTCTAAAAGGAATAAAAAAGCAGTTAATTCTTCACTGATGTCATGGAATGAATTTTCTAAGATGTTTTTGGAGCGTTGTTCACCTGAAAATATGAGAGATGACAACTCATATGAGTTTAAGAGGTTGGTTTAGGGTGACTTAACAGTGATGGAGTGTGAGGTTGAGTTCACATGGCTTTCCAAATATATTGGTTATATGATACAGGCTATGAGAAGAAGAATAAAAGGTTTGTTTGGAGTCTTAATAGCTGCCTCATCATACCTATTAGGGCTTGTGAGTTTAAGACATACTCAGTTGTAGTGAATCATGTTTGGGATATCAAGACATAAGAGTTAAAGGATTAAGTATTAGGTGGTTCAACTAAAAGCCCTAGGTGGTGAGTCGATCCTCTTTTCAACAACGGTCTAATATAGGTCTTGACAGAGGACGAGAAGGCTGCCAAGAATAATTAGACAGTCAATGATTTCTCGCCAAGGTTTGCTATTAATGAAGCCGGAAATCATGGTATTAGTGAAGGTGGTTAGACTCGGAGTTAGGGTACTATTCAATCAACACTGCAAGGTTCAGACATGAAGCCTTTATGTCAGTCTTTAGATCTAAATATCATGGCCTAATTTGCTATAAGCAGACATAAGCTTGTTTCGGTTGTGGGCAGATTGGTTGCTTACTAAGGGATTGTCCAAACTGGCAGTTCTTCTTACTTGGTGCATTTGTATCTGTTGCATTTCTTACTCAAACTCAATCAGCTAGTCATCCAGTGTTTTAAGATAGTCATAGAGCTAATGGACATGGTCAGTATGACCATGGAGCAAGTGGTAGAGGTTTTGTGATAGCAATTTAGAGACAAGCACGGGATTTTGCTCTCACCCAGCAAGATGCCCAGATATCTAACATAGTTGTCTCAAGTATACTCTATAAATGTTCCTTTAAAGCTAAAGTCTAGTTTGACATGAGACCAACCTATTCTTTCATATCATTGTATTTTTCTTTGAGGTTTGATAAACAACCCATTTTGTTAAAAAGTCCTTAGTGTGTGGCTACCCCTTCGGATGAGGTTATATTTTGGGAATATTTGTATATTGATTGTGAGGTTGAGATACAAGGTAGGAAGTTGCTGAGTGATTTGGTGATCTTGAAGATAATAAGTTTTGATGTGATATGAGGTATAGACTGGTTGTTGAGAAATTATGTCTTAATGGATTATTGGAATCAAAAAATGATTTTCAAACCTGGTGAGGAGACAGTTTGCATACCATAGAGATGGGTTATCATCCTCGTCAGATATTCTCTTATCCATCATGAAAAAGATGGTACAGAAGAGTATACAAGGCTTTTTTAGTTTATGTGTAGAATGTGAGAATCGAGGTTCTGATAATGGAAAAAGTTCTGATAGTTTAGGAGTTCATCCATGTTTTTCATGATGACTTACTTGGACTACCTCATAATAGGGAGATAGATTTCTATATTGTTTTGGTTCTGGAAATAAAACTAATTTTGATGGCACCATATAGGATGACGTTAACAGAATTGAAGGAGTTGAATGACCATATTCATGATTTGTTGGATAAGAGGTTTATCCATCCTAGTGTGTCTCCGTGGGGAGCACCTGTTTTGTTTGTAAATAAAAAAGTTTTGATTGGAAAGTGTTTGATTTTTTGAACATGTGGTGTCTAGGAATGGGTAGAGGTTGATCCATAGAAGCTAAAGACAGTTAAGTAGTGGCCGAAACCAATTACAGTATTTGAGATTAAGAGTTTCTTATGATTAATAAGATATTATAGGAGGTTCATAGAGAACTTTTCATGAATTACAGCTTTATTAACTAAGTTGACACATAAGAATATCAGGTTTAAGTGGTCTAAAGAGTGAGAAGAGAGTTCCAAAGTTGAAGGATAGGTTGACTATAACTCTGATTTTGACAGTACCTTCAAGGTCTAGTGGTTTTACTGTGTACTGTGATGCGTCAAAGATTGAATTAGGTTGTGTATTAATGTAGAATGATAATATGATTGCTTATACCTCGAGATAGTTAAAAAAGCATGAGCAAAATTACCTCACATATGATTTAAAGATGGTTACGGTAGTGTTTTCTTTTACCATTTGAAGACACTACTTGTATGGGGAGATATGCGAGATATTTACATATCATAAAAGTCTTTAATATATCTTTCAGCATAAGGATATGAATTTGAGACAATAAAGGTGGATAGAATTATTAATTGATTATGATTGCATGATCTAGTATCACCTAGGCAAGGCAAATGTTATTATTGATGCCTTGAGTAAAAAGTCTATGGATAGTTTGGCTCATATTCAAGAGGTGAGGAGACCTTTGATGATAGAGTTACACAGATTATTAGATGAGAAGGTCAGTTTTGAGATTGGTGAATCTAAAGCATTGTTGGTTTACTTTCAAGCTAGATCAGACTTAGTAGACTAAATTAAAGTGGCTCAAATGAAAGATGAATGGATATGCAAGATTTAAGATTAGTTGGAGTTAGGAAAAGCTTTGGGTTTTGTTATCGATGGGATAGTATGTTGAGATTTGGTTCCAGGTTATATGTGCCTGAAGCGGATGATTTGAAAAAAGATGTGATGAATAAAGCATACCATACTACCTATATAGTACATCCTGGTTCTAACAATATATATATAGACTTGAGAGAGTGTTACTAGTGGAATGGCATGAAGAAGGACATTGTAGAGTTTGTATCTAAATGCTTGACTTGCTAAAGGATTAAAGGTGAGCATGAGAAACCATCAAGGCTTTTGCAATCATTGTTGATTCATAAATGGAAATGGGAGAGAACCACTATGATTTTGTGTCAAGTTTACCTGGGAGTTAGGAGGGTTATGATTTGCTTTAGGTGATAGTTGATCGTTTAAGCAATTCAGCTCATTTCTTATTAGTAAAGGTAACATATGGGTTTGCAAAACTGGAAAAAATCTATGTTAACGAGATTATAAGGTTGCATGGTGTGCCAATCTCCATTGTGTCTGATAGAGGTCCACAACTCACTTCTCAGTTTTTGGTGAAGTTTCAAAAAGCAACAGGGTCTAAGGTTGAGTTAAGCATTGTTTTTCACCCTTAAACTGATATATAGTCTGAAAGGACTATACAAATTTTGAAAGATAAGTTGAGAGCTTGTGTGATTTATTTTGGGGTTGAACAGAGCAAGTATTTGTCTCTAGTAGAGTTTGTGTATAACAATAGTTATCAAATGAGTATTGATATGGCTCCATATGAGGCTTTGTATAGCTGGAAGTATCGATTACCTATATGTTGGTATGAGGTTGGTGAGAAGAGTTTAATAGGTCCTGAGTTAATAAAGATTACTTAAGATAAGATCAGGGTGATCTCAGATAAACTTCAAACAGCTCAAGGTAGGCAAAAGAGTTACACAAATAAAAGAAGGTGTAATTTAGAGTTTTTAGTCAGTGACAATGTGTTCTCAAAAATCTCTCTAATTAAAGGAATGTTTAGATTTGGAATGAAAAGAAAATTGAGTCCAAAGTTTATAGGACCCTTTGAAATTTTAGAAAGAGTAGGGGTAGTGGCATACAGATTTGTCTTGCCTCCATACATCTAGTGTTCCATGTTTCGATGATGAGGAAGTATTTGCCAGATCCATCTCATGTTTTAGAGGTTTAACCAATTAAGCTAAGGAATGATATGTCATAAATTGTACAATCAGTGAAAATAATGGATTGACAAGTTAGAAAGCTTCGTTCGAAGGAAATTACATCGATTAAGGTTGTGTAGAGCAGACACCCCAATGAAAAGCGATACGGGAGCTTGATGAGGAAATGCACAACAAGTATCCATACTTGTTTTAATCATGATGGTATGACTTTAGTTCTTAAAATTTTATATTCAAGTTACGTCAATTCGAGGATAAAAGATTTTATAAGGTGGGGATAATGTAAAATTATAAAATGTGTGTGTGTGGAGTGCCCCAACATCTATCTGTATTGCCAGTCTGGCCTCATTTGCACAAGGACATCACAAGAAGCGAAACATAACTACATCTGAGACACCTGTAAGAATTGTATAGCATCATGCCATAAAAAGAGATGATTGCGATAACAAAGCAATGCCGAAGAATGATGCAGCTGCTGCTGGTTCACCATGAACAGCAAAGTTCCCACATTTCCAGTGTTATTCATTTTCTGATTTATCATGGACCAAATTGTTTTTTTTTCTTTCTATTTTTCAGATTTTCCGCTGCAGCAAATTTTACTAGCCAGTTTATGAAGGATTCGGGGATTTTCTAGATTTCATTCGTCACTTGTCAAAGAGAAACGTTCAAAATTCGCGTCGGAGGTTAGAATGACGAAGACTGTTAAATCAAAAATAAAGAGGAATTAGACAGGCTGCTTGCAAATCAACATTCTATTTATCATTCTCAATAGATTTCCATACTGTACACTCTTGGATTGGGTTAGCAGCTTGCTACAACACATTCAAATATCCTGGGACTTATGCCCCCGCTGTTTACAGCAACAATTTCAGCAGACAATCAACAGCCAGTCCATTCCTCAAATCCTACGATGATCTTTTGCAAAGAAGGGATGTCTGAGAGCTTCTCGAGCTGTTAACCTGTCCATGGGATCGTACCTGAGCAATCCTTGCAAGAGATGTATAAGATCTCCAGCTGAATGGTCCACATGTTGCATTACTAGATTCTGCCAAAAAAAAACACATGCAGACAAGAGATCGTGAGAATAGAACAAAGTAAAAACAAAATCCTCAGCAATAACTGATCTCACAGAAACATAGGGATATCAAAAAAAATACAAACCTGGAGTCGAGGTAGCTTCAAAACAGCTTTGATACTTTCTCTTGAAGCAGCTCCCTCTGGCCAGTCCAATCTACCCCTTCTAACATACTTCTCTGTATGTCGACTGAGAAAGCACAAGCTAGGATTAAGCAAAAGCTGAAATAATAACATATGATTATATATCAAATTGCAGATATGATATATAACTCACTCCACTCTCTTCAGCATATTCTGTGGCATAGGACCAAGCACACGTTCCATCATTGCAAGATGCTCCAAATTTTCGTGTGTTTGAAATAAAGCCTCACCCTGTTCAACAGATGCAAAGTTGTAACAAAATCATTTGCATTTTGCTACAGTAGAAAAGTAGAAATGCAAAGTTCAGAAACATACTGTGCACAACTCCACTAAGATGCAACCAACACTCCACACATCACAAGGATAACTCCATCCAAGTCCTGTGTTGAAAATTGAAACTTGTAATCTCCAGTTATTTACAAAAAAAAAAAAAAAGTTTTTAAAAAAGGACAAATAACAAAAGTCTTACCAAGAATAACTTCTGGTGCCCGGTAATGTCGTGTTGATACAATGTAATTCTGATCTTGACGCTCATAGGTAGTGCTACCAAAATCAATCACCTTAATGGCACTTGATTTTGGGACTCTTTTATAGTAGGAATTGTCCTTTGGAGAGCGAGTCGAGTTCTGCTCAAAGCAACATATGTCAGCGGCCTTAAGAAACCAATTCATCCAGAATGAGTTGACAAGGATAAAGCAAATGCCACATGAAAACCATAAAGCATGGCCAGAGCACAGCATAAATATCAAGGTAAAAAGCTAAGCATCACCTTGTAATCAGGAACTTTTACATAGTCAGAAGAAACTAGGAGTATGTTCTCAGGCTTCAAATCAGTATGTATCATATGAAGGTCGTGCATAACTGCAAGATTTTAAGTACAGAAGCAACATAAGTAAATGAAATACAAGACTACTCTTTACTTAATCTAGCCTAAGAATACAACTACCTACTCTAAAGAGAACTACCAAAACAAAAAATCTCCCTAAAACATATACATTAGCTAATCTCATTATGTATTTCCGCGTAGCTAAGAACTTAACATTTGATTAAAAAAAAGTTAGAAGGGAAAGAAAAGAGATAAAAGATGCATGAAAAGAGACTAGCTAAAGTAATTACTACACACATGCTACACATTCCAACAGTTGTCTGCCAATCTCACGGACATGATCAATAGGAAATGAGCGATAATTGTTTTTGCGAAGAAAATCGTATAAGCTTGGTCCAAGCTTCTCAAATACCTGTTAAAACCATTTACATTCACCCAGAAGTCTTAACCCCCAAATTATTTGTGAATTGAGGAAATCATTCCATCAGAAACTAATCATATATACTTACAATACAGATATGGTTACGATAGTCAAACCAGTTCCGTATTTGCACACAACTGCAAGGAATAAACCCATTTAACCATAGACAAAGAGGCATAAACAAGCAGGTCACATGGTTGGCATTGGCAATAAATCAGGTAAGAGGTAGGTCAAGAAAACTCACCGGTTGCCACCTTTATCATGTTTACCAAGCTGTTGCAGCACTTCAATTTCTATCATGGCTGCCTCCTTATATTTCTTGATGCCACGTACAATTTTGATGGCAACCATTTCCTTTCTTTCTCTGTCCCAGCATTCCAAAACCTGACCAAAGGTGCCTATACATAGAGCAAACAGTATAAATCCAAGAGGTCAGATGAACAAAAACTAAACCTCACAGCAATGAGGAATGCAAATAAGTGACAGGGCATACCTTCTCCCATTTTGTTATGTATCTTATCTGCAACAATAAAAGCAAAAGGAAGAGGGGGAAAAAACTCAGTCAGCAACCATCACGATTAACATGTCAAAAGAAAAACTCAGTCCTATTTTTACTCGTTAATAGGGACTCTAATGCAACAAAAAATACTCGTTAAATCCATAATTGGTGGAAAAGAATTCTAGAAAGCCCCAGTAGCAAAAGATTTGCAACTTGAGGACCTTATATATAAACCTATTCATTGTTTATAAGGTATGGATGGTAAAGTGTAATTACAGCGAGAAGTTAAATTATCTCCAAGCGCAAACATGTAATGGCCATCCTTGTCATCTTCCCTCCATGGGGGAGAACCATTTTGAGCCACTCCTTTAACAAACAGGGAACTAGTATGGTCTGAGATTGCTCCTGAAGATGCATAGCTTGCTACATTCCCAACCTCTTGTCCACAAAAATTTCCTACCTGAGCCTACACACAGCCACCCATTTATGTACCACTCAAGATATAAAATCAAAATTTTTCACCTGATAGCTTCATATACCCTCGGCATCCCCTTTCTCTTTTCCAAAAACTCATTTGTGAGAGAAACAAAAAATTACAGAATCAAATAATATTGCTAACATTATGAATAGAAGAAATCTTCATTCTTAGCACAAGATTTAGGTCTGAATTACCTCAACAACTTTCAGCATATCTTATCTAATTATTTTTAAATTAAAATAAAACTTTAATCCAATTAATTATTTTTCTGCAAATAAAATATTTATTAGCATATATAATATAGTAATAAAAATACAATATTAATCTAGCATCTTGATTTTTGTGGAAAATAATGAAAAAAAAAACAAAAAAAAACTATTCAATTAATTTTATAAACCAACATCAATATAATCCGCATACAAAACAATGATCTGCGAAAGAATAACCATAAACAGATAAGAACTAATCGAAACAGATCTAAAATCAAAAGTCAAGATCCCATCTTTAAAAAACAAGAGAACCGGAACTAAATTCAAAACACAATAAAATATTTTAGATCTTTCACGTCAAGAACAAATTGAAAAAAAAGAGCTGATGATACCTGAGGCACGTCCCAGCCGAAACGAGGTCTTTTCCTAGGTCGATCCAGGTGTGTTATGGGAAAGATGGTCACGTGTTCCATCTCCATGATCGAAGGGAAATCCAGAGAAGATTTAGCGATCTTGACAGGAAATAAAAAGGGAGAAATTAGGGATTTTTTTTTTTTTTAATTGGTGCGAGGAGAGATCTATCTAGCTAACCCTAGTTTTAAGTAACGTGAACATAATGGGAGGCGAGGCAGTTAGGAAGAGATCTGACCGTCAACGTGGGTTGGTTTTAGCCGTGGATTTGAACCTGACAAGTGTTTGTTAGGGTTTATTCTTTTTGTTGATTCCATGATTCGGTTCGGTTTGTTTGACTACAGTTAGGATTTAACCGTGGTTTAGTTAGCTGTTTTGCGGACCAGGGGAATTGTCTAAGCGTGACAACACGCACGCCAAAAGACTTGATCATAACGGTTATGGATAATGCATATCTATTTGACCCGCGTTATTTTGCGGGTCAAATTTTTTTATTGAGAAAATTATATATAAATGTTTTTTTTAATGTATTTATATATAGAAAAAAGATTATAAGTATATTTTTAAACCCTTAAGCATTTATATAACTAAATAAATTAAAAACTATATGCATTTAAAAATAATAAAATTATTAATGATAAATAAAGACAAAAAAAAAACAAGAGACTTATATAAATTAAGATATTTAACCTTGTAGCAAGGGCATTTAACTCGGTTGTGTTGAATGACTTTATTTATAAAAATTAAATTTTTATTTAATAAAACAATAATATAAATAAATAAATATAAAATTTATTAAATAAAGTAAAAAAAATATTATGTAAGGTTACCCAAATTAGAAATACTAATTATATGACTCACACTCCATCGCGGGTAAGATATTTTAATTTCCTATAAAACAAATTATATATGTAGGTTTGGGTAAGATATTTTAATTTCCTATAAAACAAATTATATATGTAGGTTTTTTCAACTCACCTATGTAGTTTGAAAATTTTTAGTGTAAATCACAAGGTTTATGTATACATGTAATCAAATAAACCGAGAACTATATGTGTTAATAAATAAATAAATAAAAAGTCATTAATGATATCTAAAAATAAAACTTGAAAAATCAAAAGACATGTGTAGATCAAGATATTTAATCTCGTAAGATGAGACATTTACCGGATTATGATTATGTTTGCTATATTTTATTTATTATAATATATTTTTTATTCAATTAAACGATAATAAAAATAGACAAATACATTAAATTGATTGAATAAAATAAAAAAAATATTATGCAAGGCTAGACATATAAGAAATATTATCTTATAGTAAAAAAAAATTATTTTCAAAAATATAGATCATTCATACAAAAGATAAAAAAAATAAATAGATAAATCAGAAAAACCTCTTCGAAAATTAAATGCATAACCAAAAAATAGTCATCATTTAGTAGAGGCTCTCTAAACAAAATAAATGAGAGAATGTGTATTAATCTAAATATAAATAATTTAAAAAAAACATATAAAAAGAAGCATTCATTGAAAAACAATTAGAAAAAAAAAAGTTAGTGTTACTAGGCATGGCGAGCTAGGCTAGCTCGCCTAGCCCATTTTGTTAGGTCTTGCGCTACTGCACTTGGGGTGGACGACATATCGTCTACTATGACAAATAACGTGTCATCTGATCTTGTCAGATTTGGCTACTATAGTACCTGGAAAATCAGGGCAAAAGGTTTGTTTTAACTAAAAAAAATTATTTTTTAATCTATTTTGATTTAAAACACCTTAAGAATCATGATAAACCTATTTATAGCCTCAAAATACCGTTCTAAAAATCAAAATCAACCCTATCTCAAATCTTTTTCTTTCCATGAACTTTAAAAGTAAAAAAAAAAAAAAACACTTAATATGAGCTCTCCTCATCAAAAGTAACAATTTAATATAAAAATCGTTCATTTTGGTGTCCTAAATCGATGGCAATGACATATCTCTCTCTTAACCATAAAAAATTTACGACCTCTCTCTCTCTTCTCTCAATTAGAGACTAAAAAGTAAAATTTTTGTACCAAAATTGAATTTGAAAAATATTGAGGTACCAAAATTGTATAATTTGTGTTATTTTTAAAGTTCGAGGACCAAAGTACATCTTTTTCAAAACTTATGACACACCACCCATGCTTGACGCCTTTTTCATTTATGTCTCCCTTTTTCAACCCCACCCTTTCATAAAAAAAAATCAACTGGTCTTCAATTAGGACTAAATCGCTAGAAAAAAAGTTTGATGACCAAATTGAAAAAATAAAAAAAATTAAAGTCCATCCACAATAATATGTAAGATGATGAACAGTGAGATCATGCATAGTGAAAAAACCATACCTTTTAGTTTTATACTTAATTATCCAAAAATAAATATTTTTTATTTATATAAAACATAAAAAAGATTATAGATGAATTAAAATAATTTCTTCAAAAATTTAATGCATACAAAATAACTAAAACATAATCACCACTTAAAAGAAGCTATATAAAAAAATAAAAAAAGAGAAGGTTTATTAATTTAAATATAAATTAAATTTTTTTTGAAAAAATACATATAAAAAACATCAATTAAAAAATAAAAAATAAAAATATTAGGCCAATACGCCTCGTCCATTTAGCAAGGGCTTGTGTGTTTGAGCCCTTATTTTTCTTTATTACGAATGGGGGACAATTGTTTTTGAAAAAAGATTAAATCATATGATACTTCGTCTGATTTTACTCAAATTTTAGCCATTAAGATATCCAAAAAATCAAAATTTTTGAAAATACCCTGACACCTTGATAAACCCATCAATGGCCTAAAAAACCCCAAAAAGGTTCCATAACCTGAAAGCAACCCAAAATTAAAAAATCTTTCCGAACTTAGATATATATTTTTAGGCACTTTTAAGGGAGAAAAAAAAAACATAAATTGAACTCTATGAATGAATACAAAAAGGTTCTTTTTTTTTTTTTTTGTGCCTTGATCATCATTTTTTTTTTTTGAACATCTATGAATGAATTAGGCCTATGGGAATATCTTAGATTTTCTATATGATACAATCTCATAAGTTAATGACATTTATGTTTATTTTGTAAAAACAAATTCTAAAACATTACAAATTTTGATTTTTTTTTAAAATTAGCACCGTCTACAATTAAGATTGGAAAACGCACAGTTTAGTACATATTAAGTTTGCTAAATGGAGCCTGTTTCAACTAGGGTCCTGGTCATTGCTGCAGTATGCTGGTTTTGATGAGGTTGCTGCTGACCTCATCCTCTAGCTATTTGTATCGGCTGATCCTTTGGGCTAGTGCTTGCTGCATGGGATTTGTTTGGTGGAAGCTGTCGCCTTTGCTGGTTGAATGGCTGCTATAGCTGGTCATTGTTCCTAGTTGTTGTCTGCTGCGCTACTTTGCTGGAGCTGATGACTTTTGCTGGATGTCGCTGCCTCGGTGAAATTCTTGGTTGACCTAGGTGGCTGTTGGCCTTGCGTGGTCTTGTAATTCTGGGATCTGTTTGTTAGAACAATTCTGTAATTCAGTAATTTTTTAGAACATTTAATTCCTTTCAAAACCATGAATGTATGTTATTTGACCAGTTATTCACACGATTCACCTCATTAACAAAATGGGCCCTATATGAAAATGTGAATTTTTTTTCCTACTTAATTTTTTTTTATGTCAAATAGATAATGTTTGTATGGTTGACCGTGTGCCCTGGAAAACTTATTGGAAAAAGTTATTAAACTTTGACTTGAGGGTCAACGCAGTGTTTTTTAAATATGGCTCCTAACTTGGGTTAAATTCCAAATTACTGCATCTAATATGAGGTAAGAAAATATTATACAATGTTAAATGTATTAAAAATATTTTATGAAAATAGATATCTTGAAAACGCAACCTTTCTCAGCATGTTTTTTTACATAAAAAAAATTAAGTGTAAATAAAAAAGTTTATGAACACATCTAATTAACTAAATCGAGAATAATTTGTATCAATAAATAGAAAAAAAATCATTAATAATAATTAAATACGTATATAGAAAAGTCGAGAAGCAAATGTAAATCAAGATATTTATCCAATTATGTTCAATGACTATGTTTATTAAAACTAATTTTTTATTTAATAAAATGATAGTGAAAATAAACATACATATAAAATTAATTAAATAAAATTAAAGGAAAAAAAATGTCTTGCAAAGTTGCACTTATTAGAAATACTATAAAAAATTATTTTTTATTTTTAAAAATAAATTTCAATTATATATAACAAAAGAAAATTATAGATGAATTAGAATAACTTCTTTAAAAATTAAATAAATAAAAAATAATAAAAAAGCAACCAATATTTAAAAAAAATTACTAATTAAACATAAAAAATGAAAAATTAGAGTGAAGGGATATTAATTGAAATATAATTTAAAAATTATTAAAAAACACATATAAAAAAGCATGATTTTTTTTAAAGAAAAAATTAAAAAAAATATTAAGGGACTATATTAATTGCCATCATCTTATATCTTAACAATAATATTGTGTCAGTTCTATGTGCATAGTGATGAACGGCAACCCCAAAATTTGAAAGAAATGAAGTTGTTTAATGAATTATATAAATTATATCTTTAAATTTTTTTAATAATTTAAGTTATTGAATTGAATTAATTTTTTAATATGACTAAATAGTTTTGAATTCAAATCTCAACAACTTTATCCTACTTAATAAAAAATTAAATATTAAATATATTAAAAAATTATATAAATTATACTTTTGATACCTTCGTTCGCTGAAAAGATAGATAGCAAAAGAACAAAACTACTAGAATCAGGGTACTGTGAGAGCCACTCATTTGTAGTACACCAATCTCTTGGTATAAGAGGTTATGACATGATCTCATCTGTCTGTCCAGAATACAGTTCTAAATTTGTGAAAATGTTAGAGGTTCATGCAATTATATTGCATCCATACTCTCTTGCCTGCCTTCTTTTTATTTTTGTTACCAAATGGTTCTTCTTCAATTCTGCAAGGAATAAAAACTTACCACCTTCACCATTAAAGATTCCTGTTGTGGGCAATCTCCTTCAGTTAGGCTTGTATCCCCATCGTTCTCTGCAATCTTTGGCTAAACGCCATGGTCCACTCATGCTCTTGCACCTTGGCAACGCTCCTACACTTGTAGTCTCGTCTGCTGATGGAGCTCGTGAGATCTTGAGAACTCATGACGTCATATTTTCAAATAGGCCTGATTCAAGCATTGCAAGAAGACTTTTGTATGACTACAAGGACGTGTCCTTGGCCCCTTATGGCGAGTATTGGAGGCAAATGAGAAGCATATGTGTCGTGCAGCTACTTAGCTCTAAAAGGGTTAAGTTATTCCAATCCATAAGAGAAGAGGAAACAGCTTTGCTAGTCCAAAACGTCGAGCTGTTTTCTTCAAGATCATTACAAGTTGATCTAAGTGAACTGTTTTCTGAATTAACAAATGATGTGGCGTGTAGGGTTAGTTTTGGCAAGAAGTACAGAGAGGGGGATAGCGGGAGAAAATTTAAGAAACTATTGGAAGAGTTTGGTGCGGTATTAGGCGTTTTCAATGTTCGAGATTTCATTCCCTGGCTTGGTTGGATAAATTATCTGACAGGTTTGAATGCTAGAGTGGAATGGGTTTTTAAAGAATTTGATCGCTTTCTTGATGAAGTTATTGAAGAATTTAAGGCAAATAGGGTAGGTGTGAAAGAGGATAAAATGAACTTTGTGGATGTTCTGCTTGAAATCCAAAAAAATAGCACAGATGGTGCTTCGATAGGCAGCGACAGCATAAAAGCCATCATTTTGGTAAGAAAACTGACTAGCCTAATTTGAATATATCTATGATACTGCTATGTTAATGTTGGTTTGAATTTTCTTCCACTTACATCTTATATCTATGATACTGCTATGTTCATGCTAGTTTAAATTTTCTTCCACTTACAAGGTGATTTCAATCTTATATTGGTTTCCATTAGAAAGGAAAACAGCAAGTTAAAATAATTTGGATGTCTGACGTATTTATACCCTCTTGTAGGATATGTTTGCAGCAGGAACTGATACAACACATACCGCCTTGGAATGGACAATGACGGAGTTGCTAAAACACCCCGAAGTTATGAAGAAAGCACAGGATGAGATTAGAAGGATCACCGGAAGCAAAATTAGTGTAACCCAGGATGATGTAGAGAAAACGCTATACTTGAAAGCAGTTATCAAGGAATCTCTTCGTTTACACCCACCAATTCCCACGCTTATTCCGCGAGAGTCAACCAAGGATGTCAAGGTACAGGGCTATGATATTCTAGCCAAAACCAGAGTAATCATCAATGCTTGGGCAATTGGGAGAGATCCTTCATCGTGGGAAAATCCAGATGAATTTAGACCAGAAAGGTTCTTGGAGAGTGCTATAGATTTCAAGGGAAATGACTTCCAATTCATTCCTTTTGGAGCTGGAAGAAGAGGCTGCCCAGGAACAACATTTGCTTCTTCTGTGATTGAGATTACGTTGGCTAGTCTTTTGCACAAGTTCAATTGGGCATTGCCTGGTGGAGCAAAACCTGAAGACTTGGATATAACAGAAGCTCCAGGGCTAGCCATCCATAGGAAATTCCCACTTCTTGTTATTGCAACTCCTCACTCTTTCTAGAGTGGAGAGGTCCTACTGTTACCATTGTGCTTAACTGGTATCCAAATATTCTACCTACTACAGGAATAGTTGTTTTGATCTTTATTTCCTTCCTTCACCAATGAGGATCTCATAGTAATATTGTCACTTTTTCTATAATAGAATAGAACTTGTTCTCCCAATGGTGAATGATGTTTTAGGATGATCTTATTGTTACAGTTACAGAGTAATATAAAACTATTATTAAGACCTTATATAACAATTTAAGTTTTTGGGTGAGATGACTCGTTAATATGATATCAAAATTTCAATGACCAAATGGTTACAAATTTGAATCGCAAATTTGACATGTTAGAAAATTATATAAATCATTCTCTTTCAAATTGAGGTAATTCTTTAACATAGTATCAGAGCCTTGTTGACTATTATCACGAGTTCTAATTGATAGAAACTAAGTATAAAGTAGTATGAGCTCGGGCATATTTCAAATTCAAAGGGCTTTTACTTGAGGGAGTATATTAGAGAGTAATATAAAACATATCTTGGAGCCTCATCTAATAGTTTAAGTTATTGGGTTGAGATTGTTTTTTGACATGATATCAAAACCTTGAGAACCAAATAATTACGAGTTTGAATCTCAACACATTCATTTTCTTAATTAATTAAGTACAAGGTAATGTGAGCATGTACAAATTTCAAGCTCAAAGGGCTTTCACTTGAAAAAGTGTATTAGAGAATTATATAAATCATATTCTGAAGCTTGAATCGAGATGGTTCTTTGACACTTATAATATTTTAGGGGATGCACTAAAAAGGTTAACTCAATTTGAAATCTTTACATTAATGTCATGTCATCCCTTCCTCACCAGATCACAAAAGCCCATTTTTTTTATAACAAAATCAGTATTAATTAAGCAATTTATACGTAAGAGATTGGTTAGAAATGGCTAAAACAACAGCAAGAGGAACAATGCAAACACAAGTGGTGATTACATAGGTTGAGATAACATTAAAGCTACCATATTCTATTTAGCCTCATTTTCTTTAGATAAATCGGAAACTTATTAAAGAAAATAACTCACAAATCTACATAAATAAAGCTACATATCTAGAAGGTGTAGAAGAAAAACACTCGCATAAAAAGAATAAGGAACATATTTGGAGTATCTATATAACAAGTTCAATAATTCACTTCAAAAGCATAATGGCCTAAACTTGCTTTTGTTTTATTGACACATTTTTTTGGCCTGGTAGCATCTAGAAAATAAATTTTGGCCTGCTAATCAGAGACAAAGAATAGAATCAAGTACTTTTATTTAGTAGATTTTTATTACCAGTCCTCATTATATTCAAAATCATAATAGAAAAATAAATGAACCATTTATATAGCTTAGAAGTAAACAATACTTGATATTTAGTTTATCAGATGCCCAAAGAACTCTCAATCTCATAGGTCACATCTGTAGTCTCTAAAATTTTAGGCAAAAAAATTAAAATTGAATAGGAAAGATCATCGCTCAAGTTAACGTGTTAGGGTTTCAGCTTCAGAAAATTTCAACATGTATCAGGAAAGCCAAACCTATAGCTTTAATTTTGATAAGTCAACATTTTTTTGTTATAGATTTTTATTAATAGAAATAATCTTAAAAACATAATGGGTCTACTAAACATGTCACACCCAAAGGACTTGAGCTTGACAGACAGTCAAGCTCAAGGTAGCGTAGGTCTATCAAACATGCTAAACCCTAAGAACTTGAGCTTGGTAGTTGACCAAGTCCAAGGTAGTGTGGGTCTAACAAACATATCATACTCAAAGTACTTGGATTCACTAGTAAGCCATTTGGGTTCAACCATTACCAAACTCTGAGGCTATATGCATGATCATAGATGATCCCCTACATTAACCATTTCCAAACTCTGAGGCTATATGCATGATCATCTATATGCATGATCATAGATGATCCCCTACATTAAAAGTATTAAAGACATGATAAACCATCATGTCTCTCCTTCTAGAATAATTATGTGAGCCATTCATATTTGATATATTGATTTTTCTATACTCATAGATGTACACAAGATCTCTCAAGGGACTTACCATACTTACTATCTTATTAATGATATGTAAGAGATATTTATTCTCCATTACTATCACAAAAAATAGAGGACTTTTCAGTCATTCTTTTCTTTAAAAATGACAAGGTTCAAGGGGTATAAATATCTTTTCAACCATCTAGATAAGAGTTCATAACTTTTTATCTCTTAAAATAAACTTATATAAATTTCAGAGCATTAACCATCTTAAAACTCAAGAACAAACATCTTTGTTTCTTGAATTTAAAGCTATTTTAAGTCATTTAATTTTTTTCCCATAAATATATAGATTTTATCATTAAAGGATCTTTAAGTTCCCGTGATTGGAATTTTTTTTACAGGTACTAAACCTCTTACCACTAGCTTGGAATTCCTTGGTATAAAGAGAAGAAATCTAATTATATAAACATATTGATTAACCACTATTTCAAATACTAAATAACCTATTATTCATACATCTTGGATTTTAGGATATCATCATTGACACCATTTGTGGGGAGACTTCCAAAAAATCATATATAACTCTATTGTTTTAGTTTTTTCCCTAACTATCATCATCAATGACAGATAATTAGGACACTCTAAGAATAGAACAAGTTATTGACCTCTTTGCCACAATAAATACTCTAGCCCTCGCATAGCCAATCCTTCAATAACTTATGGAACAGATACAACTTCTTACCCAAACAATAATGAGAAATCAACAAATAAGAGAAAATCCAACTTAACGAATCTTAACTCCTTTTCAGTAAGTTAATGCATCTCTCTACTTACCTCCTCGGTAGCAGGCCCCACTTAGTGTCCATGGACGGTTACACTATCTAGAAGAATATGGACCAAATGATCCAGTTGAGGATTTTCAATCTTAGGGGTCATCGATTCATTTCAAGGAACATAAACACCCTCCTGACACTCGGGTGCGAAGTGGTTTTTCCAAGCATCCATTTATGCAGCTTAAGAAAGAGGTTGTTCGTGTATCATGCTATCCTACACTATAAACTTCAAGTTCCCCTGAACCCAGATGTAGAAGTGGCAAACAGTTAGAAGAAGGATTCATCTAAGAGGATGTCTACACTCATTAGATCAGAAATTCTCCTTTATTCAGAAGTATGTTGAACACTCGTATACCTAAAGACTACATCGCCACTAAAATGACCCTAGATAACTATGATGAGTTCACAAATCATAGGGAGCATGCACAAAATATGCATGATGGTCTGGAGCTAGTCATTCGGGACAACCATGCCATATGCAAGACCCTCCCTATAACTTTTAGAAGTCCAATAAAAGCATGGTACAACAACCTGGAGATAGGTTCAGTCACCAGTTTCAGTGTGTCAAGCTAATGGCATGTTTGAGTATAAGTATTCCAGCCAAAAAGAGTTCCACTAAACTCTTTAGAATCACTCAAATAAAGGATGAGTCTACAAGAGTATACCTGAAGAGATTCGATAAGGAAATGCTTAAGGTTGAAGATTTAATCAAACTTATAGCTTCAGAAGCCCTTATTAGTGGATAGAGGGAAAAAAAAAACCTTATAGAGGGAGTTGTACGCCTTATCAGAAAGGTTGCTAAAAATAAAGCAAACCATATAGAGCCATATTTGGGTAGAGGAGGCAAATACGCTGTATTATGGTCCTCTCCATTTTTCTAGGGATAAACAGATATAAAGATCCCTTAAATGGGGTTGCTCGCCTAAATGAGACCGCTCTCCCAAAAGAGACAACAATCTCAAAAGGAGTCAGAAGAAACCACTGAGAGAATGCCTAGGTTATCCTTAAGCATGTGTTTCTTCATTGAACACCACCCTTACTGAAGTCTTTACGGCCATCCAATGCAAAAAATTATCTGATATCCATCACCCATGAAGTCTCCTCTCAACACACGCACATCTAAAATATATTGCCTTTATCACAAAGACAAAGGACATGAAATTAAAGACTATTATGTCTTGAAAAAGAAGATTGAACGGCTGATAGTTAAGGGCTATATTCGTTAGTTTCTAAAGAAGGATTTTCACCCCAAGCAGAACAAAGATAAGCCTGGTTAATCTGTTATAGCTTTACTCGAGATCAATATAATCTTAGATGAGCCTCTGCAAGGGGGATTATAATAATTGAAAGAGAAAGTATGAGAAACAAGTCCTCACAAGTCACAACTACTAGATCATTGAGTCAATGACATGAGCCAATAGTTTTTACTCTTAAAGATGAAGAAGGAATGACTTTTCCACATGAGGACGCCCTTGTTATTTCCACTGTTATCTTCAATCACAAAATACATCGGGTACTAGTAGATGATGACAGTACAACTAACATCCTCTCCATAGAAGTTATGGTTTAAATAGGAATCCCCTATTTAAAACTAACACCTATAAAAACTCTCTTCATTAGGATAAAGGGTTCAAGCATACCGGTAAAGGGTGCCTTAGAGTTACCTGTTGTAATAGGCACCCCTTCGAAATGTGTTTCACTTCAACAAAGATTCATAATGATTGATATGACATTGGCTTATAATTTCATTCTAGGAAGACCCCTTCTACATCAAATCAATGTCATCATCAATAACAAAATGCTTTTGGAAGCAAAAAATAAAATATAAATGCCCTCAATAGGCTTTTTAGTTTTTTCACAATGGTTTTTCATAATTATTGAGTAAGCCGAGGGTTAATTTAGTATTTGACTAAATAAAAAAAATAAAACACACAATAAAATGACCAAAATTCTCTTAGGATCCAAAAATTTAAAATTGGCCTCAAGGGTTTTTTTTTGTATTTTTCACAATGATTTTTTATTATTATTAGGTCAACTGATGGGCAATTTGGTATTTGACCAGATATAGAAAAAAAAAAAAGTGGTTGTGCACGCACCAACTTGTGGGAGGCATTAGTGCCCTTCAAGAAGCACATGCAACACCTCCTAAAAAATGATAGTGGGTCGATGATTTATCACTAGTGAGACTTTTTTTCTCTTCTTTCTAAAAAATGATAGTTTGGTCTTTTTATGTTGATATTTCAACTTTAGTCCTTATTCTTTTTATTTCTATTTTTTTTTGTTCTTTTGTAAAAGTTTTATTTGTTTCCGGTTTCAAATTCAAATTTATGGTTTATTATTTTTATTAATTTGATCCTCATTCTTTTGATTTTTTTATTTTATGAAAGTTTTTTTTTTGTCAATTTCACCTTTCAATAATTTTTTTATTATTTTTATGTCAATTATGATCCTCATTTTTTTATTGTTTTTTTAGTTCTTTTGCTAAATTTATTTTTCTTTTCGATTTCACCCTTTAATCAAATATAAAATTTATTTTGTACTTAAATTTTGATCTTGGTTCTTCTTCTTTTTTAATTTCTATTTTTTTTAATTTTTAATCCTTTTGTATAATTGAGATTTTGTTTTCAATTTTATCTTTCAAAATTTGATTGAGAATTGAGCTTAATGTTTTTTCAGATATGATGCTTCAAATCTAATGACTCGGGCCATGAATTTGAAATGCTAATGTAGGCTGACATTTAAAAACAAAATGGGCCTTGTAATTTTCTTTACTTTTTCCCTATCAAATTAGTCTGATCTCATGATTTGGGCTTGGCAGAATAACCAGAGTTGGCTCAACATTGATTTCCAGGGTTAAAGGTTTGTCGTGTTAACTCGAGTTGACCACTATTGAGTTTTGAGTTTTTTTTTAATCTAATTTTATCCTTTTATATTTAATGATATGAGAATTGAGTTATATTGTTGTTTTTTTATTAAAAAAAACTAATTTTCCTAGGTTATTGTAATTACTTTTATAACAAATTTTGTCAAAATGCTATAGTTGTTTAATTTTTTATTATTTTATTAAAATTAAATTAATTTATTTAATCCAATTAAATTTGCAATTAAGTCATAAATTTTATTTATTTTTTAAAATATATTTATAATAACTAGACGTTATTTTTTTATATATAAAAAAATAGTTTGCCCTGCCGCGTAGTGCAGTTCCACACCTGATTACATATCTAAATCAGCAGGTTCAAACATTCATAATTAAATTTCAGCTACTATTTTTATAACATTGTTAGTAGGGAATCTCGTGTGCATCATATTAGCTGAGGTGTGCGTCAAAGTTTCACGTGTAAGATTAATTGGCTTTATATATATATATATATTTTGGAAGTATTTTGTTTTACTTGTTTGTTCTTTTGTTTCTTTATTCAATATGGTTGTTTCCCTTTAGAAATTAATTAGGTTACTTTCATTTATATTGCGAGTTGAATTAAATCTTCTTAAAATAAAAAAAAAATGTTTAGGCTTTGAGGAATACTTAGGCAATGTCATTAAATTTATTTTTGTTTTGTAAAATTTAAAAACTCTCTACTTAATTCTATATATAGAATGAGCTTCAAATTAAATTGTGTAAGGGTTGTTTTATTATAATTCAGATGACTTGGTAGGTTTAAAAATAAAAAAACAAAAATCATAATAATAATAATCAAAGGACAAAGAAAATGGTAAGAAAAAAAGATTAGGCACGTGGGTCTAAATGCAACTTGGATGACTAGTAAAAAGTGTTTTGGCTTTGATTTTTTTTCAAGATGACGTGTTTTTTTAAAAAACTATTTAGACAATGAGTTATTGAATCAACTGAAGTTAATCGGGTTAACTCGCCAAACTCATGACTTGAGTTATAGACTCTAATGAGTTTAATAATATTTTTTATTTAATTACATGATAAAAAAAATAAAAATTAATTAATTCAATATCAATTAAATATTGAAAGCTAAAATTAAAAAAAAACTAAAAAAAATTCAACGAAAATCAATATCAAAAATTGAAATGAAAAAAAAAAACATATTATGCCAAACGCGCAAGTCTGGGTGACCTAGCGTTTCAGAAACTTAAAAAAAAAAAAGAAGTGCATGTGCATAGGCCAAAGAAGGAAGTCGATCTTCTTCTTTTTTCAGGCATATTTATAGAAAAAACCCATTAAACTCGAACCCTTCATTGAATAGAATCTATAAACACTAAGAATAACAAATTTTTTCATATAAAAAGACAACTTTTTATTAACTCCAAAAGGCATGAGTGTTGTTGAAGGAAAGCAATGAAAAAAAAATCATTAGATAAAGTATAGGAGACAAGGATAATACTTTTAACCACCAAAACCATTGGTTTGAGATTCATAAATGTTGAAATCAGAACAAAAGAAATATCAAGAAATTAAATAATTATATGTGGCATCTTTAGTATTAATTGGAAATATTTCCAGCATTTGGGGTACTATTCTAAAAAGAAAAAAAAAGGTGAGGGTTTAAGCATAGCTAGATTCATTTAGGTTGGGTTTAGCTTAGTATTTTATGATAAAAAAACATATGTTTAGTCAAAGAAATAAATTGATTTCCCAGATAATTTTAAAATTAATTTTTATATTTTCAAAATAAAAAAATAAATAAAAACATATTTCTTTCTATTCTCTCTATCTTTCCTGTTCACGAATGCACTTTCCGCTTGTATGAAGCTGTTTTCCACCATTAAAAGGGTCATTTAAGCATCCATATCATTTAAGCTTCAATTAAAAATAAACCTATTGAAAGAAAGAAAACTTAAAAAAAAAAAAAGACAGTAGCTTCACTGTCATGAACACTCCATAACAATACCACATTTCTCCACACCTGAGCAGCAAGGTCAGGGATGGAGGAGGGTCTTTACCTAATAACTAAGAGACAAAATACCTCCACCCACAAACTGATCTTCAAAAGATACAGCTATATTGTATTGGCAAATCTCTTGAGTGACAAGCAATCTTCTCCACAGTCCACATTACTGTGCGCGCATTGCTTGTTTCGAGCTAGTATAAATATGTGCATATTCTAATCTGCAGGCAAAAAAATTCATAAATTAATGCACTCTGACTGAGCTTCCATCCTGAGAAAGTCGGAATTAATATAAAAGTAATTGGAAAGATTACTTTACTTGATCGGACATTGGGTATGCAAACGATCGAAATCACCTAACATGTAATCGCCCCTAGTACATAGGAAATCAAGCTAAAATAATAAAGTCATCTTATAATCTACTAGAAAAAAAACAGAGTCAAACTAGAAAAAACCAAGCTAAAATTAAAAAAACCAAGTCAAACCGGTTTGAACCGGTTTTTTCTAAAAAACCCAAACCAAAACCAATCGGTTTGAACCGGTTTCGTTTCGGTTTTGGTTTTTTTAAAAAACAAAATTTCAGTTTGATCATTTTTTTGATAAAAACCGAACCTAAACCTAAAATAATCGCTCCTAGTACATAGAAAATCAAGCTAAAATAATAATCTAGTAGAAAAATTACTAGTGGGTATGTAACAATATTTTTCAACCTCTATAAGAATACAACTGAGATAATAAACAACCTATAAATAAACATCCTGCTTTGTTCTTCTATAGTAGCATGCTGCCAATCAATCCTTACATAGCTAAAATATATAGCCTTAAAGGCTCAAAGGTAAGTCTAGATAAGTCCTTATTTGCTCAAAGGTAGCTTGATGCTCTTTAGTTCATGGAAACATATATGTACTAATTCCTTTCAGGAGTTTACTAAATGGGATCAGAAACTATCATATTTTCGGGTTTTTAAAAAAAAAGAAAAAAAAAAGTATTTTCTAAGAATTCGTAGAGTGATATGGTATTCATTTGATGTTAACATTGACGTGAATATATTGGAATATGTGGCTATACGACAAAATTGGAAATTTTGAGCTCTAATTTCCACCACTCCGTACATGGAATCGAAGAGTTGTCACAAGTGAGAATTTGAATTTGAATAGAATTCTATTTCACACTATTTGAACAAAAGAGATAAGGTTTTTATATTGATATAAAAATTATAATGCTCCAAGTCCGAAACATTTCAAGAGCATCAATTATTGGACAAGAATAGCCAAGTTGAGACAGATGAAGGTCACGACAGTACACAGAAGACAAGAAAGATGGAAATATTACTTTACACCCACTGCTTGAGGATTCGTTCGATCTTACTCTGTAGCAATAGTACTTTAATTTCAGTCACATTACTTCCTTTATAAAGGTGTGTCTGGCTTAATTTGTGGTGTCAACACTGTAAACCCACTCAATCCACTTAGAATTGTCCAGGGGGAAGATCCATTAATGGCTTTTCTACAATGGCTGAAAGAAAGATCCAGTCCTACCTTGCTCTTTGTAACTATTTTTCTATTAGTAGCGCTCAAGTTTCTCATGAAGGGGAAACTGAAAAACAGAAAGCTCAATCTCCCACCAAGCCCTGCGAAGTTGCCAATCATTGGCAACCTTCACCAGCTTGGTAACATGCCTCACATATCTCTCCGATGGCTTGCCAAGAAGTATGGTCCGATCATATTTTTACAACTTGGGGAGATCCCAACTGTAGTGATTTCATCAGTGCGATTGGCAAAAGAAGTTCTGAAAACCCATGATCTTGTACTCTCTAGCCGTCCTCAGCTCTTCTCGGCCAAACACTTGTTCTATGGTTGCACTGATATTGCTTTTGCTCCATATGGTGCTTACTGGAGGAATATAAGGAAAATTTGCATACTTGAGCTTCTTAGTGCCAAGCGTGTCCAATGGTACAGATTTGTTAGAGAAGAAGAAGTTGCTCGCTTGATTCATCGGATTGCAGAATCTTATCCTGGCACTACCAACCTTAGCAAGATGATTGGACTATATGCCAATGATGTCCTTTGTCGGGTTGCGTTAGGAAGGGATTTCTCTGGAGGAGGAGAGTATGATCGGCACGGGTTCCAGAAGATGCTTGATGATTATCAAGCATTGCTTGGAGGATTCAGTCTTGGAGACTATTTTCCTTCAATGGAGTTTGTGCACAGTCTAACTGGAATGAAATCGAAACTCCAGCACACCGTCAGACGGTTTGATCAGTTCTTCGATAAGGTAATAACCGAGCACCAAAATTCTGAGGGGAAACAAGAGGAGAAGAAGGACCTTGTTGACGTTCTACTCGATATTCAAAAGGATGGATCTTCTGAAATGCCTCTCACCATGGATAATATTAAAGCTGTCATCTTGGTCAGTGAACATTTCATTGGTTTAGTTGTACCTTCAATTCCAATGTTCCAAACATCAAATTACTTGTAGACTGAGTCATTCGCACATAATTTACAACTCATGAATATAATTATTGTTCTGTTGTTTCAGGACATGTTTGCTGCAGGAACTGATACAACCTTCATAACCCTTGATTGGACAATGACAGAGCTTATCATGAATCCTAAAGTCATGGAGAAAGCACAAGCTGAAGTGCGAAGTGTTGTCGGAGACAGCATAGTTGTACAAGAGAGTGATCTGCCCCGACTGCACTACATGAAAGCTGTTATCAAAGAGATCTTTCGATTACATCCTGCGGTTCCAGTTTTAGTCCCAAGAGAATCTTTAGAAGATGTTATCATTGATGGGTACAACATTCCAGCTAAAACACGGATTTATGTCAATGTCTGGGGAATGGGGAGGGATCCAGAACTGTGGGAAAATCCTGAAACATTTGAACCAGAAAGATTTATGGGCAGCAGCATAGACTTCAAGGGGCAAGATTTTGAACTAATACCATTTGGAGCTGGTAGAAGAAGCTGCCCAGCAATCACATTTGGAATAGCAACTGTTGAAATTGCTTTAGCTCAACTCCTCCACAGCTTTGATTGGGAGCTTCCCCCTGGTATCAAAGCTCAGGATATAGATAATACAGAAGCTTTCGGCATCTCAATGCACAGGACAGTTCCGCTACATGTCATTGCCAAACCACACTTCAACTAACGCAAGTGTCTAGATTTTTATTTGTCAGTCAACTTGATAAATAATTGTCTTCTAAATAAAAGTTGCCAGTTATGGTTTGCTTGTAAAAGAAATTCAACTTATTATTAACTCCGTTACATAGGAGGGTCACCCAATGATTACTCGAGTTTGGGTATGCAAATTGGTGAAATTTTTTTTTTGTTATTTATGGTCGGCCAATGAATCACTTTGAGCTTGAATTTTCATATCTTCATTGCATAAGAAAATAAACTTATTCTATGTGAGTTCAGAATATTATCTTTCTAAATTGTCCAACCATACATGCATTAGAATTTTCAACAAGAAGTTATATCTGTTTTAATTTTTAAGATTTTTAAGTGTTTGTTTGTGTTTTTTAAGAGAAAGAAAATGTGTGATAATTGTTATTTACCTAATTTTCTATCAAAGTCATTTATTTAGGTCTCAATTATGATATTTTGGTGTTTTTCTAAACTTAGAGGATTGTTCCAAATATATAATGTTGAATCAAGTCATGTATTCAAATCTTTTGGCATAATTTGAATTGAGAAGGTTTTGATTTAGTTTTTTAGCAATCCAAGAAGTTATGTATCCTCTTTTTGAGTTGTGGACTTATTCATTTAACTTTGTATCTCTAAACTAGTGAGTGATTTGTATCTTTAGAGTGGTGAGTTTATTCGTTATTGTATCTTTTTAGTTTTGTACCTTAAGGTGATGAGCGGAAATTATTATTTGTGTGAGTGACCTATTACATTTCTATATTCATACCATCCCGATATCATGTTGGTATCAGAGTTTAGGATTTACAATTATGGTTGTTAATGGATGTCACATGCAAAACTTTGAGAGGGATATCCATATTCTTGAAATGGATGAAATAAGAAGGTAAATCCAACAACTCAAGAAGCATCTTAAATGATATGAGAATTGAGATGATGACGACGATGATGAGAATAACATTGGAATTGGTTCCTTTAGCAATAATAATGAGGATGCTAATCCTTTCCATCGCAGACCACACCATAATGCTAGTAACAATTCTTCTTCACAACATCAAAGAAGAAGGAATAAAAAACCTTATCAAGATTTTGATATGAGAGTTGATATTCTTGAATTCAAATGGAAAATGTAACCTAAGGATTTCATTGATTGACTTCAAATTGTTAAAAGGATTTCTTATTTCAAAGAGTATCCTAATGATAGAAAAGTGAAGTTAGTGGCTCTTAAACTAAAAAAAATCCTTTAATGGGGAGAATCTTAAAAAACAAAGGGTCATCAGTCGAAGATTCAGTCTTAGGAAAGGATGAAAAGAGAGCTTAAAAAAAGATTCTTACCTAAACATTATTGACAAGAAACTTTTCTCAAGTTTTATAATCTGAAGCAATTTGGACTGATCATTAAAGAGTATACGATGGAATTTGAATTGTTCATGCTTAAGTTCAATATTGTTGAGCCTGAAAAGCAAACAATAACCTAATACTTGGGTGGGTTAAGAGAATAAATTTTTAATGTGGTTAAGTAGTAGCCTTATTGGACATTTAATGATGTTAGAAAACTTTATTTAAATGTGGAAAAACAACAGAAATAGGTTAAGAAGACTAGCTGAAAATTGGTATTTATGAAGAATTCTTCCAATCGAGGGAGTAATTCATTCTCAAAGAGTACTACAATAATAAAGTCTTTTTTTAAGGCTCCAAATAAGGGAAGTATTGGGGTTGGTCCTAAAGCAAATGGTTCCTCAAGTTATAATTCAAAGAAGTATTTTAAGTGTAGAAAACTTGTCGAATAAATCAAATCAAGAAGATGAAGTGAGTTATGTTGATCAAGGTGAGTTACTTATCATTCAACAAAGTTTAAGTGTTGTTCATGATGAGACTAAAGAATGGGTTTGTTGCAACATTTTTTACATATGTTATAGTGCAAATGGGAGAGTTTGTGATGTGATCATTGATAGTGGTGTTTGTAATAATGTTGTATTTAATGATATGGTAAACAAATTACAGCTCAAGATGAAAGCACACCTTTAACCCTACAAATTAAGGTGGGTGGAAAAGAAGCATGAACGGGAGATAATGAATAGATGTTTTGTTTCATTTTCTATTGGGAAAAGGTATTCTGATCTAATACTAATGAATGCATGTAGTTTTTTGCTTATTCATCCATTGAAATATGATAGGAAAGTTCACCATAATGGCTTTAATAATACCTTTTCTTTTATGAAAGATGGTGTAAAGATTATTTTAGGTTCTTCAAAACATAGAATTACTTCCAAACCTTCTAAATAGACGAAAACATTTTGGTTACTTGTTCTTAGCAAAGAGAGAAAACCTATTGTTTTTTATAGTAAGAAGCTCAATTATTTATAGAGAAAATATTCAGTATATGACAAGGAGTTTTATGTCATTGTTTGCATTTTAGACCATTGGTGTCAATACTTGCACCCTAAACTATTTATGTTATTTCCTTATCATAAGGCTTTGAAGTTTATTAATAACTAGAGGAAACTTAGTCGAAGACATGCCCCAAAGGTTGAATTTCTACAAACTTTCATTCTTTTTTAAGCACAATTCTGGAGTTCATAATATTCTTGCTAATGCTTTGAGTCGAGGACATTTGTTATTGATTAATATGCAAGTGGAAATGACATGTTTTGAAGTGTTGAAAGATCTTTACAAGCATGATGGTGATTTTGGCAAGATATGGGTTGAATACGAAAGTGGTGTTTCCAAGCATTTTGTTGTGCTGAAGGGTTATCTTTTCAAAGAAAACCATTCATGTATTCCTCAAGGTTCTTTGATAGAAGCCATTATGTTTGAAGCTCATAACGATGTATTTGGTAGACATTTTAGGAGAGACAAAACATTTAATGTTATCGAGGACAATTTCTTTTGGCCAAAAATGAATAGAGATGCTACAAGGTTTATACAACATTGTAGGATATGTCATATGCTAAATCACATGGTCATAATTCAGGTTTACACACTCCACTTCTGGTAGCTAAAGCTCTTTGGAAATTTGTTAGCGTGGATTTTATGTTAGGCTTACCTAGAAGTTCAAGGAACAAAGATTCAATTATAATGGTGGTTGATTGTTTATCTAAAATAATGCGTTTTGCTTCATGTAGCAAAACACTTGATGCTACTAATATTGTTAATTTATACTTTAATGAGATTGTTAGACTTCATGGCATCCTGAAAACAATAACATCATATCGAAATTCCAAGTTCATGGTATCTTTATGTACATTTGAGGAGTTGAAGTCATTTGTTTTAAATTTTGATCGGGAAATTGAGCATTTTTAAAAGCTTGAAGAATATTTGAGATTGAAATCTTGTATTGCCATAAGATGAATTGGCTTATAACCATTCTATGATAAGTATTATTTGCCTAAGTTTTTTAATCAAAGTTTATTTCTTCCATTTGGATATTCCTTTGGTGTCGAAGAAAGGGCCAAACAACTTAAAAAGTTTCATGAACAAGTTTATGATAAGATTGAAAGGCAAAATCAAAAGTATCAAGCTCAATTAATAAACATCGTAAGTATTTAGAGTTCAAAGAAGGTGATTTGGTTGGCGCCAACAAGGTAAGACAAGGTAACTTATTATCTTGAGCTCTGTATCCATTTAAAGTTCTGAAGTGGATTGGTGAAACTATGTATCATTTAACAAAATTAATGAATTTGCCTTTTATTATGGTGATGGTAACTTGACAGATGAGTCTTTTCAAACTAATAGTTTTATTGATGTTGAGTTACTTAAGTTTCTATTGACAATATAAATAAGTGAAGTTCTTCATGGTTATATTTAAACAAATTTATACAGTTTCATCTCTTCATTGGATGGAAAAATAAGCTTATACCAAATGGTTTTCAAGTTCCAAATATTATCTTTCTAGATTGTCCATCCATGCATCTTTAAATTAATGAATTTGTTCGTTCGATTTTATACTATAGAGTAATAAGCAAAAACTATTATTTATATGAGCAACCGGTTATATTTACATATTTATACATCCCGGTATCACTTAGTCCTTGGTGTTGGAAACTAAACACCATAATCAACTGATAAGTTGTGTAACCTTTGAGCTTCAATTAATCATAAAATTGCAAGGATATAATGCTTGCCTCAGGCCACAAAATACTAAATTAAAAAAAAAAAAAAAGATCGTATGCATTCTTAGGTGGAATAAATAAGATTAAGGGTAAATAGGATTAATACCAAACAAATGACAATGGTGCCATTAGTAAATGCCTGATCTGCTTAGCCTGAGAACTGGATTGACTCTTGACATTTCAAAAAAGAAAGTAAACGACATCCATGACATTGAAAAGTAAGCTATGTGAAGAAACTATCAACTCCATAAATAAGGGACTTGAGCAATTCTCTTGGATAATTGAATATAGCGAGACATAATTCAGAGCACATACATCATAGCACATGGAATAAAGCCATGCCTAGATACAACATGATTGAACAGTAAAGACATGAGAAGGAGGTATGTACTTGGCATTCTACACTACACTTGGCTTCAAAACTGGTATCCCATGCAATCTCAGTCTATGTTGTCACTGGGAATGCAAAAACATGCTGGTGAATCAATCATGTGCCTTCAAGCTCAACTCAATGTGATCTTAGATCCTGAATATACCGACCTACTTGCTGAGCACCAATAAACAAGGCATCCGCAACGAGAAAGATTCCAACCTGTGCCAGAAACAAAGACACTAATTTTCTAGTCTAACAACTGGACTTTGCAGATGATTTTAAAGGAGATAAAAAATATATACGATTACCAGACGAGCAGAGAACAATAATCGATAACCCCAACCTTCTTTGGCAGCAGCAGCCCTTTGCTGATCTGTCCAGCTGAAAGTCATGCGGGAATTAGCAACAAATTCAAAGTATGGAAAGTTCAGATATTATATAACAGTTTCAAATATTATAGGGCCAAAGACATTCATTTGTCAACCTAAAGTGCATAATAGGAAATTGTTAACATGAAAAAAAAAATCATCAAGAGAGTACCAGAGGTTTGATAATATATATATATATATATATATATATATATATATATATATATATATATCGCCCTGCATTGAAGCCTCTCTACAAGCAGATATACCCAAAATTACAAGGACACACTTTAGTCACAGACCATAACTATAACTCATGAATTTCAAAATTGATTGTGATGCCAATCCACGGGAGACCAGCATTACATTTCGTCCATAATAGCATTGATTTTCCCACCTCATATCTCTTTTCCTAAAGTATGAATTTTTAAGGTCAGTGAATGCATTATTTAGTCAACATAAGTTAACTGGCATAAAAAATTATAGATGGAGCGTGGGCCAGGAACAGGCACAATGTAAAGCAAGATCCACATACACAAATACACGACTGAATAACAAGACCAGCATTACCATAACTTACAACCAGAGTAATCAATGCCAATTTAACTTACAAGCATTTACAGGAATTCGACCATGCATAATCATGGAAAGGCATAGATATATCTGCTACATATTTGGGCATGAAACCATCATAGACAAAACTTATGTATTGCAGGATAGACATTTTATTCATGTACTGTGTCAGTGATCCATATCTGAGACTGTCAGGTACATTTACAAGGAGAAAAAACATCAAACTTTCCCCTGCAAAGTTAAATATTAGAAGGTGGTAAAGATGAGACATACCCCAGGAATTCAGAAACCCCACCAATTCCAGCAAACTTAAGGGGCTGAGGACCTTCAACGATAAAATCCTACATCAGAATCGTTAAACTTGTTCAATTTCTATACTTGATTAGCATAAAGTGAAAAAAATAAAATGAGAAGGTGATGCATAAGAATGAAAGGGAGTGTTCAACTTCACATTGGAAATGCATATACCTCTTCTTCAGCAGCCTCAAGACCCCCTTGGACCCAAAAAAGGTTTCTATACCCAGCATTGTTTAGCAGGTCACAAGCAGCTAGAGATCTGCCAGGAAATTATGGTTGAAATGATGCGAGCAAATATATTTCGAATATAATGACAATTACATTGATTTTCCCACCTCATATCTCTTTTCCTTAAGTATGGCATTTTTAAGGTCAGTGAACGCATTATTTAGTCAACTTAGGTTAACCGGCATCAACAAATAATAGATGGAGCCTGGGCCAAGAATAGGCACAAGGTAAATCAAGATCCACATAAACAAATACACATGACTGAATAACAATAACCTGGCTCTACTTTTACCTCCTGCCCCTTTTTTTCCCTTTTTCATGTTATGTTGACTGACTACACTAAAAGCGTGTTTGACAATGTGGCTGCGGATGCTTTTCAAATAACTTTTCGTGCCAAAATGCATGCTTTAGATGTTTTTTCATTTTTTAAAAATCATTTTTGACATCAGCATATCAAAACGATCTAAAACGTACAAACCATATTAAATTTTAGCAAAAAAAAAAATATATATATATATATATATATATTTTTTGGGAACGCGTGAACAGCCCCCCAAACTACCGCCTAAATAAGATTCAAACTGTTCAGCAATTCTCTAAAGCCATTAAGTTTCCACATATATTAGTGTCAGTGTCATGGTCTTCTTACGTTGCGTTAGAAAAGAAAGGAATTCTCATCTCCATCATCCAATCAATTGTTTAGTGTTGCTTGGGCATCCGAAGAATATCAAATCTCACAATTACCTAAATCAAAAGTTCATTCTTTCAGATGAAATTATTGCAGAACATGCTATCAAGTTCAAGTCCATGACATAAAATCACATTGAAAGATGTGATTGCTACAATATATCCTAGTTTCATCAAATGAAACAGTAGCATGTCTGACTCATGGTGAGAAATCACATGTTGCTGCCCATATATTTCACACAACCTTGCTTAACATGTAACTAAAACAAAATGATTCTTCTGGAATGATAAAAATTATTGCAAACACAAAATGACAAATTCACTCCTACAAATGCATGTTGATGGATTGATATCTGCAGTTGTGATTGTATTAAACTAAGAGTTCACCTCAATCCTCTCTGGCATGCAACAATAAGGTCTGCATCTTTTGGGAACTTCTCCTCCACCTTTGATAGGAACTGCCTGGTTAAAGAAGAAACAAATGAATATGGAACTGATTTTTTAAGCAGACAAAAAAGTAAAACCAAGTACTTTGGGGAGGAAAATGGCAATATTCAACACATACTTGTCATAAGACAATGTAGGCATACCACTCCACCAACCTCCTACAAAAACACAAATCACTTGAGATGATTCTACTATGCCCAAGTAACATTATTATTATTGTTATTATCTGTGATGCCCAAATAACAATCATATAATATCATCACATTCCTGCTCAGGGGCCCGGTAGATGTGTTAACACATGATGTAAAGCATATGGTCACCTCATGAGTTTAACAAATATATAATCTACGAAAACTGAAATATATGAGAGAAGGAATTGTGAAATACCCATCACAAAATTTGTGACCTTTCTTGTAACAGTTCCAGCATCAAAATTATCATCAGCTTCAAAGATTGGAATCCAAGTTGAGGCTTTAACCCATGCCTTCAAACAGGCAAAAAGTCATTAACTCAATTATGAAAGAGATGATACCATCCATATAGTTATTGAGCATGATAAAAGTTTCCAATAAATGGAAATGGGATGAGGGAAGGAAAAGGATTCAATTGCCAGTTTGTCAAAGAACAAGCAAAACATGAGTTAATTATGGGAGAATATGAGCAGTCATTGAAAACGTAAGACCTCTACATGGCAAAATTACAATATAATGCTTTCAATGATAATAACAGATAGAGCATGGCTATTGCGAAATTTACCGTTACAAATACTAGCTATTCATCAAATAAAAGTTGGCATAATCTATGTTGATTTGGGTTAAGAACTAGTTAGTAAAGCAAATAGAAATCCCAATTGGGTTAAAAAAGCAAGCATCAAGAGAAAAGCTATCCTACCTTTTTCCGTTCCACAGAGGGACGAACATCAAGTAGAGGTTTGTTAGACAGTTGAATTGCATACCCAGCTTCCCTTGGTGTAAGAATCTTTACTTTTCCTTCCCTAATCTACACATAACGAAACAGTCACATTTATCGAACATAAAAGCATAAAGCACATCACTTGAATTTAGAAGGTCCATCTAAAAAATCGAAGCAATAAAATCACTTTTTTTTTCTAAATACTTGAGACAATGATACAAGAATTGAATCCAAGATTCGTGCTTTTCCTTGTCGAAACCAGTAACATTATACTAAGACAACATAAACAACAAACTATGATGCTTAAATAATACCAGAGCATCCCATCTTTTCTTAGCAGCAGCCATGTCTCTCATTTGCTTCAATTCAAAGTCTTCATCACCAGCTTGCATTTGTATCACACTCCTTCGCTAATCAGAGAAACAAAAAAAGGGACAATTAATGTACAAAACCATATAAAAATAACAAGAAAAGAAGCAGAACAAAAGGAGTCCATAAACCAGAAATCAAGAAAGATTGAAACTTGACATACTGAACGTTGAGCTCTATAAGTTGGACTGAGTTTCAAAGAGGGTGGTTGCATTGAAGAGTTGAAGTGATGCACTTTTGATAACAATCTTGTGCTTTGTTCTTTTGGCAAGTTAAAATGTGAGATTTTGTGAGCATTGAGAGAGGGAAGTTCAAGAGAATCCATTGTTAAAGAGCTTTCTGTGAGAGATTCGAGTTTTTAGAGAATTTGTTTTTTAAATTAGTTTATCCAGTTTGCTTATTCTGGATAGCTATATGCTTGGGACAAACTTGACTGGATTAGTCTTATCCATCACCTGAATTGGGTTTTGTGTATTCTACATTATAGGCTAAACTGCACAAAGCCCACTAAACTATTGGACATTTTGATGGACATCCAATGACTAATATTTTCTTTATTTTGATGCTTGTTTTTACTTTACACCCTCTTAGTTAAATTTCTCTTTAAACAATACTAATGGTTGTAGTTTAACTGGTCAGGTTCTAGATTTGTTATCTAATAGTTACCAGTTCGAGTTTCACAAACTTCAAGACCACTGGAGGCTTACATGATCATTAACTTCAAGGCATGTGAAATTAGTCGAAGTACGCACAAACTGACCTAATACTCACGTTAATTAAAAAAAATCTCTTTAAACTCATGAATTGTTCCCTAAAAACCTCCCATTTTATTTAATTGAAATCCTAAAATCCTTAATTTGATTGAGTTGGACTTATTTTGTTTTCCACATTAACTGTATTTTTTAATAGTTTTTGGTTAGTTACTTTTTCTAAGTTGTTGTAATTTGTTTTTACATTTTATTCTCCAAAATTCATAGTATTTACATGTACGGGAGGGGGGGTTATGTTATGTTTCTCTGGTAGTTTTAATTTTTTTTTTAGACAATATAAAATTGATTAAAGTTTGTGTGAAGATTATCTCAAAATCAATTATTTTTCCTAGGTTTTGATAAACTCTTCAAAGTTAGTTTGTTGCAAACCATGAGTCGTCATATTATCCTATCACTAACAGTAATTTACACAATACATTAAATAAAAAATCTCATAAACTCTTTTAGAAGGGAGTGATTGTTATGCTTGAGTCCTAACTCTTTTTTTTATTATTATTATTTCTATTATGTTTTTTCAATTAAGAAAAATATAAGGTAGGAAAAACCTGATAATTCTATTAATGTTGAAATATCACTTTGTCTCCCTGAAAAATATCATATATTCTCATGTTTACTATGTTAAATCATATATGTCATTAATATCATAAGCATTGATTCTTTAAATAAGGTTTTAAATTCTTTTTAAATTTTATTTCACCTTACGCAAAGATTTTTTAATAATACTATTTGAGAACATATAAAATAGTTTTTTAAATTCATCTAGGATGATGGACTATCTATTAATCACTCAAAATACCTTTTTTTATATAGTTTATGTTATTATCTTTAGTTAAGGTGATGTGTGGTCAGAATCAAAACATGATATTCTCTATATAAAATAATTTTGTAATCTCAAGTATAAAAATTACTTAAACAACTACTACATAAATCTTTCTATAGACATTGGTAATATCTCTATATGAAATTCACATGCAGGTTAGTTCAGTGTGCTTGTTATTTAACAAGCACGTATGTATTAATTTCAAGTATCTCTCATACATCAACTTATGAGAACAGTTGTTTCATTTCATAAAAAATATATATAATATGTACTAGTTTCAATATTTTTAATGAATGTGTAGTTTTAATATAGCGTTAAACAAGAATAATATTTTGATGCAATAGAAATTCACATGATTATAACCACTTTATAATTTCTTTTTTATAAATTATTTTTGTCTTAAAAACTTTATCTTTATTTTATACTTATTAATCAAACTTAATGAATATTTAAGATAAAGAATTCATTATAAATAATAATAAAAATATATATTTTACATAAATAATGTTAGTTAAACGTGTAACCATCTAATTATCTACAAGGCACATTCACTAACAAGATAATGATGCTTACAAACACTAAAATGATGAAAAAAAGAAAAGAAAAGAAAAGAAAAGAAAAGAAAAGAGGAGATCATACCATAAATAAGATAGGGAGTTTCTAATGTTCATTAATCTTTTAGTTTTTTAAAACATGATTTTCAAATTCAAAGAATTATATTTTTTTTTCTTTTACAATTGTAATTTAAATTGAACATGGTCAACATTTTCAATAATTGTAATATAAAAATATACTATAATTATAAAATATTTTTCAAATGAGAAAGGTTGTACATTTTAAAAAAAATATTGTGATTTTATTTTAAGAACTTAATGATAAATTATATTTCAAATATGAAATTAATTGTAAATGATATTTCATAGGTTTATTTTCTTTGTGCTTTTTCTCAAGTCTTTTGTTCACTTTCCGAAGTCAATAAAAGCCTTGAAGATGAAAGCCACAGTGTATGGTTATCAACAGGACATGTTCCTCGCCGGAACAGATACTGCATCGGCCACTCTTGTTTGGACAATGACAGAGCTGATCAGAAATCCAGAGGGTGTTCGTCAATTTTTTTTTTATATATATTATTTTTAAATAAAGATGTATTATCATATAACTTTATTCTTGTTAATTACTATAATTAGTATATGTTACTATGTTAATGCTCATTAATATTTTAGTTTTTAAAAATCAGATTTTTAAATATGAAGAATTGCATATTTTTTTACTTTTACAATTGTAATTTAATTTGAATATAGTCTACATTTACAATAATGGTAATATAAAATAAAGAGATTATAACTATAAACAATATTACAAATGAGAAAAACTGTACATATATAAAAATTAATTATGAAAGTTTTTTCTGAAGAAAACCAAAAGAAAAGAAAAGAAAATCGATTTAATGATAATTTTTAAACACATGAAGGTTCTCATAGAAATTAATTATTGGAAGATGATCTTTCAAATGTGAGCTTATTGGTAAAATAGAATTAAAATCGGCCGACAAAAATATGATAATTGTTTTCTATTTATTAATATCATTAAGTAGGGTTGATCATTTTCAACTTGATTCGGTTTTTATAAAAAAAAATAATCAAACTGATTTTTTTTAAAAAACCAAAACCGAACCGAAACAGGTTCGAATCGATTACTTTCAGTTAGATTCAGTTTTTTAGAATAAAAACCGGTTCAAACCAGTTTGGCTCGGTTTTTTCAGTTTCACTCGGTTTTTTTCTAGTTTTTTTGGTTTTGGTTCAGTTTGATTTTTTAGTTTCAAGCTTGTAAAATCGAAACCGAACCGAACCAAACCGGTCAGTTTTTTTAAAATTCTAATCGGTTTAATCAGTTTTTTCGGTTATTTTTTTTCTATTTTTTTAGTTTAATCAGTTTTTCAAATTTTTTACTCACCCCTATCATCAAAGAAACAAAATATTTTTAGATATTAATTTTAAATGCTTATAGTTTCTATGCAATAAACAACATATAAAAGAAGTGCTCACATGAGATGAAATATCCTTGAGTGAATTTGTTTCTTAGTTTTTGTTTTGAGTTAATATTAAAAAAATTTATAATTTATTAATAAATAAATTTTATAATCTATTTTATCAAATAGAACCATCAATTTTCTAATTCTGAATTAATCTTTTTTACAGTGTCAAAAAATTTAACTTAAAATTTTATCACGAGATTGGAATAGGAATACGAAGAGAGAGAGAAAAATGAAAGTAGGAGATGGGGCGTCCCCATACCACGGTAGCAAGGAACAGTTTGTACACGGAAAGGAAACTTCCAAGAACCAGCTCTCAATGCGATGCAGTAAACAACAAAACATCCACTTTACTTTCTTTTCTTCAGTTCAACTTTAACCCTACAACCCATCTCCACTTTGCTATCTATCTTTGTGGACTTCTCCGCCCACTGATATCACTCTCACCCTTTGTGGAAATGCGGAGGAACCTCAACTCTTGTTAAGGTATCTTTTTTATTTAATTCTTCTAATATAAAGAATCTTGTTTCTTTTCTTTAACCATTCTAAAACAAAAATGGGTTGATCTGGAATTTGGAAAAGACGAGTTTTTCTTGAATACTGAATGTAGATTGTGACTGTAAATTTGTATGATCACTGGTGTGAATTCTGAAGGAGCACTAGAAAAGTATGTTGATGTTTCCGGTTTCAAATTTGGAGCCGTGTTTCATGGTTATTGACCAATGAGAAAAGTCTAGATAGTAGATATATATGGAAAAAGTAGCGCTTCAATAATGAAAAACAGGTTGTATAATTGTCTTTTTGAAGAGTTTGGATGGCACTCTTGAGCCATAGAATGTCTTGAGTCTTGACTAAATGGTTTTACATTAAGCAACAACTTGCGGTTTCCTTTTCAGGTCCCACATCAGTACCAGATAAGAAAACTTTGAAATGGAAAGAAATTGACCTGTGTTTTTGGCATGTCTGATTTTTATCGTTTTCAATTTCATGAACTAATAATACTTGCTTTCCTTGAACTTTCTTGCCCTATGGCTATTATCAACATTTTCTTCCTCACACAGTATTTTGTTTTTAAACAATGTAGTTGAGGGGGCCGAAAAGGAATCTTTCCCTTTAATTAGGAGTTTATCTAGCTTTACTACTCTACCTTTTCCCAAGTGGTTTCATAGAATTTGTGGTAGTATTTATCATTGAGACTTTAAAGAGTGCCGCTTTTCACTTAAATATTTAGAAAGACTTAGTTCCCATGATGATGGTTATTTTTCCATTTCATCTATTTGGGAGAGTGAATTGTTTTTGAATTCGTTGGAATCGCAGAGAATTGATAGTTTGTAGCATTAATGGGAGGGATACTCTCCACACGTACAAGATCACGCTATCCTTCTAGTTCACAATCATGGAGTCATAACAGCTATCCCCAGTCACCATATGCTCAACCAAGCCAAGAACATACAGCATACCAGCACTATGCACCTCCACCTCAGAGCTATGGTGATCGAGCACCAAATTCTAGGAGATTGGAGAGAAAGTATTCAAGGATAGATGATAATTATAATAGCCTGGAGCAGGTGAGTTATGCTTTTTAATTTCTCTGTATATCAGCATAACCACAGTACGGTTGTGGAGGAACTAAT
Organism: Populus deltoides; assembly: GCA_015852605.2. Taxonomy (NCBI): domain Eukaryota; kingdom Viridiplantae; phylum Streptophyta; class Magnoliopsida; order Malpighiales; family Salicaceae; genus Populus; species Populus deltoides. Next base: position 5,064,261 of record CM027584.2, on the reverse strand, counting down.
AAAATGTAGCTGATCTTTGTTGCAAAGTGTGGGAGATGCTATCTTTGAGAATGTGTTGTAGATTTTTATAATAGCCTGGAGCAGGTGAGATATGCCTTTTAATTTCTCTGTATATCAGCATAACCACAGTACAATTGTGGAGGAACTAATTAAATGTAGCTGATCTTTGTTGCAAAGTGTGGGGGATGCTATCTTTGAGAATGTGTTATAGATTTGCTTCGCATGGAATAAAATATTTATACCATCTTGAATTTTGAAGCTTGTTTTTAATGTTTTGACCATTCTCAGGGGCAAGGGTGAATTACTCTAATGAAACCAAGATATTGATCTCTTAAGAAAATAATTAAATGTCTGGGTAATGAATTTGGTTATGTTGATTGTGATAACATCTTGTTGCAACAAAGAGTGTGATGTTGTGCTAAAATCAACGTATTCACAGGTTACTGATGCCCTGGCACGTGCTGGCTTGGAGTCTTCAAATCTTATTGTCGGTATTGATTTCACAAAAAGCAATGAGTGGACAGGTTTGACCTTAATAGTGCATATTCAAGCTTGTTTTTCTTTTCCTTTTTCCAAGTTGCTTTAATTTGTTAACCTTTTTAAATATCAGGTGCAAGGTCATTCAACAGGAGAAGCCTGCATCACATTGGAGACGAGCAAAATCCCTATGAGCAAGCAATATCTATCATTGGAAAAACATTGTCTTCCTTTGACGAGGATAACTTAATTCCCTGTTTTGGATTTGGAGATGGTATTTCTCGGAACAAGTGTTGCATTGACTGCTAAAATATTTAATCCTCATGATAACTTATAAATGTAATTCTATAAACTATCAGCATCAACGCATGATCAAGAAGTTTTCAGTTTTTTTCCGGATGAGAGGTTTTGTAATGGATTTGCAGAAGTTTTGACACGATATAGAGAATTGGCCCCCCAGCTACGACTTGCAGGTTGCAAATCGAATCCCTTTCTTTAGCTTCTTTCCTGCTTACTGACTTTTCTCATAATTTTTGAATTGTGATAGGACCAACATCTTTTGCCCCTCTCATTGAAATGGCTATTACAATAGTTGAGCAAAGTGGCGGCCAGTACCATGTTTTGCTTATAATAGCTGATGGGCAGGTACTTTGTGGTTGTGTTTGATATTTCATAGAATGTAATGAGTTACCAGCAAAAAGTTGCAACTGATGAATTTTTCACCTTTCTAGCCCAATTGGATATATGACATTTTTAAACCTTCTGTGGCATTTGAAATAATTAGAAACGATACTATTTTGTACCAGCATAATTATAACTTTGATGCTGGCCTTGAACTTCTGTTAAACAACTTAGTTTCAGGTGAGAAAGCTGCATTTGAATTTTTTAATGTTTTTGTAACTGAGCAATCTTGCTGCTGAATAAATATACTGAAATAAGTTATGCTCAGGGGAATGTGATCAACAGAAGTATGGTAGGAGTTTCTTTATGTTATTATTTCTATTTTTGTCTGTTGAATATTTTGAAGTGGGGATGATTTGAAACGGTACTCTAACTGTGAAGTCTCAGCTTTTAGTCCTTGATCACCGGACCAATGTTTCATTGGCATTGATAGAGTTTCTTTTTTATTTGTTTTCTGGTTATTTTGTTTGGTGATTTTAGCTGTTTAGCACATCAGGCAGCACCTCAGGGTACATAGCTGGGCTTACCTAACTTTCTAATGAGCTAAGCAACTCAGCTGAGTTCCTGATTAATCAAAGTGGCTAGTATTTCAAAAAAATAAAAATAAATAATAATCAGAAAGCAAGTGAGATCACTTATTATTACTAGCTTTGGAGCTTGTACAACGAAAAACTAAAATTTTCAATAGCACTGCTTAAAATTTCTTCCACACTCAATACCTATCACATGCAGCAACAAAATATGTTGTCCTCACTTCACACATGCTCGCTTTTATGTCATTTATTTAAGATTGATTATATGAACTGTGGGTTGCCACAGGTGACAAGAAGTGTTGACACTGAGCGTGGCCAACTAAGCCCGCAGGAAAAGGGAACTGTTGAAGCAATTGTGAAAGCTAGGTAAGATGTTTAGCCTTGTTACATAAGTAGCCTTTTCTTCACCGAAAATCCTTTTAATGTCTTTGTTAGTTTGCAGTGAGTACCCCCTGTCCATTATATTAGTTGGGGTTGGAGATGGACCATGGGACATGATGAAGGAATTTGATGATAACATCCCTGCCCGGGCATTTGACAATTTCCAGGCAAGAATTTTTTTATCTTCACTTTTATTTTCAAGTTCTGTAGTTCCTAACTTGTTCTTGGTCAGTGCTAAACTGGGAAATGCTACCTTTTGTAGTTTGTGAATTTTACAGAAATAATGTCAAAGAACATGGACCGATCCAGAAAAGAAGCAGAGTTTTCTCTTTCTGCTTTGATGGAAATACCTTCTCAGTATAAAGCAACACTAGAGCTTAATATTTTGGGGTAACTTTTGACTTCTCTACACTACACAGAGGTTTTTACTGCCCTGGAAGTGCTGAATGCAAATTGTTTTTTTATTTCCTTTCTTTATCAGTGCTACTAGAGGGAAGGGCATCGATAGGGTTCCTCTTCCCCCTCCCCAGTATGGTGCTGGTGCAGATTCATTCAGGAAGGGCATCGATAGGGTTCCTCTTCCCTCTCCCCGGTATGGTGCTGGTGCAGATTCATTCAGAAACCCAGAACCTGCTCAATCAAGCAGCACACGTCCAAGTGCGCCTTCTTCTGACAGACATGATGGCACAACATTTCCTGGAAGTTCTGCTTCTGATAATCATGTACTTCACGTATTCATACCTATATGCTATTGAGTTAATATTTAAAGACTCCTTTTGTTTCACATTGTGCTTCTTCATAATAGTCTTGCTAGTGCATTTACTCTTATAGAACAAGGTTAAGATGTTAGATCCAAAGTGAATGAAATGACTTTAAACTTCTTATTTTCATTAACAGCTTTGTCCCATTTGCCTCACCGACCCTAAGGATATGGCCTTTAGTTGTGGACATCAGGTAAATATAACTCTCTCTCTCTCTCTCTACACACACACGCACACGCAATTCTCCATCTCTAGCATATAAATGGGAATGCATCTTATGTTACGCTTTATTTAATTGCAGACATGCTGTGACTGTGGTCAAGATCTCCAGTTATGCCCCATCTGTCGAAGCACCATCCACACCAGAATAAAACTCTATTAAATGGCATCTGCTTGCATTAAAGAAAAACAACCGAGTGAGTGCTTGTCCCAAAATATTGTATTTCTCTATTGTCAGCACTGCAACTCCATGTTATGCTATGTCTATGGATTGCTACTTGGTGTGGATGTGCATAACAGATCAGATGGAAGGTTGTTCACAGGATCTTTAGCCTTGTAAATAAAGCAGTTCTGGCTGTTCATTGCGTTTAACTATATATAGTTTGATCAGCTATGGGAAGCCGGGTTCCATAGCTGGCAGCCTTGATTCTGTAGTATTGTTGTTTGAATTTAAGTTTACCCTGATTAAGGTGACGGGGACACCGGACCCGGAAATATAGTTCACACCCGTGCTTGATTATAGATGATGGAGTATAGCCGAACCTATTATTATTAGGCTTAATTTATATTGTTTTATTACATATTTTATATAGGAGGCCATAAACCTATTTATTGGTTTTTGTTAGTGTTTCTTTGTTTTGACTATTTATATGCTATTTTCTGCCATATGGACAAATTTATTAATTATGAAATAGGGCTATGGAATGCTATCACTATAATATTTTCTCACCTTACTCGGATATGCTATCTCCCACAAACATTTGGTCTCATATCTTCAAAACTGATTTTTTTTTTCTCATCAACCAAATGCTTACACTAATTCTTCAACAACAATCTTATCTTTTGAAACTTCTCAAATGATACCCTAACAATGCATTTCAATTTTTTTTTTTGTTTCTTATGCTTTCCATTTCTACATAAATATAACAAACGTAAACTTTATTTTCACCTTGCCCTGTCCATCTTCCTTGGTTATAGTCTGGATCAACTAGAATTGTTGCATGAATATTTCAACTCGTCATATGCATGCCGTTCATCATTGTAAGTTCCATGAGACTTCATTAGTTTCCTCTCCATCATTACGACCTTTGCCTTCCTATCCTCTTGTCGTTGATTATCCATGGATTAGAATTCTCATGTTTACCCTATTACCTCATCTCATGGTGTCGTCCTTTACCTCACCTCCTTCTCCTCTGTCTCTCGATTAGAGAACTCCTTGCACCACTCCATTATCGGTCCCTTGTCTCCCCCTCCATCTAGTTCCTATTCTTCAACTCCAACACAGTCTCGTACTGTCTCTCATCATTTATCCATCTCTAGGACTCTGCCTGCTTATTTTGGTCCTAACATTTTCAGAGACACTAGCTCATCCATTTCATCTTCTCCTTCAAATCACCCACCTCCTATCCATACTTACCCTGTGACCTTTTGTTCATGCCAGCTCAAACATTATCATGTCCTACATCTTTCCTTAGTCAAGGTTGTTTTACCCTCTTTATCCGAAACTATTTGTTTCACTGAGGCCAAATGACATCCCAGGTGGGAAATCAGTGATGATAAAGGGGAAATTGATGTGTTGATTTGCAAACTGACCTCGTCTTTGGTTCTTTTTTTTATCTCTCTATGAATGTTACAAGGCTTGGTTGGTAGCTAAGGGTATTATCAACAAAAGAGTATTGAATTTGACGGCACATGAATTCCTAATCATGCAATGCAAGGAGATATACCTTTTCTATTCTGGATTTTTTTATACATTATTACTTCAACATCCACGAAACGCATTCTTTTACTTTTATTTTTTAAGAATTGCTTTTATTCGATCAGGGTTGAGTTGATTTGAAAAAATTCTTGAAAAATGTAAGATTGGAGGAGCCGTGGGATTAATCTAATAATAATTAATTGCTTTAAAGGACTTGATCAGAGCAATTAAGTTCTGATGCAATCATAACTCGAAGAAAATGACTTACATTTGCTATTTTTATTGTCGGTAACAACACCATCTTAACCTTTCTTCTTGATAAATTAATCTACATCTACCGACACTTATGTAGATCTCTCCGGAAAATCTCAGGTTAAAATCTCTTCCTTACTAATTAAAAAAATTAATTAGCATGTCCCAGTCTCACCAGCATAATTCAGCTTCTTGATGCCTTGAATACACCCAACGACTTTCTGTCTCCTGTCACTTTCATTTTAAAGATAACAAGTACTAGCTAGCTACCGATCTGTCCCTTTAGATAATGGGAAGTAAAACACGACGCTCTGATTTCCTTCAAAAACTCTTCTGGGTTCTCTTCAGGTTCATTAATCACATCACTCTTTGACATGCCATCAGTCAGAAAATATTCTTATTATTACAGACTTGGACACGAAGGTTGGTTCGATGAGGAAGCTGAGGAAGAGAGAGCTTTGAGGAGGATAAGGAACTCTTCTAGGCTTAAAAAGTTCACCATTACGAAGCGTCTGAAGCTTCGAGTTCCGGGCTTGAGAAGGTTCTTGAGGAAAAGAGCTAGGTTATTCTCTAGGGTTAAAGTTTCCTGGCTCAAGGCATGGAAGAGGCTGAAGAATGGCCAGGCTCATATTAACGACCTTTTTGGTGGAAATTTTCTGGTTATGCAGGTCAACCGTGCACCTTTCAAATGTGGTGAAAAACGTTTTGTATCTCACGGCCTTCATGGCTTGCCTCCAAGATATCCTCCTGGAAAAATTGCATGAAGAGTCTTCTATGCAATCAAATTTGCTTGTGTATAATGTGTAGTTTTTTTTAGCACTCGTATAATGTGTTTGAATAAACTATAGTTTGTCGGTTTATATTTTATTTTATTCGTGAGTGGAGGTATTTTATTATATTTAGAATAAACAATTATTGTCAATGTATCTTAATTGACATTAATCAATAGATATTTCGAGTTCAAATCTATTCTTTGTAATAAAAAAATCCAAGAAATTATTCATCGACTCCATCTTAAAAACATGTTGAATTCGATGAAAAACAGGTGCAAGTTAACTTTCAAAAAACGAGTATTTTTTATGATTTTTCAATTCGAACACATCGTATGCAGCAGGTAGGTGTTATTTTCTCATGTTATGTTTTAAAGAAATGAATTGATAGAATGATAGTTAAAGAATATCTCCACTAATTCTTGAAAAAGGACTCCCATCATGAGTAAAGCAAGGAAGAGCCTGGTCGAAATGAAATGGTTCTTTTAAAATCATAGTTAAGACGAACACTTATCGTCTACAAGATATGAAAAGAAATAATGTCTCACTTTTAGCATTTTGATCCTTTAATATTGTATCATATTAAATAAGAATGTAAATTTAATGTCTTATTCAAAATAATTATGTTTTTATATTCTCTAGCTAATGTCTAAGGACTCTAAAGGATGCGTATGTAATCTCCTTGGAGAAATAGCCACTCCTTAAGGGATAGGTATGTGATCTCTCTAAGACAATAGCTCCATAAACTCCAAGAAAAGGTTCTGAAGCCTTTCTAGTGCAATAACATCATTCTCCAAGTGAAGGCTTAAGGTCTTTCACCAATTTATGTATCAGAGTTAGGCTCTAAAAATTAGTTTTGCAAGAGTCGAAGAATGATAAGATAAGAGGAAAAGGGTGTAGCGAATATATTTGAGTGAAAAACCTATATTTGAGTGAAACACAAGTGGAGTGTAAACACGTGAGGAAATGGATGATGAATATATATTTCTTATCAAATAACCAATTTAAAGATTTAAAGATGTCGAAAGTAAACAACAACTTGGCACCACAAAGAGGAGATAATGAAATTGTAACTTAGTTACGCATTATGAATAAGTGGATGGATCAGATGACCAATGAATTTGAAGATAGGTTGGAGAGGCAACGTGTTAATGATCATGGTATGGTTTGAATTAGATCATGGTATGGTTTGAATTAGGACTAAGTGAACATAATTTAATGTTAGGGGGGCTGCCAGGCGAGTTAACATTAATGTAAATGAGTTTATGACTGATAATGCGGATATGAGTGATGTTAATTTTAAAGATGTGTCCGTGGGACATAGGGAATGTTTTAGAAAGTAGCAGAATTGTCAGTTTGTAGGGGAACGATATGGTGATGATTTTGGCCAGAGAGGTAATTATAGGTATTGGGACCATAATACTGAGTTAGGTGGAGGTTTGGGTACAATTAAGCTGATACTTACTTTTCAGGGGAATAATGATCCAGAAGTTTATTTAGGATAGGAGAAGAAGATGAAGTGGGTTTTTAAGTGTTATATTTATTCGGAGCCTAAGAAAGTCAAGTTTATTGTGATTGTTTTTACTGACTTTACTATTATGTGGTAAGATTAATTAATAATAAACTGCATGAGAAATTATAAGAGGCAAATTGATACATGAGATTAGATAAAATCCCTTATGAGGAGATTTGTGCCTAACCACTATTATAGAGAATTGCATCAAAGGTTATAGAGTTTGAGTCAAGGTACAAAGAGTGTTGACGAGTACTTCAAGGAGATGGAAATTGCTATGATTCGAGTTAATGTTGAGGAGGATATGAAGACTACTATGACTAGATTCATTAATGGCCTTAATTATGATATAACTCATATTGTGGAGTCGCATAATTATATGAAGTTGGAGGAGATGATGCATATGGTCGTGAAGGTAGAGAAACAGCTTAAACAGGAGGGTACCATTCTTATGCATGATGGAGTGACAAATAAGTATTCGTTTGAAATGAATGGAAGACCTATAACTCTTTTATCTTTGACACCTAAGAAAATATAAGCAACTGAAATTGAAGAATGAGAAGATTGTTAAAAAGGAGAGCTTGTATGCAAAGAGATCTTATTTGCTAATAAGGTTCTTCTTGATTTTGATGATGATGTTATTCTTCAGTTTTGTACTGATTTTTTAATCTTATAAAATGTTTTTCATGATATAGATTCGAGGTCAAATCTTTTTAAAGAAGGGGTGATGATACGAACCAAGTCAGGTTTTAATTTGACATTAAAATATTTGTTGACTAGTTTTGCAATATCAAACATATGTCTTAAACTGTGTATCAGAACGAGCTAAAATATCACAGAGAAATACTAGACACATGTAACTATACTTAGGTAAACTTTCAAGTCAAATGGAGTTCGGGAATATATTATTTCATAGGATCGAAGTTACTAGACAAATCTTGTCAAATCTATCAGATTAGATCTTTGTACACTATATGTGCCATATCTAGAGCCACAAATGGAATTTTGTTGCAATTCATGTTGTTCTAGAGACTAAACATCTCAAGCTTTCCAACTATATATGGGAGGCCTAGTAATTCATCCATACAAGAAAGAACGACGTGTTTGAAGTCAGGACTGAAAATCTACAAAAAACAATATGTGAAAATTAAAGATTCGAGCTACATGGAAATTTTTTGACATGAAGACTTTAGTTTTATTATCCTATTTTATTATTTTATTATTTATTTTTGAATAATTATTTTTAATTTGGGTTTGTTCTAGCCCATTAAACATTGTTTAGGGTTTATTTCATTATTGGATTGATGTTAGTTGATTACTAGTTTATGCCTATTAACTTGCAACCTAAAAGGGTTCTATTAGGATAAGTTAGAGGAGACTATATTATGTATTTTTAGCTGCAAATTATAACTGCAAGTTGGAGAATAAACATGAGTTTTTTTTTTATTTGTTTGTAGCAAAACAACTTTTTTTAAGGACAAATATCATACACATATTTATTGAATATTAACTGGTTTTATAATATCATTCACGTACTTAGAATTTTTAAATAAAAAAATTATCTTTAGATCCAAGTTTGTTTTTTCCGCTTTTACGTGTAGGGTTACATTTAAATTAAAATTTTATCAAATCTAATTTTCAACATTACACGTTATTATCTATTTCGTTAAGAATTGCTTGAAGCACATCAAGTATGAGATATTTAAAATTCCACTACTTTTTAATTAATTAGGAACGACCTACCCCAGATTTTCCTTCCATACTTTATATAAATTCAATTTGTCTTTTTCTTCTTTAAATTTTTCTCATACCATCTTGTAGAAAAGTGAAATAACCAATGACTTGAAGTCATTCACAAAAATATGCAATCTTGTCATCAGAATAGCCCAGCTGGTCTGGCCACCCGTTTCCATCATCAAGAACCAAACTTTCTCAATATTGAAAGACCGAGTCAAAATCAAACCATGGCTATAATCCATCTCATTGGCACGTCAGCTGGACTTTCCAGTCTTAACCTATCTTGTTCTTTAGCTTTGACCTCCGCGCATTCAGATCTGCCCTAGTTTTAATGAACTTCAATTAATCAACTCTATGCCACAATGCAGGCACAAGAAAGTATATTTTTTTCCCTCTTATTTTTATTAAATTATGCGTCGAAAAAAAATTCCCAATACTATATTAAACAGAATTTCTTAGAAAAACAAGAGCAAAAATCCTCAACACAAGCCCTCGCATCTCATTTTTGTTTACCTAAGATTCTTCAACTAGTCTGAAGTTGAATAAATTCAGGTTCCTGATCTTTATTAAATAGTTCTCAGCTTGAAAAGAGAAGCTGGAAATTCTCAAGTCAAATACAAGACAGTAAATGGAAGACCATTTTGCTGACGAGGATAAAGAGGTTCCAGAAACAATGACTCGGTGCACCGAAAGTTCCATTCTCTGATCTGATCTACATCTTGTCGACTAACATTTTGTTTTTTTGTTCGGAACAGTAATCATAAGAAAAGTCGAGAACTTTGAGGATCAGTTATTTTAATGGCAGATAAAGATAATGACAATCAATATATATATATATATATATATATATAAAAGTAAGAGGATGTTTCCCCTAAAGAAAAAAAAGAAAAAACACAGCAGCCGGAAAAATACAAGTATAAATAGCTGCCTTGGTTGGTGAACTTCTCAACACATCGTATTTTTTCCATCAAAATCTGTTCGCATTCTTTCATTCCCCAGTTGTCCTAAACGAACTTTGGTAGTCTTCAAAATTGGTCTTATAACCTCCCTCCGGCAAAAGCTAGTACCTGTTTTTTTTAAGAGACATAATACTAATTGCAGTTTTGTTTCGACTAAAATGACAATCAAAGCCACGCCTATCATCAAAGATGGCTGCCTCATGGTGAGAGGCAAGGTGGTTCTGACCAGAGTTCCACAAAACATTCTTGTTTCTCCGGCAAGCAATGGCTCTGCTTTCTTTGGTGCTACATCTCCATCTCCTAGTTCTCGCCATGTGTTTAGCCTTGGAGTTCTTGAGTAAGTTTCTGTACCTACTGAAATTTTTGCTTTTAATGATAATGGTTTCGTTTTACTTTATCTGCCTTCACATTCTATTTGAAAAAGAAAATGCAAACTTCAGAATTTTACATCAAGAACTAATAAGCCCTCATCTTAATTTTGTTTGCGCCGTGTCACTAGTCGCCTCATTGTGATGTATTTGGTCATTACAGGAAGTACAGGTTCTTGTGCCTTTTTAGAGTCAAAATCTGGTGGATGATACCTCGTGTAGGGAAATCCGGTAGCGAAATTCCCATGGAAACTCAAATGCTTTTGTTGGAAGCAACAGAGGAATCTGCCCTGATTGATGAGGTGAATTCTTCTGAAACATCAACAGATAACACTTTCTACATTCTTTTCTTGCCTGTCTTGGATGGACTATTTCGATCTAGTTTGCAAGGAACTTCGGAAAATGAGCTCCACTTCTGCGTTGAAAGCGGTTAGTTTGAGATTATTTTGCCTTCACTGATTTCTATATAATTCAATTAAAGGCTTTATTTTAGTATCAATTCATTTTCATATGTTTTGTGTTTGCTTGTGATATGTTTTCGGTTCTTTGATATGATTTCTTAGGAGATGCTAATGTCCAAACCTCACAAGCACTTGAAGCAGTATTTGTGAACTCAGGGGAGAACCCTTTTGAGCTTATTAAGAATTCTGTCAAGTATGTTTCACATCAACATAAATTTATGATCTTTTACTTGATGAATTTCTTCTTAATGTCATTCCTTTTGTATGTACCATTGATGAATCATACAGGATACTGGAGCAACACAAGGGGACCTTTTGCCACATTGAGAACAAGAAGGTATAATGTTTAGTATTTGTTTAAAATGTAGACGGATGACAGTAAAATCTCATTTCAAATGACTGGTTTTATGGCAGATTCCTGCACATTTAGACTGGTTTGGCTGGTGTACTTGGGATGCTTTTTACACTCAAGTAAATCCACAAGGAATCAAAGAGGGTCTTCAAAGGTACAATAAGAAAGTAGAGAACCCTCTGTATGTGGGAAGAAACCTATTTATTTATCTGATGGAATTTTATTAATGTTGGTTTTTTGCACTATGTTTTCTAACAGTTTCTTAGAAGGTGGGTGTTCACCAAAGTTTCTTATTATTGATGATGGATGGCAAGACACAGTGAATGAATTTCGCAAGGAAGGTGAACCTCCTATCGAAGGGACACAGTAAGTTTAATCTTCAATCTGACGAGTATTCCTCCTGTTTTAACCTGAAATGGTAAATAAGCATTTTTTCTTCTTCCTATCTACACAGGTTTGCTACTAGATTGGCAGATATCAAAGAAAATAGAAAATTCAGAAGTTGTCCAGATGAAGACTGCACCAATTTGCATGAATTTATTGATACCATCAAAGAGAAATATGGATTGAAGTAACCATTCTACCAATCTGGATGTTGAATTTCAATTTATTTTATTTTCCCATAGAGATTCTTCTATTGCTATTGTAATTGTGTATAGTTAACCAGAGAAAATCTTGATAAATGCAGATTTGTTTATATGTGGCATGCTTTAGCTGGTTATTGGGGAGGAGTTCTTCCATCATCTGATTCAATGAAAAAGTACAACCCAAAACTTGTATATCCAATTCAGTCACCTGGTAATGTGGGGAACATGAGAGACATTGCAATGGACAGCTTGGAGAAATATGGAGTTGGAGTCATTGATCCCAGTAAGATATTTGATTTCTACAATGATCTTCATAGCTATCTGGCAAGCAATGGTGTAGATGGAGTCAAGGTGGACGTCCAGAATCTGATTGAAACTTTAGGTTCTGGATGTGGAGGTCGAGTGATGTTGACTAGACAGTATCAGGAAGCACTTGAGAGATCTATTTCAAGAAACTTTAAAGAAAATAATCTAATTTGTTGCATGAGTCACAACTCTGACTCAATTTACAGGTTTTCATCTTTCCTGCCTTTTCAATCTTAAAATATGCAACCCCAAGTTATATGCAGAACTGTCTTGTAATTCTGATTAGAGTGAATATTTGTTGACAGTTCGAAGAGAAGTGCAATTGCAAGAGCATCAGAGGATTTCATGCCAAGAGAGCCAACATTTCAGACCTTGCACGTTGCGTCTGTAGCTTTCAACAGCTTTCTTCTTGGGGAGATTGTTGTTCCAGACTGGGATATGTTCCATGTAAGATATCTTGCATATTCCGAAAATGATATCAAATAAACATGTAGCTGAATATTCTGTATCATGCATGGAACCTGGTATAATTATCAAAATTTCCATGAGTTGCATTAATGAAAAGCTTTGTATTACAGAAACTGTCTGCAGTTGAAACCCAGTGAACAGAATTTTTTTAAAAAATTACAAATAGACATCATTTTTGTATCCATATATTAAAAAAAATTAAGCATAGGTATTCAAACAATTAATTACAAATAGAAGTGGAAACTTTGTTTTCTTTTCTTTTCTTTTCTTTTTTATGAGAAATAGTACTGAAGCTTAACATTACAGAAACAAAAGTAATATTCATTCTTGGTTTTCAGAGCAAACATGATACTGCTGATTTCCATGGTGCTGCAAGAGCATTGGGTGGATGTGCAGTATATGTAAGGTGAGGCAAAATGATTAAGACCCTTCTCTCTTTTGATTTTTGAATCTCTTCAGGGAAAATCTATGCAATTCTTACATACCTTTCATTGCAAAAATATTTTATTATTTCATATGAATACAGTGACAAGCCAGGCATTCATGACTTCAAAATCCTTAAGAAGCTCGTGTTGCCTGACGGGTCTATCCTGAGAGCTAGACATGCTGGCCGTCCCACAAGAGATTGCTTATTTGAAGATCCTGTCATGGATGCGAAAAGGTGAACATGCTATCCCAGATTACAATCCCAAGTGTGTCCATAATAAACATCTACCTGGCCTTTTACTAATCAGTTTGTGCTTTCAACTCTTTTGTAGTTTATTGAAGATATGGAACTTGAACAAGTTAACTGGGGTCATCGGTGTTTTTAATTGCCAAGGAGCAGGAAGTTGGCCAATGAAACAAGAAGCTGAAGAAATACCTGCTGTGCCTTCCGGGCCTTCATCCCTTTCAGGTCATGTGAGTCCTATTGATGTTGAATTTCTCGACGATATTGCCGGTGAAGATTGGAATGGAGATTGTGCGGTCTATGCTTTCAATTCAGGTTAGTTTTCCAATCCGTCATTTTCTTTATCCTATCAGATACTCTGCATCCAAAACCAACTTATCTAGAATTTCTGGTAAATTATTTCCTGTTGCAGGATCTCTTTCCATGCTGCCAAAGAAAGGGATTCTTGAGGTGTCCTTGACCACTCTAAAATACGAGATATATACCATCTCTCCAATTAAGGTCAGTAAATAACCTCCTTGCTTTACCATTATGTTATCTTCCTGTAAAGTCTACTCAGAACCAGGCTGATTTATTATGTAACAGGTTTTTGGTCAGAATCTTCAGTTTTCTCCGATAGGATTGCTTGACATGTACAACTCAGGAGGAGCAGTGGAAGCTGTGAACTGCATTATCGATGTTTCATCTTACACAATCAAAGTCAATGGCCGAGGCGGTGGCCGATTTGGAGCCTACTCCAACACTAAACCAACCTTTTGCAGGGTGGACATGAAAGAAGAAGAGTTCACTTACAACGACAAAAATGGATTATTGACAGTCAAACTTGAATGCACAGGCAATTTAAGAGAGATTGAATTCATATATTAGGGTGTTTGTCCTTCCATAGAAATATGCATTCTACAAAAGTTCAAGAGTTCCATTCCAGGATTTGGCTTTAATTGATTCTGTAGACACGATTTTTTAAGCCTTAAATTAAGCAATCACAATTGTATAAATATTTGATTTAATAAAATATATGATTGTGTATCATTTTTATTTAAAATATTCTTATAAAAAAATAAATAATCATATGATTTTTTTCTTGAATTTGTTATATGACTTGATTTATTTGTGAAAAAAGCCACAATTTATGTTTTGTTGTAACGTGAATGTAGATGTGTATTTTAGATAATGATTTGATATTTTAAAGATAATGATTTGATATTTTAAAAAGTATTTTTGATTTATTTTCAAAGTGTTGTTGAATAATTTTTATAAAGTGTTTAAATTTGATCAAATAGCGTAATAAGTTTAAGAGTTTCTGGTACACATTATAAAAAAAATTTGTCTTGAAGAAATTTTTTTTAACTAATTTATTTTTTTTAACTCTTTTAACTTCAATAATTTCTTTTTTTTTTTAAACTAAGGTGGGAGCTTTTATTTAAAGAGATTTGTAGAGTTTTTCAGATTTTTTTTCAATACCACATGGTATTATTTTATTAGTTAATTTTTATTTATGGAATCGTGTATTTATAATAAGATAACTTAAATATTTTATAACGTGTGTCAATCTTTTATTGGCAAAAAAATATATAAAGATTTATTTATTTTTCATGTCATTTATTTTAACTTTATTTCATATTTTTATGTAAAATAAAATAAAAATGACATATTTGATTGGAATTTTTTTTTATTTTTCCATGTCTCTTGAAACAAGTTTACTGATCTTTAGAAATAAATGGGCATGTCTTGAAAATACAGTGAGAATTTTAAACTTTGAATATATTTTTGACTAAAATTTGATTTCTTATATTAAATTTTCATAATAAATTAATGTATATATTTTTTTTCAAAAAAAATATAATTGTCAAAAATGAAAATTTAGAATCAATTTTGATTGAATTTTTTCAAAGCAAATAATAAAATCAAAGTATAGATACCCAATTAAAACAACTGCAGATTTTAGAGACCAAATAAAATATACTTTTATGTATAAATAGTGACCAGTAACTTTGACTGGCTCGTTGGAATTGTTTTGTTTTTTTTTTTTTTTTTGCTAAAAGTGATTACTGTGTGGTTTTATTTCAAAAGTCCTAGCGCAATCCATTCACAATTATAAATTCCAATCAAGATAATAGTTGTTTTTGGATTTTAAAATGTTTTTAAGAAAAATTAATTTTTTTACTTTAAATTAATATTTTTTGGTGTTTTTAGATCATTTTGATATGCTGATATTAAAAATAATTTTTTTAAAATAAAAAAGGTATTATTTTAATATATTTATAAATAAAAAATATTTTAAAAAATAATCACAACCATATTTTTCAAACGCATGTCAGCTACCGACTTTGCCTTGTTGCCCATGTATGTTCAGCTGAATCCTTCCCCCTCGTGTGTGTGTGTGTG
Organism: Populus deltoides; assembly: GCA_015852605.2. Lineage (NCBI taxonomy): Eukaryota > Viridiplantae > Streptophyta > Magnoliopsida > Malpighiales > Salicaceae > Populus > Populus deltoides. Next base: position 5,048,682 of record CM027584.2, on the reverse strand, counting down.
TGTGTATCCCTCGAGATATTTAATCATGGCGAAACATGAGACTCTAACATTTCATTTGCTATTTGATGAGGCCATTATCCCACATCGGTTAGGAGACAAGGGTCTTGATTGCTTATATGGCACCAAGAACACCTTTCTCATCATAAGGCGTCTTTTAAGGGACAAAATCCACTGGAAGTCATGTGGGAAAATACCTCATGGTGAGCCTACCATGCTGCGGATATGGACGCACCTCATCAATTGGCGCCGTCTGTGGGGACGAGCCATGTGCTCTACCCAAGCCCCTCGTCTGGGAGGCTCTGATGAGGCCATTATCCTACAACGGTTAAGAGACGAGGGTTTTGGTTGCTTATATGGCACCAAGAACACCTCTCTCATTGCGAGACGCCTTTTAAGGGACAAAACCCACTGGAAGCCATATGAGACAATACCTCGTGGTGAGCCTACCAACTGCAGATATGGACACACTTCATTAGTTGACGCTGTCTGTGGGAACGAGTCATGTGCTCTACCCAAGCCCCTCATCTGGGAGGCTTTGATGAGGCCATTATCCCACATCGGTTAGGAGACGAGGGCCTTGGTTGCTTATATGGCACCAAGAACACCTCTCTCATTGCAAGGCCCTTTTAAGGAACAAAACCCACTAAAAGCCATGTGGGACAATACCTTGTGGTGAGCCTACCATGCTGCGGAGCTGATGAGGTGTGTCCATATCCGCAGCATGGTAGGCTCACCACGAAGTATCGTCCCACATGGCTTCCAGTGGGTTTTGTCCCTTAAAAGGCGCCTCGCAATGAGAAAGGTGTTCTTGGTGCCATATAAGCAATCAAGGCTCTCGTCTCTTAACCGATGTGGGATAATGGCCTCTTCACTGTTGTCTTACATTAATCATGTTTTTTACTTGTAGAAAACTTTAATATATCTGTTTTTTACTTGTAGAAAACTTTAATATATCTCCTGCCTGCTCTTTTGAAGTGTAAAGTCTACTTGAAGAGGATAGACCAAAGCAAAAAACAACTTCACCACCAAGCATGCCACCCTTGTGAACAATGAGAACATCAACTTTGAATTATTTTTTTAACAAAGGTTGCGTTTGGGAGGTAGTTTTTTTTATTTGAATTCACCAATCTTGAAAAAAAATTTTGTTCTTATGAAAATTATTTGGAACTTGCATGTATGGTTGACCGTTTCGATTCGAGGTTTCACATCACTTGCTTTGGTGTTTTGGATTTTTCATAGTGCTTGGTTGTTTCTCAATAGCTATTGTTTTTCACGAGGCTTGGTGTGTGAACCATTTCTCAACGGTTGCAGCTTTTGGTGAATCGTTACTCAATAATAGTGGTGTTTAAAGAGTTGTTTCTCAACAGTTGTAGGGGCTTGAAGAGTTGTTTCTCAACAGTTGGTCAACTTAATAGACCATTTCTCAATAGTTGTAGAGCTTGAAGGGTCATTTATTAATGATTGTGGAAGTTGAAGGTCTATTTCTCAATGGTTTTGGAGCTCAAATATGCATTTTTTTAATGATTATTGAGCTTGAGGGAGGCTTTTGATCAAGGTATCTTCTCCAATTTTTTTAGGACTTGTAAACATCTTTGAACTTGTAATTATATTGTTTATTTTTTCTTTCAAATATGCACTCAATATCCATTTTTTCATATGGTGACTTTTAGGAATTCATCTTTTTCTTATAAAAGGTCTATTTTTTAATGATTTTGGAGCTCAAATAGGCATTTCTTAATGATTATTGAGCTTGAGGGAGGCTTTTGATCAAGGTATCTTCTCCAATTTTTTTAGGACTTGTAAACATCTTTGAACTTGTAATTATATTGTTTATCTCTTCTTTCAAATATGCACTCAATATCCATTTTTTCATATGGTGACTTTTAGGAATTCATCTTTTTCTTATAAAAGGTCTATTTTTTAATGATTTTGGAGCTCAAATAGGCATTTCTTAATGATTATTGAGCTTGAGGGAGGCTTTTGATCAAGATATCTTCTCCAATTTTTTTAGGACTTGTAAACATCTTTGAACTTGTAATTATGTTGTTTATCTCTTCTTTTAAATATGCACTTAATATTCATTTTTTCGGATGGTGACTTTTAGGAATTCATCTTTTTCTTATAAAAGGTTCTTAGCAATTGAATACAAATATCATCATGAACTTGTCATTGATCCATTCGTTAAGAAGTGGTCTTTTGAAAGCATCAAACATTTAACTTTTTGATCATTAAAGATTTTTTGTGAACTTTATGGTCGTGGTGGTTTGCATCAAGAAGTTTTACAACTTCAATCTTCCTTTCCACATTCAATGTCCTCTTTGGTTGATTTATCACCACTAGACTACATCAAACATGCTAGTGACACTACTTATAAGGATTACTTTCCAATACCTAAGGCACTTGAGTATACTCTCAAGTATTGGAAATGGACGGAAGATGTTTTGAAATACTATGAGTCGATTCTCAAAAAGATACATATTCAAGACTCCATTTTTTCATGCATTTTTACATGTGATTGGCAGATGAATGTTATCTGTTTTTTTTATAACCATTGAGATCCTTTATTGACTTTTAAATCACACATCTATGTTTTTATATATTTTGATGATAACAATAATATGAAAATTAAACTAATAATATGTTTAGTTGGGAATAAGTGTTAAACAAGTTTTATATAAAGATCATATTAACAATTATGAGGGATTTCATGAAGAAATCAATCAAAAAATTTAAGAAGGAAACAAAGTGAAGACGTAGAATTTAAGTGTTCATTATAGTGTTTTTTGTAAATATTTACATCTTATCTTGATAACACAATTAAAATGAACTCATACACTTTACTATGCATACCGTTTAAAGGATCTTCTTAGAGTTTTTTTTTTTTAAGTTTTCATAGCTATATTTATTTTGATCTTGAATCGATTTATGAATATTTTAGAGAATTTAGTTTTCTAAAAATTTTAAAGAAACGAATAATATTTATCATTCATATGTAATATTTCATTAAGAATATTCTATCTTATATGATAGACTAATATAGAAGAATTATTAAGATTACAATTCATTCTAGTTAGCATTTTTTTTATTATGAAAATAATATAAAATTATTATTTTCAAATGTTATTGAAAAATTCATGTGACTTAGTTTTTATTCTACTCGATAAACTATACGCGAGAGATAATGAAAAGGTAGATAAAAAATGGTGGCAACACGGGATTAGAGAGCTCCAACTTAAATGACAAGTCGTCTCTTACGAAAGACACCCTTCATATTCCATAAAAGAATCTTCAAGAAGCCCATTACCAAATCTAAAAGGCCCACGATTGCAGTCCATGAAAATAAATAAATAAATAAAAACTTCTCTAGCTTTAAAAACCATCCTCTCTGTGCAGTCTGCCTCTTATCCTCTACCTTCTAAACCCCTGAACTCTCCTCTCCTCTCGTCTCTCGAAAACATGTCTGCCACAGCTGCTTCCACCTTGAAGCCTTTGCTAATGGCAGAAACATGCATATGTTCGTTCCCTTCAATTTTCACTTCAAAACCCCCACTAAAACCTCTCCCTATCTCACATAGACCCATCAAGCTCCAACTCTCATACTCTCACTCTTTATCAACGTTATCTGTAAAACCCAAAACCCATTTATCTTTAACAATCCCTTTTGTGGCCCAGACCTCAGGTTGGGCTCAACAAGAAGAAGAAAACAACACCACTATCACTTTAACTGAGTCAGAACAAGAAGACTCCATTTTGGAAAATGAAGAAAGTAATGATTTTGAAGGTAGAGTATCCGATTGGGAGGCTGAAGGAGAGGATGCAGCTGCTTCCGAAACCGAAGCTGTTAGAGGTGAAGGAGAGAGAGGTGACGAGGAGGGGTTTGTGGAGCCACCGGAGGAAGCTAAGATTTATGTAGGGAATTTGCCTTATGATGTTACTAGTGAGAAGTTGGCTATGCTATTTGATCAAGCTGGAACTGTTGAGATTTCTGAGGTAAATAAATGTCCTTGCTTTTTTGTTTTGAATATTTGCATTTTAGTGTGTTTCGAGGTTTTTATGGAGGTTTTGTTTTGAGGGGTTGTAGGTTATTTACAACACGGAAACTGATACAAGTCGTGGCTTTGGGTTTGTGACGATGAGTACCGTTGAAGAGTCTGACAAGGCTATAGAAATGTTCAATCGTTATGTAAGTTTCTTCCTTTATTATTATTATGTTTTTTTTGTTGAACTTTTGGTTATGTGTGATTTGGAACGATATAAGACTAGATGTTAACTTTTAATAGATGCTACAAATGATTGAAAGGGAATAGGTAGAGGGGGAGATGTCATATGATGTTTCTATGCCTTTAAGGTTAGAAGAAAGATGCTGGCTTTGTGGAATTTTCCTTGCTCAAATTAATTGAACTTCCTGTTTGGTTCAGATGGCTGAGTATTTTGTATGATATGAGAAGAAAAATTATCATTTATGGTTGAGTAACATTACTTTGTTTTTGTTTTGAAGATAGCATTCATGTGGGATTCATCTGTAAATGATAATTAGAGTGGCGCATTAGGTCATTTAAATATACAATCAGATAAAATGTGGTGAAACCTCAAAGAAGTGTTGCTAGGGTGAGCGCCTTTTATTTGAATTTAAGGGTGGGGCACATTGCTAATAATGGCCAATTGGTGTAGAGGTAGGACATGATAAATCCTTATTGGAGATTACATGACTCAAGAAAAATGTTGTCGACCATGATTTATTTATTTATTTTGTTTTATATTTTTTTTAATTGACCGTTATCAGCTGGAGCTTATTGTTTTCATAAAGCTATGTTATCATCTTTCTCTTGCATGTGATTTTTACCAACAAGATGCTGTTTAAACTATGTAATTTTACTGGAAAGGATGAAACTTGCTTATCTAGTAAAGCAAGCATGTTATTTATTGAGAAAATATCCTGATCTTGGGATTGGTTGCAGATAATAAATATTACAATTGTCAATAGTCGAACACCAAATCTTTGCATGGAAATTAATGACCATTTCATTTATTTTTCCTGGATGCTGGAAGTTTTTCATATTTTCCATGCTGTACTGGTTTTAATACATGTACCAAGTGCTCTGTTTTGTTTCAGTGCTTTGACTTGATGAGTTAATATTGGCATGCTGGCTAAATTCAAATGCTAATTTTTACAAGTAGATTAATGCATTGTTCATACAACATTTCTTCAACTTGGCATAGTGGATTATGATTTAACATTCTACTTCATTAGAGTTAATTCTAAAGATTAAGTGATTAATGTTAGTGATAGCTGTTCTCCTTGTTAATCAAGTCGTAACAATTAGAAAATCATCAAATCTTGCGATGACTTTGTTTTTTCCAATTAACCAAGCTGTTTTCTGTTTGATATTGTACTGAACAGAACTTAGATGGAAGGCTCTTGACTGTAAACAAGGCTGCTCCTAGAGGATCAAGGCCAGAACGCCCTCCTCGTGTGTCTGAACCCAGCTATAGAATCTATGTGGGCAACCTACCATGGGGAGTGGATAGTGGTCGTCTTGAGGAAGTCTTTAGCGAACATGGTAAAGTTGTGAGTGCTCAGGTTGTTTCTGACTGGGAGACTGGCCGTTCACGTGGTTTTGGCTTTGTAACTATGTCCTCAGAGAGCGAGTTGAATGATGCCATAGCCGCACTTGATGGACAGGTATAACTTGAGTGCTTGCTTTTGAAATTCATAACTTTTGTATGTGGAAAGGCAACTACTCGCACTATAAGTATGGTCAATTCATTAGGAAAAAAGAAAGAAAAAAAGAGGGCTGATAACTTGAGTTCTTCAGAATCCAGATTATCTTCTCAACACTGGCATCAATCTATCAGTAGTATGCCCTTCAAATTTCTGTTCGATGATATGCATGCTTCTGGTTTTGCAGGAACTGGACGGGAGAGCAATTAGAGTAAATGTTGCTGCGGAAAGACCAAGGCGCAGCTCCTTTTGAACTGATATGAATTGAATAGATATCCTGCCACTGGTTTTCTTTTTCCTTTATTCTTTTTTTTATCCTTTCGTTTTTTCTCTTATCAGTTTTGTGGTATCAAGTTTTTTGGCCAGTTGAATGGAAAGCTCACTAGGAGTTTTGTACACAAATTGTCTTCACAGTTCCATAAAAATTGTTTCTCGAATTCGAGTACATTGTGCTCTACGAGATAATATTAAATTTGTTGGCACAACATCAAGTCTCAGACAATCCAATAATGGAACTTTCAGGATGCTGAAATTTGTCAGGCCAAGGACATCCATGAAGAAGTTGGGTTTAAAACGTGGTCCGGTGGCTTGTGTCTGGCCGTGCGCACTCAGCTGGCTGGGGACATGGTTTTTATCTGTTTCTGGCCCTCCTGGATGGAAAAACACCAATGTTCATAGATCCTGGTGAGACGACCGGCTGGTGAAATCTCAAAGCAGCAACAGTACTGTCTTCTACATGCCTGCTTTTCTCTCTGTCCGCGCCCCATCTCCTTTGAATTATGCACAGGACTTGAACCCCATATCAGTGATCTACTGTTTCCAATTGAAATTTGGATACTGCTTCTGCTCGTGACACAACTCGTGCACCCGGAAAACGAAAAGGCAAACGAATTAAACTTTTTTTCTAAGGGTGCTAAGCCAGTGCTCAGCGTCCAGTCATGTCCAGGCCTCTGAAAAATTACGACAATTAAGTTTAATGTAGTTGTAGCCTTATTTTTAGATCCATAAAAAGATAATTTCACTACTGACATTATCAGCAAGTTTACAGTCCCTGTTGGCCGGATAAAAAAAATAATAAAGGCAATAAGAAATATTCAAGTTTTAAGAATTATTTAAGACTTTTATTAAACTTAGTTTTAAGAATTATTTAAGATTTTTATTAAACTTGGTCTAATTAGTTCATTTTGAAACCTTTCGAGAAGTTGTTAGTTAATCATTAAAGATAATTTGTTTTTTTTAAAAAAAACACCAAACAGCAATAAAAAAAACAACCAGCAAAACATATATTTTAGATAGGTATTTTAGACATTTATCACTTTAGACATTTATTTAAGTGCATGTCTGAATTTTATTATGCATGTTTAATATACGGTTGTTGGTTGAACAAATTTCCCGGTTTAGAACTGGTGTCTGGTGATGTACAGTAATTTTTTTTTTTTAATGGTAATTGTAATGTAGTAATTCCACCATCCACCAACATGCACAAGCTTGAAGCACAAGCTAGAGTTCAAGCTTTTTCTTGCAGCAGATACGCAACTTCTAATGACCGACGACCGGTCAAAATATATGTACAAATAGTTCTTCCTTAACTCCGCTGTAAAGTGAAAATGACACTTTCAAGGAATTGTTGATTAACATGGATTTCAATCAGCTGAAGATCAGGACAAGCAAAGATATAAACAAGAGATGGAATTTATATATTATTTACAACTCGAAAGCACGAGCTTAAGAGGGTTTTGTGAACACCATACTTGCAGAATCTCATACATCTGCACAACTTCGAAAGTGATGGCAGCGGCATTTCTCCGACAACCTCGCACCTCTAGTTAAAAGACATTCCAGCCCTAATAACCCCGCAATTGGGCATCTCGACTTGTTAAAGGGACATATCGAACAGAAGTTTCACTCCGAACACTGATGGAACCATCCTCCTTCTTGTCAACCACCTTCAAATCCTGAAATATGTTACCAACTGGAATCACCATCCTGCCACCAGGCTTCAACTGATCGAGAAGTGGCTGTGGGATTTCTGGTGCTGCTGCCCCAACATGTATGGCATCATATGGAGCAAACTCTGGCCAGCCTTGTCTTCCATCTACAGATAAAAATAACCATTGAAGCTCAGTTACTAACATTGTTAAAGCTGATTTCTGTTGAAAATTCATCAGCAGAAGATTCAACTTCTTTCAGCAAACACATTAAGTTAGCCAAAGAAAAAACTTGTCATGGAAATCCTTTTTTTATGACCTTTACTTACAGGAGATATGACATTCATATAAAATCAAACAAGAGGACTTCCATATGAAAGCCTACTATGATTTGTCCTTTTCGAATAATCTTCACCCTAATAAGTAACATATATGGAAATCTCAAGTTATTTTACTGTTATGGCAAGTAGATTAGCACCTACACTCTTCCCTTGGGATACAAAAGAACATTTAAGAAAAAATTATTATTTGCAAGGTTGAAACATACCACCAACATGAATTGAGAGGGAACCTTCTTTCAACAATGGGGCAGCTGCGCTTTTCTCAATATTCTTTAAGGAAGAATTAGCCAGCTCTGGAATATGTTCCACACCAACAGCACGACCTTGTGGTCCAACCATCAAAGCAAGGCATGCTGTCAAATACCCAGTCCCTTCAAAAGTAAACAAAGTGAGAAACTCAGGATTTAATTGCATGCAGAGAGAAATGTTCTAGAACTATATATGCATGAGTTTCGTTATTCTTAAATGAAGTCTACCCACTACAACCAAGCTAAGCAAGCCTTACCTCCCACCCCCTACCATTGTAGAACGAGTTTACCATCAATGATGCCTACACTCACCCAGAAGCTTTGCACAACTAATGATAATCATCAAGACCATTGGCTTCTATTGACTGTGGTCAACAGCCATTGAAACAATTTAGAAAAAAATAGCAAATTGAAACAAATTTCTAAAGTTGCTTTGCTTGTTATGGTTCTTAAAACTTTACAAATTGCAGTCCACTTCCTAGTTGAATCAGGATTTGTAAATCATAGTTCCCTTACGGTTTCAAAACCCTAGTTAGATCCAACCAGGAATATCCGGTCACAGAATAAGTTCTCAAACTTGTTCAGCATCACGACCTGCAGCATTGTCCAATATTTTTATATGCTTAAAGCCTAGTTATTTCACACCTAAAACTATCATGTTTGTTTGTTAACACTAAGTCTTCAAGAGACCTCTACAAGTAGCCCTTAGAATGAAATTGCTACAAGTAATTTATAATGCAGATTTGAAAGGATTAATGGAGATAGGAAGGATGTAAGGGAAAAGCACCTGAGCCAACATCTAGGGCATGCATTCCAGGCTTCAAATTCTCCTCCAACAACTGCAGGCAAGTTGCATGCATATGAGGTGCAGAAATGGTGGCATTGTAACCTATCGCCATGGGACTGTCAACATAAGCTGGAGTACCATCTGGCACAAACAAAGCCCTGTCGATAGTTTCCATTACTTCAGAAACCTTTTTAGAACTGATGACCCCATAATGCTGCAAATGCTCCACCATTGCTTTATTTTTATTGATGCTACTACCAGACCAGAATCGCTGAAAATTGACAAACAGAATGTTTAAAACAATATTCAAACAAAAAAATGATAACAAAACACGCCTAGCAGGATGCACAAAGAACACAATGGCAGGTAATGTGCTATAGAAAAAAACACGTAAAAGCTCAGTTGTTCCTAGAGAAAAGGAACACCATATTCTTGAAAATTTTTTTGCTGATATCAGTAGCACAACCAGAGAGCATGGAAATAAACACCACTATTTACGATGAAGTCATATGAATGCATTGAAATCAGGTAGATAACACGGAACTGATATCTCCAATGGAAATATTTTCTCATGGGTGACCTCCACATTAGAAATGGCTATGGGCTGACTTTGTAGGTCCAGAGCCCCTGGGCTTGGGAAAAATTGTGTATCACTACTAAGGAAGTAATTGGTCCCACTAATGAAGGCGAGAAGAACATAGTATGTCCACCCAACTTGAAACAGATTTCCCTGAAATCACACGCATCAAACATCCCAAAAAGGATTGCATTTATTGAGGGCGCATCTCAACAAGTACTTTCACAGCACAATATTATGAATGCAACCAACCTTTGTAATGATTACTAGCAAGACGCTCATCTAGAATCTGAAGTCACCATACTTTTGCACATAAGCAAATCCATTAATTCCTACTTTCTACAACTTTTCAGGACTATTTTTTGGAGATACTTCAAGGAAAAACTCAAACCCCTTGGATTCTATGGTGAAGTACATAAAAGTATATTTGTTGATCACTCAAGCAGCTAAAGCTGAAATCAACCTGCGTGGGGGTATATTTTTGTTGGGGGCAATCAAACTTAAAATAGTCATCCTGAACTTGCACAATTAACCACTGCATTGCATTTCCACTTGCATTATAAACAAAGTGATCTAGAACAGCTTAGCTTATTATTCACCTGTCAGCGAAAGAATTTTACTTCGCAGTACAAACTTTGACTGCAAAAACCATCCCGCAGCCAATAACCCAGAAATAGAACTTCAGATCATATGAACTCTATTATAAGCAGCATTAATCACAGGATAAATCAAATGTGAACATAGCAATCAATCAATTCAGTGAAAGGATTATCCTAAAATCACAGAAAAGAATAAATTTTATGGGAAAAAATCCGCATTAACAAATTCTCAGATTGTAGAGATCAACAAAAAATAGACCACGTAGTTATATTTTATATATAGATATTCTCAAACCAAGAACAAAAAAATCATAAATTTCTCCTTATACAAAAACACTCATTATTTCACTTTCAAATAACCAACTAATTAACAGTCCAAAAAACGAACACGTTCCGAAAATATCAAACAAAATTCGACAACACAGGAAAAATAAAATAAAAAAGCTCACGACTTTGCTTTAATCCAACCACAAAAAACACTCATTTCCTTACTTTAGCAGATAACCAATTATTTAGGAGCTGTAAGAATACAAAAGGAGAAAAGAGAGAAACCAAAATCGTGTCGGTGTTACCTCCATCCTGAAGAAAAGAGAGTTACCCGTGAGGAGACAATTAAGGTTTGTTGGGAAAAATTTAAAACAGAAAAGAGAGGTAAGTTGAGATGGAATAGTGTTGCAGCTGCTGCGAAGATAAAGATAGCGAAGGAGAGCGGTGTCGTTGTTGTTGTGGGCTAAGAGACGCTTAAGAGGAGGCGAGTAGTTGCGGTAACCATACGCTATGACTCCCGCTGGCAGGGATAGAGAAATAGGCATGAGCAAAAGCAGCCTAGGCATTTTTTTTTTTTCTTTTTTCCCTTTCTTTTCAATAGTTAAAAAAAGTACACTTGTCAGCTAATTAGCAGGGATGACACGATGGTTGCTTTTGTGACGATAGGGAAGGAAATATGTGGGTTTGTTGCTGGGGTGGTTTTGGGCTGGGTTGAGTGTTTATGGGCTTCATAAGCCTTGTTGGGTCCTTGGTGATTACTTTTAGTATTTTTTTTTTTATGATAATGTATTTTCGAATCAGCATATTTTATTATTATTATTATTTTAGCATATTTTTTACTTAGGTCATTCCTAGCATATGATATTATTAATTTCACTCCATATTTATTACAAGTGATACCTGAAGCCAGCATTGTCGGCAATAAATCTAAACAAAATAAAGCCAAATTAATGATAAATAAGTAAATGTGTTTTTTTTTTTCGCGTTAGTTTTCGAATTATATATTTTATTAAATATGATTTTATTTTTTTCGCTTTATTATATTAATTGCATGATTTCTTGCATAAATATTCAAGTTTTGAACCTAGAAAATATTTAAAAAGGGAAATTTAAAAGCATTTTTATAACTATTGTCGCTTAATATATAGAAATCTGATTGATGCAGGCTTCTAACATCCTTAATATATTGAATATTCATTGGTGAAATGTGAAGAGAATAGTGGGTGAGGGGCTCTTGTACTTTCACCATATTATATAATATATGTATACATAGAAAAAAAGAAATAATTAATCTCAGGAGATAGGTTTGAAAATGGTTTGCATTTCTCATTGTTTTTTTTTTTTCAATTTTAATCTTAACGTTAGCATAGAATTTATTTTTTTAAACACATCATAAAAGAGATGTGTTTTTAAAATTTATCATGATAAAAACTTGGTTTTTAATAAATATTATATATTTGACCCGTGTTTCACCGTGGGCCAAATATTTTTTTATATATAAAATAAATGTATATGTAAATTTTTATCATATATTTTTGTATATAAAAAAATTTAAAACAGGACTTATAGTATTGATTCAATTGAGTTCAATAATTTATTTATATATAATTATATTTTTTATAAAATCAAAAGTTAATAAAATATTAAAGTGATTAAAAAAATCAAACAAAAAAATTATATCATGCAATTAATAGGCAATAAAATTAAAAACAAAATACAATTGTAATAGGTAAATAATAAAAAATATTATTTGATCTGTAGTTAGGTGAGTCCAATTAACGTGTTAATATTTTTTTGTGTTTATTATTATAAACTATTATTAATTTATTTAATTATATATATAGACTTTTTAATTTATAATTAAGAATTTTTTTTAGTAAAAATACATTTAAATAATTTATGGTGAAGGGATTTTATTTTATTTTATTTTATTTTATTAATTATACATGAAAGAAATAAACTTATCCATCTAGCAATGGATGTTGAGAGCCTTAAACGGACGGACGAACTTGAGAAGGAAGGGGCCGTGGGGCCCATGTGGTCCGTGGCTCAAGGCTGCTTAAAGACTTTTCCCACTCTGTGTTTGATTTGACCGGCCGGGAAAGCAAGACCTGTTGACTTGAAGACTTCGGTGAAGCTTCCCATTTGATTATTTTGGCCCTTAAACGTGTAGAATAAGCTCGCCGTAAAAGAAGAGGAAATGATGGGTGTTTTCTTAAGCATTTAGAAAATTATTAATTTGAGTTTTTTATTATTCTAAAAAAACCCTAACTACTGACATTATTAAGATCCTTCCTCTTGAGACTTGGTTTCAGGGCAAATCTGCCGACTTTTACTGCCTTGAAAAGCGTTTATACGATAATAATTATTTTTTAAAATATTTTTTTATTTTTTAAAATATATTTCAACAACAACATATTAAAAAATCTAAAAAAATTAAAAAAACATTGATTGAAAACAAAATTAATTGAGAAGTTTTTTGAAACGACACGGAGGGTCCCATAAACAATGACACTATAAGTCAAGTTGTTGTGAAATTAAATTAATTGAGAAACAACTTGTCAATGCATGTGGGATAGAAATCTTATCTCTACTGGTGCCCACAGAATTCTAATTATAATAATGTGAGTGCAAATATTATTAGGTTGATGGTAGTATAATTATGACCTGAAATAATAGACTACGTGATTCATGAAATTTATTCCCTTCTTTGATTTTTTAAATCCGAACATTAAAGCGATCAATCTAGAAAATGTTTATATTTTGAATTTATCAAAATTATATGAAGAAAGATAATTATCCTAGGATTTTATGTATCAAATTGACAAATAAAAACTGTCCGAAAAGATATTTTGAAGAGGTTATCTGACTTGAAACAATAATAATAAAATATTTGATCGTTGAATTAGGCTCAAAATTTTCCATGAAAATTCTTGAGACTATTTCTTATGAAAGTTATTTTGTTGTTCATTAAACTGTTGGATCTCTTAAAATTAGGTTTAAAATTTGCTATTTTAGTTATTTTTCTACATATTTTTAGATTTTAATTATTTGTTTCCTACTTAATTTTTGTTTCTTATTTAGGTAAGTTATTAGGACTCCTATATAAATAATTGGTTTTTTTTTTATTATGCAAACTATTATTTAGATTTAATAAAAACATTAGAGAATTTTATTTAGATAATTAGGTTGTAATCTTAGGGCCCTAGTTTTTTCTTCGTTATACATTGCGTCAGGTGGTATCAGAGCAAATCAATATCCAAATCGATGATGAGCCATGAAGAGCATCGTGGGGGTAATTGGTGGCAATCATCTCCATAACGGTGATAAGAGGATGCAAGCTATTTGGGATAAGTTAGGTATCTATTCAATAGCGATAACAAGCAATCAATCTAAGTAAGCTACTACATGCTCTAGTCATGATAAAAATTGACCCCAAGCAATCCCTGACAAGGATAACTAGAAGAGAAATAATCTCTATACAAAACAAACTCTCATAAAGTGTTATGAATTCATTCGAGAACGGCATAGATCCAATGTATGTTCTTAGATCAAACTTATGAATGTGGTTAGATATGAGGATGAAAAGTCCAGAGAAGGTTCAAAATTATATCTGTAGGAGTGTTGTGAACCTGATGATGAGGGTGGATAAGAGGGTGATGATGGTTAGACTTTTACTGCTGACACTAAAAGCTGATGACGAGATCCAATGACATAAGCTTTTTCATACCAAATGCATGATAAACTAACATCTTTTTTATGTTATTCTTAATAGAGATAATAGAGATAGCTATGCGAATATTATTGGTAGGGAGATGGTTGTTAAATTGAGTTTGAATATTAAGAAACATCCTAAACCTTACACTATAGGACGGATTAAAGGGGTATCAAATGTAAAAGTAACTAAAAGATGTAAAGTTTCTTCTTTTATATGCAAGTATAAGAACAAAGTTTACTGTGATGTGGTTGATATGAATGCCTATAACTTGTTGTTTGATAGGACATGACAGCATGAAGTAAATATATGGTATGAAGGGTAATAAAACATTTATAGGTTTGTTAAGGTTGAGATTTATTTTACTTTGATACCTCTAAAGGGAGATTCTCAACCAAAAACCTGAAAGGAGAAAATATATTCTTTATTATTACCTAATATTTGTTAGAAATTGAAATAAACTTAGATAAATGAGGTACATACCTTAATTGTAAAGTCTTTTTTGATGTTCAAAGAAGCTAATATGGCAGTAAAGATCCTTGAAGTTGTTAAACCTCTATTGCAGAAGTATAAGTCATTCTAAATGAGCTACTCAATGAGTTACCTCCTATGCATGATACCCAACACCATGTTGACTTGATACCAAAGACTAGTCATATGAATTTACCTCATTATAGGATGAGTCTAAAATAAAGGGAGATATTAAGGGAGAAAATAGAAAAATTGTTTTAAAAAGGCTAATTCGAGAGAGTTTGAGTCCATATGATGTCCATGCTTTACTAACACCAAAAAAAGGTGGTAGTTGGTGTATATGTGTTAATAGTCGTGCCATCAATAAAATCATTATAGGATACAGGTTTTCAATTCTATGTTTGGATGACATATTAGACCAGTTGTGATGTGCAATAATTTTTTCAGAGACTGACTTAAGGAGTGAATACCATTAAATTTGAAGTCAATTAAAGGAGAAGTGAATAACGACTTTTAAGATAAAAAAAAAAAGGGTTGTATGAGTGGTTAGTGATGTCATTCGGGTAAATAAATACATCAAGCACATTCATGAGATTGATAAGAAAGGTTTTGTGACCTTTCATAAATAAATCCATCGTGTTTTATATTGATGATATCATTGGGTTCAATCATAATGAAACATATCATATTGATCACTTAAGGAGTGTTCTGGAGGTGTTGCTGAAAAATAAATAATCTAAAGAAATATAGCTTTATAACCAGCAAGCTATTATTCTTAGGTTTTATAGTAAAAGATGAGGGAGTTAAAATTGATTAGCCCATACCTAAAACAATTAATGATGCGCAGAGTTTTCATAGCTTGGCTACTTCTTATAAGAGATTTATTTGAAATTTCAGTTGCATTGTGGCATTAATCACTAACTGTTTGAAGAATGAGAAGTTTTAGTGGGGTGAGGAAGAAGAACAAAGTTTTGACTTAATAAAGAGGAAGATATACAATGCTTCAGTGTTTGTTTTACCTAACTTTGAAAAACTGTTTGAGGTTGAATATGCTGCGAGTGGAGTGGATATTAGAGGAGTTTTTTTCCCATAAAAAATGTCCTATAACCTTTTTAGTAAGAAGTTAAATGAAATTTGCTTAAAGTGGACTCCCTATGATAAAAAAAACTCTATGTTATAGTAATGGCTTTGAAAATATAAGAGCATTATTTGATTAATATAGATTTTATCTTGTATTCAGATCATAAAGCTTTAAAGTTTTTGAATAGCTAGAAGAAAATTAGTGCAGATATGATGGCCAGATGGATCACATTCCTTCAGAAGTTTAGTTTTAGTTTAAAGCACAAAGTAAGAGTTCAAAATAAAGTGGTTGATGTATTAAGTAAACAAGTTGTCCTACTAATCACTGTTCATAATGATATTTTAGGTTTTAAGTATCTAAAGGAGCTATATGCTGAAGATGTTAATTTTCAAGAGATATGAGAAAAGTGTCTAATTGTTGAGTACATGATGGTTACTTAAAGAGAGATAATTAATTATATATCCCTCACACATCTATACGCAAGAAACTAATTTAAAACTTGCATGGTAGCAGAGTAAATGGTCATAGAAAAAGAGACATAACAATATCAACCTTGAAGGATAAAGATTATTAGCCTCAACTCAAACCTGATGCAAACAAATTTATTCAAAGTTGTTTTACTTGTCAAACAACTAAGGAGCAATCACAAAACATTGGTTTGTACATGCCTCTACCTATACTTAAACATATTTGAAAGGATATTTCCAAGGATTTTCTGTTAGGCCTTTCACGAACTCAACGAGGTATGGATTATGTTTTTTTTTTGTTGTTGTGGATATATACTTAAAGATGGCACAATTATACCTTGCAAGAAGAATACACAAGCAATCAGAGTGGCTAGGTTGTTTTTCAGTGAGATAGTAAGGTTGCATGATGTTCTAAAATCCATCATGTTTGATAGAGATATCAATTTTCTTAGTAACTTTTGGCTAACTTTATGGAAGATATTTTATTCCTCTTTGAAGTTTAGTAATACTACTTATCCATAAATTGATAGCCGAACATAGTCTCTAATTATAACTTTAGGCAATATGATTCTTAGAATTTATAAAGATAAGCCTAAATAGTGGGATGTTGTTTTAGCTCAGACAAAATTTGCTTACAATAGTTCCAAACACAATGCTACTAATAAGACACTATTTGAGATTATATACATGAAACCTTTAAATCATGTACTTGATCTACATTTATTGCCTAAAGTTGTAAGGATTAGCAAGTCAGTAGAGAAGTTGGCTAATTAAGTGCAACCATTACATTAAAAGGTCAGAAGAATACTTAAAAAAATAGTTACTAGAAATAAGCAAGCGGCAAACAAGCACAAACGAGTTAAATTGTTCCAAGAATGGGACATGTTAATGGTTTTCTTGTGCAAAGAAAGTTTTCTAGTAGGCACCTATAATAAGCTGAAGATGAAGAAATACGAGTTGTATAAGGTGCTGAAGAAAATAAATAATAATGCTTATGTTATTGATCTTTTAGGTGGCTTGGGCATATTCAAGACCTTTAATATTATTAACCTTTAAAGGTACTTTCCAGATACTAAACTAAACTTTAGAAAGAGTTTTTCTCAAGTGAAGAAGACTGATGTGGAACAATTATACTAGGATTTAATGGATCAAATTGACAAACAGAAATGGTTCAAGAAGATATCCAAATGAGCATCTTGATTTAAAACAGCGACAACAAAAGATTTAATTGATGGATCGATATCAAATTTTTTTAAGAGAATCTCGAGGTTGCTTTGTTAAGGCAAGCTAGTTAGTCGCTCATTAAACTATTGGATCTTTTAAAATTAGCCACAAAGTTGTTGTTTTGGCCTTTTTTAATTATTTTTCTACATAATTTTGGATTTTAATTATTTGTTTCCTATTTAGTTTATGTTTCTTATTTAGGTTGATTATTAACACTCCTATATAAATAGTTGAGGTGTTTTTTGTTTATTATGCAAAGTATTATTTAGATTTAATAAATATATCAAATATTTTTTTTAGATTTCTCAATAATTCATTTTGTAATTTTAGGGCTTGAAAACCTATTTTTATCTTCATTATATGTTGCATAATTTATCTTTGCAGTTGAAAATACTTTTTATTTTCGCTATAATCTTAAAAGTTGTTTGATGATACAAAACATTTATGAAGTTGACCTTTGATTGTGATGAAGTTTTTAGTTTGAGAAAGTATCTTTTTATCCATTCCGAACTTATTTTTTTACCTTCAAATTTTACTCTAATCCAACTCGATACCTGATCGGATTTAAAAACTTTCTATTTATTCAGGTTGGTTCGAGTTAATATCCATCAAATTCAAGTGAAATTGTCATTCCTAACTCACGTGTGTATGTGTGTAAGCTAGAGATTACTATTTATCAAATTTTGTAGGCAAGATTTTTAAATTTATTATTTAATGATTGCAAAAAAAAAAAATAAAGGCATTCCTTAACCATTATATTAAACTTTGAAAATTGTTAAAAACAATATTAACAATATAAGGCTATATTATTTCCAAGGTAATAATTTTGTTTTATTATTATATTGGTTATGTATCAAATTTCCAATGAATAAGTTTGTCTCAAGCATTTACTTGTACGTGGTCTCTCAAATATTTTGAAATAGGTTTTTATTCAACAATATATATCTAATCAAACACTTTCATAATCTAACCTTTTCAATATAAATATTTTATAAATTCATTTTTTATATATAGCAACTGCAAAAGCCATCAGAAGTCCGAATAAGCTTTAATAATTGAATGAGAAAAAATTAATATTATTATTAGATGAAAATGTTTTTTTTTTTGAAAAGGTGTATTTATTTTAAAAATGTAGTTCTGGTTGCTTTTTAAAATGTTTTTCACTCAAAAATATATCAAATCAATATATTTTTTATTTTTTAAAAATTATTTTTGATACCAATACATCAAAATTATTTAAAAATACAAAAAAATATTAATTTAAAAAAAAAAAAATATTTTTAAAATACAAAAATAAATAAACAGGAAAGTATCTATTACGGATTACCGAGAATTATCGGCAATAACTTGAAAAACATTTATCTTGATGTTAAAGTTTGAAATTCCATATATTTAATTACTAGGATGTTCTGGTCAATATATTATGGAAAAATGTTTAGTAAAATTCCAGCGAGAACAAGGCACAAAAATCAAATGCCATGGCCCTACTGTCCCGGTTTTTCCACACGGTGTGTGCTTATAAAATAAGACATCTACATGTTTGTCTCCGGACTAAATATGGAGATTTCAAACAATACTGCCACATCGTGAAATCTCCCAACCCACCACCATTTCCCAGCCTGAAAGCACCACTAGAAATGGCCGTTCTTCACCAGAAACACCACCTCTTCTTCATTCTCTTTCTCCTATCTCTCCTCCTTCCCACTTATGCAAGATTAAAACTTGACCATTCAGACCTCAAAGCCTTCTCAATCATCCAGGAAGACTTGGGTATCAACGGTCAACGCAGCTCCTTCTCTACACCATGCAACACCCCTGGGGTGTTTTGTGAGAGGAGGCTCTCTCCCAACGGCACCTATGTGCTCAAAATCACAAGACTCGTCTTTAAGTCTCAACGGCTCACCGGGTTCTTGTCCCCGGCAATTGGACGGCTGTCCGAGCTCAAAGAGCTCTCATTAACCAACAACCAACTGGTTGACCAGCTCCCTGCTCAAATAGTCAACTGCAAGAAACTAGAGATTCTTGAGCTTGGAAACAACAAGTTTTCAGGTGAAGTTCCCTCTGAATTATCATCAATTGTTAGTCTTCGAGTTCTTGATCTCTCTAGGAATTTATTTTCTGGGAATTTGAGTTTCTTAAAGCATTTCCCCAACCTGGAAAATCTCTCTCTTGCAAATAATCTCTTCACTGGAAAAGTTCCAAAGTCTATCCGTTCGTTTCGCAATCTCCAGTCCTTCGACTTCTCAGGGAACAGTTTTCTTGAAGGACCTGTGCCAGTGATAAGAAAAGGTGAATCCTCAAGGCCCCAATACCCAAAACGTTATATTTTGGCGGAGAACACGTCAAGTACAAAATCAAGGAATACTTCTTCTGGAGGCAAAAATTACAACCTAGCTCCAGCTCCTGGACCATCAGCAGCAGCGCCACACAAGCACAAGAACGGCAAAAGGAAGCTTGCCGGTTGGCTCCTTGGATTTCTTGCCGGGTCAGTAGCTGGGTGTTTATCTGGGCTTGTGTTTTCATTATTGTTTAAGATAGTATTGGCAGCAGTAAAAGGCGGAGGGAGAGATGGAGGGCCTGCAATATTTAGTCCATTGATCAAGAGAGCAGAGGATTTAGCTTTCTTGGAAAAAGATGATGGGCTTGCAAACTTGGAAGTCATTGGGAAAGGTGGATGTGGAGAAGTTTACAAAGCTGAGCTGCCAGGAAGTAATGGCAAAATGATTGCCATAAAAAAGATTATTCAGCCTCCAAAAGATGCTACCGAGTTGACTGAAGAAGATAGTAAGCTTCTACACAAGAAAATGAGACAAATCCAGTCAGAGATCAATACCGTCGGCCACATTCGGCATCGAAACCTTCTTCCTCTTCTAGCTCATGTGTCTCGTCCTGATTGTCATTATCTTGTCTATGAATTAATGAAAAACGGAAGTCTACAAGATGTGTTGAACCACGTTACTGAAGGGAGAAGAGAATTGGACTGGTTAGCTCGCCACAGAATTGCAGTAGGAGTAGCATCGGGACTTGAGTACCTTCACTTGAGCCATAGTCCACGGATCATTCATAGAGATCTCAAGCCTGCAAATGTACTTCTCGACGACAGCATGGAAGCTAGAATTGCCGATTTTGGACTTGCAAAAGCAATGCCAGATGCCAAAACACATATCACAACTTCTAATGTTGCTGGAACAGTGGGGTACATAGCACCAGAGTACCACCAAACGCTCAAATTTACAGACAAGTGTGACATATACAGTTTTGGAGTGGTGCTTGGGGTATTGGTGATGGGAAAGCTTCCATCTGATGAGTTTTTTCAAAACACACGTGAAATGAGTTTGGTTAAGTGGATGAGAAATATAATGACTTCGGAGAATCCAAGACAAGCTATTGATCCAAAGCTGATGGGCAATGGGCTAGAGGAGCAAATGCTGCTGGTTCTGAAAATTGCTTGCTTCTGCACTATTGATGACCCAAAACAGAGGCCAAATAGTAAGGATGTTAGGTGCATGTTGTCACAAATCAAACACTAGTTGAGCATGGAAGGCAAGGATATGTAAGAAATCAAGAATAATGCTGTTTAATTATATGTTTCGAACTTGTGTTAAGAATTATCAACTAGTTTATATACAAGGAAGCCTGTAAAATGTTTTTCCATCTTATCGTTTGTCTACATACACAAATTAAGCGTGTTCAATCTGAATTGCATATAACATAAATGAAAGGCTCTTGCTAGTTCATGCTTATATCAAAGTCTGGCACAAATCCTCTGACTTATCCCAAACAAGACGCTGCCATGGTCAATTCTCTTTAGTATACATAGAAAACTCGTTCGCCATACATAGATAACCTTGACGATCAGGGGAGTTTGCTGTGAAAAGAAGAGAAACAGGGGAAGGATATGATTTATACACACAAAGCAGAGCTCTAAGGAAAGAAGCGGTAAGCCCTTGATATGAAATTATGAAACGTGAGAGAGAAAAAATCTATAAATCTCGATTACAAATTCCGTATAGCATGTAATGCGTCTGCGTAGATTCTGAAGACTGGAACCTGAATCTTTCTTTACTCTCTCTGCTTAGCAGGGAAGAATGATACAAGATTAAGCGTTTTTATAGTGTATGGTTCCATGCTTGATAACTCATTTCATCATTTGAGCCAAAACAGAAGTGATATCTATGCAAATCTATCACAAATATACAGTCAAATTTTCATACAAGGAATTAATCTTGAAGAGCTTCAGGAGTATTCTTAGTTTCAGTGCTAAAAAATCGTCCATAGAATAAACAGCAAATAGCTTCACAATGAACTGACTTGCAAATAAACTGTTCCACTTCCTGCTCTAAAGCACTAAAAGATTTTGTGTAACAAACATTTGGAAGAAGGGCAACCGATCTAGCATAAAATATTGTGCATAAATAAATCCTAAGATGACCACAGAAGCTGCAATCATAATTTTCTTGCAATAAGCACTTTGACAAGGAAGGATTTTAGCAGATAGATTTTAAGAATGCAAGTTCCATAACAGCTCCTTCCTCTTCTTCATTGATGGGAGAGTTTACTCTAAAGCAGCCAATCAGATCCAAAATTTATTTCTACATTTCGCTTGTCATAAAGAAAACAACAGCAAGGAAACATGCAAATTAACACTTCCATGACAGCATAATAATTGTCCCCCAACATGTCAAGATAAATGATGCAAGAAATCTTTTTTCAAGACAAAGCAAATGCAAGAAATTGGCCTAGGGGTTCACTCTTTTTCTATGTTCTTCAGCTTGTCAAACATGAAGCACATGGAAAGCTGTTAAATTCCTCGCTCGGAATCCTACATGGTTTTAGTTGCCAGACTTAACAGTTGTAAAACAACATTCTGCAAGCAATTTCTGGCTGGGAAAAATACTCAGAACTGCAATGGCCATAAGTTTTTCTAGACATCAGAAGGATCACTATCAAACAAAGAAACACCCAGGCCTGCAGCTCTTTATCCACACTCAAGGCCGTAGAAATTGATACAAAGGCACTCCAGACATTGGCCAATTTAAAAACACAACGGAAGATGATGCGATCTAGACTGTGCTTCCACAATGTTCAACGGAGGGGCACATCGAAATATAATTTCTTGGAGATTTAGTTTGGGTCAGGCTTCATAGTGACCCGCAGGATTCCAACTTTTTTATGGGGTTTTTGGTTCAGTTTGGATTGGGCATGGTTCTGTTTCATTGTGGCTTGCGAGTTACTGTTTGTCCAGCCTGTTTAAATCGGTTCAGAGTTGGTCTGGACCAGACTAGTTTCGATCTGGACATTAGCAGCTTGGACAATTTAGTTTGGACTAATTTTGACCCATTAAATGCAAGTGGTGGTTTGATTTTGTGGGGTTCTTCCTCTATTTTTAGTTCTTGATTCTTATAATTAATGGGTCAGAGTTTCATCTAATACTTTTAGTTATTTAATTTTTATGTCAAATTAATTTTAAATATCACCCTCTTTTATTTGGATTGTTGTAATTTATCTTTATTTTGAGCCTTTCATAAATTATATAAATAAGTTTTATTTCCATGATGCATTTGCAATGCAATCCATATGTTCTTGGTTAAAAAAAAACCTCCAAAATAATTTTTTGTAAAAAAAAAAACATTAAGAATTTGAAAGGGCGTTTATAATAGTAACACCTTCTTTTATTATATTCGGAATTAGTTTGAACTTTTACCCTTTCGACAGGGTGGAAGATCAAACTAGTTATTTTCGCAAAGTGAAGGATAAGAAAATTACAATAAACAGGGGCAGTGCTGTCCGGGACATAGATGGCCGTGGCCTGGGTTTGGTATCCTTCCAACTCTTCTAGGAAAGACATCTCTTCACTGCTCTAACCATCAAGCCATGTTTCATATGAAGGACTATAGAAATAGCTGGTAAAATAGGATGATCTTCAACCACTTGCAAGCTATAATTCCATATCACGGCGGCGCCAACAGCTTTCATTTCCACCATGGCCAAGTCCTTGCCTATACAAGTTCTCGGCCCTGCATTAAATGCTATGAACTTGTAAGGCGAAATATGTATGATTTCTCCATTGTTTGAAATCCACCTCTCTGGCTTGAATTCCAGGCAATCTGCACCCCATATCTCTTCCATCCTTCCCATTGAGTAAGGACAATAAATAACCCTTGTATTTTTGCCGATTCGATGCCCGCTTGGAAGAGTGTCCGAGTCAATCGAAACTGTGTGCTCGAAAGGTACGGGTGGATAGAGTCGGAGGGACTCGCATATAGCTGCTTGGAGATAATTTAGCTTAGATACCTCTCCAAAACTGAAATACCTCCCCTTCTCATCTCCTTTTGCATTTAAATTTGTTTTCATCTCTTCTAAAATACTCTTTTCTACCAGTGGGTGAGTTGCCACAAGCCAAAGAAACCAAGTAAGACCGGAACTTACGGCCTCGCTTCCAGCTGATAAGAGGTTAAACGCCATGTCTCTTGCATATTTGTCCGATTTTTTGAAGGCACTCATTTCCCTTTCTTCTTGATCATTATCTGCAACTAACATGAATGTTAAGAAGTCGAAATCCTCTCTGTCCATTTGGGTTTTGCTTCTGTTTAATAAATCTTTTTTTCTTGAAATGCACTGGTACAGTAAACGATCGAAGATCTCCGAACTGTTTTTCATCTTCCTCTCTTCCCCAAATTGAAGCCAGTTTTGTAGCTTCCAAAACCTTTGTGGCTTAAGATGTCGTTGAAGTATAACCTCCTCCATATCATAAAAAGCTTGCTTGTATGGAACTTGAGGGAATTCAATTGAAAGAGAATTCGGATCAAATCCCAACAACAATAGGCAGCTATGGTCAAACATGAATCGCTTCAACACATCTTGCATGTCTACTTCTTTTCTTTGTTCTGAGAAATGCTCAAGAATTACAAATATTCCATGCAAGACTTTTCGTTGAATGTTTCTCTCTGTAGCTTCCTCAAACTTGCTATTTTTTATAAAAGAGTGAATTGTTCTCCTTTGGGTTTTCCACCAATCTCCATCAGCACACAAAATTCCATTACCAAAAATTTCAGCAAAAATCTCCTTAAACTCAAGGCCCTTGTGATAATTGAAGGCCTTTTTCTTAAAATGTGGTGAACATTCGCCGGATTACTGGTCACCAGAAATTCAAGACCACCAAACCAAGGCCCTTTGAAAACAAATGTGCCGCCACACTGTCGAAGCACATAGGTTACAAGCTCGTGGACTCGAGATAAATTGCGAAACAGCCCCGGCAACATTCCAACCACGGGCCAATTGATAATCACAGAGCTTCTATTCCTCCACCACCGAAAGGAAAGCCAAAGAAAGATGATGCATAGAAAAGCCAACAGTAACATTTTTTTTTAATTCTTTTTTCGATTTATTGTGTTGTCTTGCAAGTCCTGCATGCAATCTCTTTTATATTACATCGATAAGTTGCAGAGTTGGTATTGCGGTAGCTGTTGTGGTTATGGTTTGAAAAAAATTGTTTTATAAAAAATATTTTTAGTTGAAGTTGGTTTGAAAAAATAGGTGTTTGGTTAAAACTGTGGTTGAAATTAAGGTTGAACAAAAAATAGTTTAATGTGTTTGGTTAAGAATGCCTTTGAAATTGAGGTTATAAAATAATTTTAAAAAATATATTTTAATATTGATGGTTTTTAATTTAAATATTGTAGATTTAACTATTGCTATTATATCATGAAATAAATAATACTTTATATAAAATATTTTTTATTATTCCATTAAACCATCTAAAAATTCCATTATGTACAAAATTCATCCGATAAGAACTACAGTTTCCATAATTTTTTAAGCGTGCAATAAATTTAGATAAAATATTATAAGGAATAAAATTAATTTGATATTATCGTGTGAAAGTGAATTTAATTTACTCTACACTAGTTTTTCAAGAAAAAAATTATTGTTCACAATACGAGCAAATTTAATTCACTATAAACTAGTTTTTTTTAAATACAAAAAATAAACACATTAAAAAAAAGTGCAAGTGAATTGCACTATTCATTTGTTTTGAGTGAACAATGCAATTATATATTTATATATATATATATATATATATATATATATATATATTCCAAGGATGGAAAAATTATCAAATGAGAACAGTCTTTGTATGACAAGGTACACTGTTCGCTACTTCGCTGAGACACAATTTGAAGAAAACTTCACTGGTTACCACGCAGACGCAGGTAAAGCAGCTTGGAGCTGCTTTCAACGGAACGCAGACGCATACGTAAATTTTGGTAGGTCCCATTAACAGTAAATCATGGTTTATCATTTACCAAACAGCTGATATTTGTGGTGGCATTAAAACGTGGAAGCTACCACGCAGCCAAACGCTTTCTTCGTTGAGTCTCGGAAAATGTAGCCAAGTATATCGAACGGTTCATTCAATGCCATTCGTTGGGTCAGTACTGATATGCCAACATCTTGGAGACCACAGTAGCTCTTTAATTACAATCATACGTCATTAATGTTCAGTCGGTGGGCATTTCTCATGTTTTTTTTATTCTAGTGTAAAAAAACTGATAAAATAACATAACTTAAAAAATATTTAGATAAATAATATAGTTCAGAGTTATAAATGACATATGCAATTATCATATTCGACCTCTCAAAAAATTATTGGACACAAGATTTAATAAAAAGAAAGGAGATAAAAGAGAGAAGAAAAATGAAAAAAAAAACACATTGAAAACACACTGAAACTATGATAATATCATTAAAAAGATTTTGACGAGATGAATTCAACAAAACTATGAAAAATCATCAATGATGATTGGAGTGGGTTACACAAATAGCTCAAAGACAAGTGAGACCCGCTACTTTTGGACGACTCGTATGGCCTACTTCGTTCACCGTTTGTGACATTTGGTGTCATTAAATTTGTCTTGTTAAAATCTTTTCAACAATACTAGTGGTGTCGTCATCGGAGCTTCAGTATGACTTTGATGTCATTTGATTTTGTTTTTATTTTTTTCTCTCTCCTATCTCTTCAACAATTACAAGGAGGATATTACATATTACAAGTGTAGTAAGTTTTTTACCATCTTTTATAATATTATACTTATTTCTAACCTTATCATGTGTTGTTTTCCTATCGAACTATCTTGGTCTCCCTAACAAGATATGACTTGCATGGAACCACATCACACAAACCCTCATCAACATACTTCCCAATAAAAAATGAAACCAAAACATGCTTAGTCATTTTCACCTCATTACAATCATTCAATCATTACAATCTATAAAATCTATAATGCTTAATATTACTCAAGTTTAGTTTACTAACAAGGATAATACTAGTTATATTAGCACAACTTGTATTATTTATTATTAAACTATTAAATTACACACCTTGTTTTGTATATGACAAAACGTTTGAAAGATGTTCTTCTTTTGCTGATCAATATCATCTTTCTTAACTTGAATTTGAAGTATACACCTTATAACCAAGGCCTCAGCTTCAACCAGGTATGCAATCTCCTCACTAGTATAATCTTTTAATGGGAGCATGTCTTCATAATTAGATCTGTCTTTTTTGGAATCCATGTCTCCATTTTCTCTAATAATCAATATTTTCTTTTTTTGGACACCTTAAAAGCATTATGCCTAAGCCCCGACATATGAAACATTTAACATCACGATTATGTTTAGATTGAGCATTAAATTTACCTTTGAAATCCATAGAGATATCAACTTTGGCTTTAGTGAAGGGTTTCAGTTGGACAACCTCCTCTCTCTTGAAGTTCGGCTTTCATGATGATGAAGAACCTAAATTGTAAGTTGATCATACATTCCCCTTCATTTTGAGTTGCCCCTCCACTTGCATAGCTATATAAACCATGTTTTTTAGCTTCACATAATGTTGTAACTCAACAATATTAGTTATCTCTCTATTTAGCCCATTAAAAAACCTAGTCATAATAGTTTCCCTATCTTTAATGACATTAATCCTGATAATTGCAATCTCCATCTCCCTTTTATAATCTTTCAATTTTTTTTTTACCTCTGATTCAAACTCTGCAATTTTTGAAAGAGCTCTCTATAATAAAAGTTAAGAACAAATTATTTTCTTATTATAGCTTTCATGTCATCCCATGTATCAATAGGCCTTTCTCCATTCCTTCTCTTACTCAAAATAAGTTGATCCCACCATATTAATGCATTATCACAGAACTCAAAAACAACAAATTTTACCTCTTTCTATTATGTGTAATGATGACAGTAAAAGATACATTCTTTGCCCATACTAGATATGTATCTAGATCGTTCTTCCTTGGAAAAGAAATATTTTCATATTAATTGACCTTGATTCTCCACCTGAATCATCATGAAGCCCAAAAACATGAGAATTCTCTATCTGGCTGAATGTTTCACCTTGGCCAAAACTAACATTCTTTCAGCTTCAAATCTGCCCAAATCGGTCACTGCCCAAATCGGTCACTATTTTCAAATCTGAAACTAGAATCTCTTGCCAGGGGTTAATTGCCATCAGAATAAGCCCTAGATCAAAGCATGATCTGACCCAACCCTTCTCCATTGGAAGAGGAGATGAGATGATCCCCAAAAAGGTTGCGGACTTTAGGGGGCAAGTAAGGCTACCTAAGGCTCTTGAGGATGAGGAGCAAAACACAGTATCTTACAAGCAAGTCTCCTTTGCCAACTCTAGAAAACCACATATACCTATTTCTCCATCATATGTTGCCTTCCTATTGAACTATCACACAGAACCACATCAACATACTTCCCAATAAAAAATGGAAACAAGACATGCTTAGTCACTTTCACCTCACCACAATCATTCAACCGTTACAATCTATAAGGTCTATAATGCTTAATAGTCAACAAGTTCAGTTTACTAACAAAGGTAGTATTACCCATAGTAACATAACTTCCACTATCTATGATCAAATTACACACCTTGTTTTGCACATGACAATGTATATGAAAGATGTTCTCCATTTACACACCTTGTTTTGTACATGGCAATATGTATGAAAGATGTTCTCCCTTTGCTGATCAATATCATCTTCCTTTACCTGAACCAGAAGTGTACGCTTTATAGCCAAAGCCTCACCTTCAACCGGGCATGCAATCTCCTCATCAATATAATCCTTTAATGGTGGCATGTCTTTACAATCAATTATGTCACTTTCAGACTCCACATCTTCATTGTCTCTAATAACAATTAATCTCTTGTTTGGACACTCTAAAGTGTAATGATCAAGCCCCCCGATACCTAAAACATTTAACATCATGAGTACATTTAGGTCGAGAATCGGATTTACCTTTAGAAACCGTCTGTATCAACCTTGGCTTTGGGTGGTTCAACTTTGGTGGTAGTGAAGGGTTTTAGTTGGGTAACCCCTTCTCTTTTGAAATTCAACTTCCATGATGATGATGAACCCAAATTATAAGTTGGTTATACATTCCCCTTTCTTTTGAGTTGTCTCTCCACTTTCATAGCCATATGGATCATATTCTCTAGCTCAACAATAGTGGCTATCTTTTTATTCATTTAGGAAAGAGAAGAGAGAGAAAATGACACCAAAAAACACATTGAAGCTCCAATGAAGACACCACCAAAACCATTGAAAAGATCTTTATAAGACCAATCCAATAACACTAAAAAAAGGTCACAAACAACAAACATAGCGAGTCACCCAAGTTATCCAAAAGTGTCGAGGCTCACTTGTCTTTGGGTCGCTTCGTGTGACCCATTCTAATCATCATTGATGAGTTTTCTTGGTATCGTTGGATTTGTCTCGTCAAGATCTTTCTAACGATACTAGTTGTATCATCATCGGAGTTTCGATGTGCCTCTGATGTCTTTTTTTTCTAATTTCTTCCTCTCCTCTTTCCTCTCTCTTTATTGAATCTTGTGTACAATAATTTTACAATTTGAGAGAGTCGCAAATGACTCTTGCAACTCGTGGAATCGCCAATGTCATTTGTGACTCTTTAAACTGTGTTATTTTCCAAAATATTTTTTGCACCGTGTTATTATTATTTTTTACTATGTTAGAATACTAAAAAACTCCATTTATGACATGCCAAAGTCTTGGATACCACATGATTTGTTTAATTAGGTTTACACTTTTTTTTAGTTAAATTTTATTGAAATTTAATTTTTAATATAATTTTTTTAATACAAGTATTAATACAATTTAAATAAATTTTAAATCACCCAATAATTTGAAATAATTCTTGATTAACGCTACATGGCTATTAAGTTTATTTTATTTTTCCTCTTAGTGCCTTCTAATATTTCCAAAAAATCGCTTATATTCTTGTAAAATATCATATTGCACATATATCACAAAAACCTTTCATTTTAAATTGAGTTATAAGTAAAATAAATGATGAAAATATTACTTTTTAGTAATAAATTATATTATAGGAATTTGTTGAGATTTGATAAAGCGTAATTGGATTTTTAGATTATTGATTGATAAAATCATTTAATTATATTTCTATAGTTAAAATATCATAATTTAACTAAAAGAATATATTATTAATGAGTCAACTTTTTATTAAGTTTATGTTTGGTTATTTAAAACATATGTATTTGACAAATATACCAGATTCAAGACATCTAAATTTGGCGATCACCACGCCCAAAGAACATGGGTATGATACACATGTCAGATCCATTGTGCTTGGAGTTGGCAGTCAGCTAAGTTCAAGGTGACTTAAGTCTGAAAAACTTGTCAGATCCAAGATACTCGGACTTTACGGTCAGCCAAGTCCAAGGTGATGATCATCCCTTAGCATGTCCAGGGGAATGAATAATCTCCTTGGGTCTAAAAACCTCAGGGAAGAACTCAGCATCTATAGGTTTAGCTACATTTGACATCTTAAACTCTAAATCTTTCTACACCTTTCTAGGTGTATAAAAATCCTCCAAGGATCCATCATATTCTCATCAAACATTAATATAGATGCAAGAGATATTTATCCATCATTAAATGTTTTCAGGGTAATTACAGTGCAGACCCTTCTTTTCACAAAAGGACAAGACTCATGAGTTATAAATATACTATGAGACCTTTAGAACAAAGGTTCAGAATCTCTACTTCTCATCTGCATTTATATTTTCTCGAGCATCTCTCTATACAATATTCTTGTATTTTCTCTCTCTAAAAAGATACTTATTTAAGCATCGGAGAGTCCCCACCTCCACCAAAGGAAACCTTTTACAGGTACAAGTCACGAGCAGCTTTGGTCAACTAATTAAGGACTAAGTATAAGATATTAATTACCTTGGCTAGAAAGAATGGAGAAGATTGTTAGGACCAATTAATTAACCAATTGTCCAACCCGGGAGCCCGATTCCCAAGCTAGTCAGATTTTTGCAACATCATCAATTATTAAACAGTTGATAATGCAACAATTATCAATTATTTAAAATATTTTCACAATTCGGGACATAACAGCTAGTTAAATAAAAATGAAAATACGAAACGTTCAGAAATGCCTAGCCTTAATGCTACCAATTTTCTACCCACTGCTATCCGATTAATGCTTCAAAAGTCCTCGTATTCCTGTTTTCATGTTTAAAACATAATTTTATCATCTTTCGCATTAAGGTAAACTCCTGCAATATAATTAATTATTTCTTTAATCTCTGTTACAATCTTGTGTTAGTTAATAAAAATAAAGATGTCAAATATTACCGTTAACTGTACAAGATGATGGAATGTCACTAAGAAGTTAAAAGTTTAAAATATAAAAATTATTTTGAGAATATAAAATAAAAGAAAAATTTATATTCTTTTAACAAACATTTAAAATAATATTTGAAGGGTAACCGAAAGTCCACGTCTCAAGCAAAATCCAAAATCTTAACATAACACCACCCTCCAGCCACCACCATGAAACCTTGTGCTCTTGAGGTTACCAACCACTTAAGCCGATCATCACCCACCACTAAATTTCAGCCAGCCAACCTGCATCTTTCTATAATCATGAAGAGGAGATTGCAGGCATTGGTTGTTTGTTGATCTCTCTATTCAAATGAGAGATGTGTTTTTTTGTATACCATGAATTAGATCGAGCAAAGAGCCTGGCGTTTTCTGGGTTCATTAATCATCCCCACCCGGACGAGATGACAGAGAGGGTGACTGGCGGCTGAGATTGTTCGGCATTCAATTATTTTTTTTTGTTTTTTTCTCGTTTTCTTGGCTGGGACCAAAAATGGAGTGCCCATGTTTATCACACTGCATTATGAAAGTTGGCGGCAAACGGTGGAGGGTTGGGGGCAGCGGCAGAACCAAGGGGAGGCCAGCAGGGCCCGGACCCCTGCAAAACTTTTTTTTTTTTAAATATAGTAAATAATAAACTTTTAATATTAAATTACTATTTTATTAGTTATGTTTGACTTTAATAGACTAAATATCCTGGTATCTCTATGCAAGTGGAAAACAAAAGCTTTCCAATTTTTAATTCCTTTCCTTTACTGTCTCTCTCTCATTCTTCTATGCAAAGTAGTGCAAACCTAGCCGGAAAAAAATTTAACAATACAAAGCATAAAAGTTAAAGCAAAGCTGCAGCCAATTAATTTATCAAAACAACAAGGTAATTTGTAATTTAATTTTTTTTAATATATGTTAAGAATTTAATGAATACATATATATAATTCGCTTTTTTTTTTCCAGATCTACTAGTTTTATTATTTTTTATTTCTTGTTATAGTGAATGTTGTTTTTTCTAATTAATTGGATATATTTTATGGGTTTGTTTGTTTCGATTATGCTTGGATCTTTTTATATTTTGTTTTTAGCGGAGCCATCAAAATTATCAATTTTTTCTCACGTGTACCTTACTATCACCAGGTCCAATATACAATTAGACACGGTCTTTCTAGCCAAATTGAGTTCTTTGAAGAGCATATACTCAACTTTGATTCAGTGTAAGTTTTCTTTTTTAGGAACCAGTAATCCTATTTTTTATGTTAGATATGGTTTTATATATCAATTTCTTTTTTTTAATATGTTAATTTTGCTTTCATATGTTAGTGTGGTTTACATGTAAAAATTTATTTTTGGTTCTGATTATTGCTTCAACACATCGTTATTTGTATTTATTTTTTAAATAGAAAATAATAGAAATGTATGATGTTTTGATTTTAGGTTGAACCATGAACAAAATAAGAAGAATTGATTCATTTTTTGAGAAAAAGAGGAAAAAATATTGATAACTCACGGCCCTAGTGAATCAACTCCAATGTGTAATGTTGAAGTTATGGTTGAACAACCCCAATGTGCTTCAGTTTATGAAGAACCTGCATTGATTAATGAGCAGCCTCCTACTAGAATCGACATTGCTAATCTGATTAGGGATCCAAGCAATTGTCCTCAAATTTGAGAATACCCGGTTAATCAACAAGATGAAATTAGAAGGGCATACATTAATTTGGGGCCATATCAACCTTTGATGTCTGAATATCCGCTGACTGGTAAAAAACATCCTCGTCGATTTCAGTCTCATTGGTTCAAAAGTTATCAATGGCTTGAATATTCAGAGAAAAATACTGCATTTTGTTTCCCTTGCTATCTATTTTCAAGTAAGTCATCTGGAAAGCCAGGATCAGACACATTTACTGTTAAAGGATTCAATTGTTGGAAGAAAGTTAATGATGGGGAACGATGTGCTTTTTAAACTCATATGGGAAAAGGTCCAAATTCAGCTCATAGATTTGCTACCAGGTGCTTGGAAAATTTGAAAAATCAGTCATGTCATATTGAGAAGGTAGTTAAGAGGCAAACTACTCAAAAAATTCTAAATAATCGATTGCATATTAAAGCTTCAATAGATATTGTTCGTTGGCTCACATTTCAAGCATGTGCTTTTAGAGGACATGATGAACGCCTAGAATCAAAAAATCGAGGTAATTTTCTTGAAATGTTGGAACTTTTAGCATCATATAATGAACAAGTAGGTGCTCTTGTTTTGGATAATGCTCCACAAAATGCTAAATACACCTCGCATCAAATTCAAAAGGAAATTTTGCATGTCTTTGCTAGAAATGTTCAGTCTTCAATTCGTCATAAGATTGGTGATGCAAGATTTTGCTTAATTATTGATGAAGCTCGAGATGAATCCAGAAGAGAGCAAATGGCCCTTGTTATTAGGTTTGTTGATAGAAATGGATTTATACGAGAACGATTTTTGGATATAGTTCATGTCAAAGACACAACTGCTTCAACTCTTAAGAAATAGATTTCCTTTGTTTTATCTCATCACAATCTTGATGTTCAAAATATTAGGGGCCAAAGGTATGATGGTGCTAGTAATATGCGTGGAGAGTGGAATGGATTGCAAGCTTTATTTATTAATGATCGCCCTTATGCATATTATGTACATTGCTTAGCTCATCAATTACAATTGGCTCTTATTGCTGCAGCTAGAGAAATATCTGATGTTCACACTTTTTTTCAGAACTTGATTTTTATTATTAACATTGTTAGTGCTTTTTGCAAGCGTAATGATGAATTACGGGCTTTTCAAGCAGCTACAATTGAACATTTAGTTGATATTGGTGAGATTGAAACCGGTAAAGGAGTTAATCAAGTAGGTGGTTTGCAACGACCTGGAGATAGTAGATGGAGTTCGCACTTCAAATCCATTTGCAGTTTGATAAAAATGTATGGGGCAACTTGCTTGGTTCTTGAAAACATCGCTTTAGATGGATCTACTTATTCTCAACGCGTGGTGATGCGGCTTTTTCATTTAAGTTGCTAATATCATTTGATTTTGCATTCATCTTGCATATAATGAAGAATGTTATGGGAATTACTGATGTGCTTTGCCAAGCTTTGCAACAGAAATCTCAAGACATTTTAAATGCTATGCATTTGGTGACTACCACAAAGACTTTAATTCAGAAGTTAAGAGATGATGACTGGGAAACTCTTTTAGAAGAAGTAACATCATTTTGTAAGCATCAAGACATTGAAGTTCCTGATATGGATGCTTGTTTTTCTAGTGTGGGACGATCTCGCCGTAAAACAAAATCAATAACAGTTGAGCATCACTACCGAGTTGATATATTTACAGCTATCATTGATCAACAGTTGCAAGAGCTAAATAATAGATTCAATGAGCAGACGATTGAGCTTCTTAAGTTGAGCGCAGCTTTAGATCCTAAAAATAACTATAAATTATTCAGTGTTGAAGATATATGCTGACTTGTTGACAAGTTCTATCCTGAAGACTTTTCTGACCAAGAAAAAACTCATTTGAGATTTCAGTTGCAGCATTATGAGCTTGATGTGCCCAATCATCCAAAGTTAAAGAATATGTCATCGATTGCTGATTTATGTCAAGGATTGGTTGAAACAGAAAAATCAACAATTTATCCACTCATTGACAGGTTGATTCGGCTTATTTTGACTCTTCCTGTTTCGACAGCAACAACTGAACGAGCTTTTTCAGCGATGAAGATTGTTAAAACAAGACTTCGCAATCGGATGGAGGATGATTTTCTTGCAAATTATTTGATTGTCTATATAGAAAAAGAAATTGCTAAAAGATTCACAATTGATATGATAATCGATGATTTCTACTCCATGAAAGAACGACGAGCACAATTAAATTAAATATGTAAGAATCATTCTTTATTATTTTTTACTTTATTTCAAAGTTTTATCAAACATAAATAATGCATCGCTTTAACTAATGTTTCTTATATATTTTGTATATTTATATTTGATAGGTACAAAGATCAACAAAATTAAAGTGATGAATACATTATGAAGATGACATTAACTTCATAGTTTTGACTCAATTTGGTATTGCTTTAAACTTCTTATCTTATATAAAGATCGTCATATGTTTGTAGTTACTTCTTTGAATAAAACTAAATCATGCAGCTTTTTTTTTTTTTTACAATTTATGTATAGTAAATTAAAAAAAATAACTTTTTATATTATTTTGGCCCCCTATTAAATAATCCTACCTCCGCCCCGGTTGGGGCGTAGTGATGAGCCAAACAAGCAAACGCAGGATTGCCACTCAAACAGAGACACGATAATTATTGATATGATATGACGATAGGTAGCAAAGAGATATATATTAATGAGTTAATAATTATTTTTTAAAATATTTTTTATTTAAAAATATATTAAAATAATATTATTTTAAATTTATTTTTTACATCAATATATTAATACGATCTGAAAATAATAAAAAAAATCAATTTAAAATAAAAAAATCAACTTTTTTTAAAAAACAAATAGAATTATAAATTGATCGGTTGGATTTAGTTCACCACCAAAGACGGTATGGGTTTTTATGGAAATCAAAACGATAAAAAATAAAAAATAAATATTTTAGTCTTCTTTGTTTTCAGTCCAGGTTACATTCCCTTCTCTTCTATTTAAAATAATGGCCTTATATATATATATATATATATAAATATATATATATATATATATATATATTATTTACTCTTATTTTTTATGATTTAGCAAACTATATACTTTGATTTGTTTGACTTCTCATTGCCGTTCTCATGATAATTAATTAAATTAAACCATAATTTTTAGGAATTATTTTTATTGGTACATGTATTTGAGTATTGGATATTCTTTCTCTTTGCAACTATGATAAGTAACAAGTATGTTTTTAAAATTTACAATTCACTATAATTCTTAGTATGGGAATGTCTTTTTGAATTTAGATGCTTGCTATAATTTTATTTAATGAATATTTGTTATGTTTTCATAACGATGAATTATAAAATCTCACTTTAATTTAATGATTCAATAAAAAGTCATGTGGAAATTGTTAAAATAATTAAGATCAAACACAAAAAAGAAGGCTAAAATTCTCAATGATCTGTTTATTATGAGTGCTTAATTAGAGTTAACCTAAATACAAAGAAAATATATATAGATTAAACTGAAAATATTATTCTACTCTTAATAAATAAGACAACATAAATATTATTTAACATCTCCCCTCAAACTCACGATGCGGCAGCTACAAGTATCGAGAGTTTGCCAACTAGAAAACAAAAACAAGAGATAAAATGCTTCTTGGTAAAGAAATTTACAATCTGCAAGGAAGAATGAACAATAGGTAAAGTAATGGTGTCATGCTTGAGATAATGACGAGTAAGATGACAATCGATCTCAATGTGTTTAGTTCGCTCATGAAAAACCGAGTTGTGAGCAATATGAATAGAACTCTGGTTGTCACAATACATAGGAGTAGGATGAGAAAAAGAAAACTCTCATATCAGCAAGTAACCAACGTAACCAAACAATCTCTTTGGTAGTAGATGTCATGACACGATATTCTGCTTCAGTGGATGATTGAGAAACAATAGATTGCTTCTTGCTCTTCCAAGAAATAAGAAAATCACCTAAAAAGATACGAACTACGTGACATGACTTGTGATCTGTGGGATCACTACCATGATCAGCATCAGAGTATGCACGCAGCTCCAAGGAAGAGGTGGATGAAAGTAAAAGACTCTAAAAAACTGTCCCCTGAAGATATCATAAAATACGAAGAACAACCGCCAAAGGAATGAGTGGGAGAAGCAACAAATTGACTAACAACATGAACAAAGATATGTAATATCCGGATGAGTAATTGTGAGATATACCAAGCTCCCAACAATAGTACGGTATAAAGTAGGATATATCAAAGGTAAACCATCAAAAGAAGAGTACCTTGCGTTAACCTTAATAGGAGTATCTACGCCTTGTTATCGAGAAGTCTAGCCTTGCCAAGAATATCCGCAACATATTTTGACCGAGAAAAAGATAACCTCTAGGTGAGTATACTACCTCAATACCCGTGAAATATCGAAGATAACCCAAATCCTTCATTTCAAATCGTCTAGCCAACTCGTCTTCAAAACTGAAATACCATCAATGTCATCACTAGTAATAATCATGTCATCAACATATAAAGACAGAATGATACGACCTGCATCAGTGCACCTAATAAAAAGAGCAGAATCATGACTACTAGAAACAAAGCCAAGAGACAATATCACAATAGATAATTTCTCAAACCAAGCACGGGGTGCTTGTTTGAGACCATATAATGCTTTCTTAAGCTTACAAACATATCCAGAGTCACGTGAAATACCAGGAGGGTGTGCCATATAAACTTCTTCTTAAAGATCTCCATTCAAGAAGGCATTTTTAACATCAAGCTGAGAAATATGCCACCGACGAATCGAAGCTACGACAATAAGAATACGAATAGTAGTCATTTTTGCAACAGGGGCAAATGTCTCTTCATAGTCCATGCCATACTGTTGAGAGTATCCTTTTGCAACTAGCCTAACTTTGTATCGCTCAATAGACCCATTAAAATTAGTCTTGATCTTATACACCCAATGACAACCAACAACACTATTACCAGGAGGTAAAGGAGCTAGATTCCAAGTATCTATCTTATACAAAGCAGAAAGTTCCTCATCTATAGCTTGCTGCCAAACCTGATCAAGAATTGTCTCTTTATAGGAAGAGGGCTCAAAGAGACAATGAATAGAAACTAAAAGGAAGTAAATGATGAAGAATAACAAGAATAAGCAAAATCTAGTAGTTTTGTGGACTTACGAATGCGAATGGATTGATGTAAAGGTGGATCCACAATCTCAGATGAAGCTTAAGGAGCTGTAGATAAGAATGGAGTTTTAGGTGTGCTAGAGAGTAAAGTATCAGTCCTGCAGAGTTATGAGTACAAATTGGTCGAACATGGAGAGAGGTATCACTATCAGAATCCTTAGAAAAGAGATCTATATGAATAAGATCGGGTTTAGTCAAGCTATGAGTAGTGGATGGAATAAAATAGAAAGGTATATGCTCAAGAATGACAACATGACGAGACACATAAAGTTTATGAAGTTATTGGATCAAAACAACAATACCTCTTTTTTACTTTCACCATAACCCGAAAAGACACAATAAGCGGATCGAGAGGATAGCTTATCGGGCTTCTACATGAGGACAAAAAACAAAACAAGTACAACCAAAAACTCTAAATGAGGAATAATCGGGGACATACCCATATAACTTTTTTAAAAGGAGATAAACCCGAACTATAAAAAAGATGGAATTGTATTAATCAAACTTACAGAATAAGAACAACTTCTCCCCAAAACTCACTAAGAACAAAAGCGCATAACAAGAGAAAACGAAAGGTTTGGACAATGTGCCTATATTTTCTTTCAAAGAACACCATTTTGCTCGAAGTATCTGACAAGAAGTTTGATGGATGGTTCCATCTAAGGCAAGCAATTGACAAAATTTATTAGAGGTGTATTCCCCACCCAAATCACACCTAAAGTATTTGATCACAGTAGAATGTTGAGTTTTGATAAGAGCTCGAAAAACTGCATATATCTCAAAGAATTCAGAACGATGTTTCATTAAATAAACTCAACAATAACGAGTATGATCATCAATAAAAGAGACATAATATTGAGACCCTTATTTTGTGGCAACAGAGAAGGTCCCCATACATCAGAATGAATCAAGTCAAATGGTAAAGAAGAAACAGAAATACTTTGATTAAAAGGTAAAGCGGAAAATTTTGCCAGTTTACTTCCACTACAATCAGAAATGTCATAAGTTTTTAAATTTCCTAAAGTTTCCATGGATGCCAAAAATCTCAAACGAGAAGACGAAACATGTCTCAGATAAGAGTGCCATAAATAAAAACCAAAAGATGAAGGATTCAAACAAAAAAAAAGACAAATCAATAATAGTAGTAACAGCAGCGGGAACTGGCACTTTTAACTCATCCAAAATGTATAGTCCATTCTCCATACGGTCTGTCCCAATCAGCTTTTAAGACTGCATATCTTGTACATAACAAAAGAAGGAGGAAAAAATGACTAAAAAATCACCAGAATCACATAATTGACCGACAGAAGCCAGATTCAATTTGAGGTTCGAAATAAGATAAACATTAGAAAAGGACAAATGAGGTGTGACAACAGAACCAACACCTGCTAAGGGCATGAGAGTGTCATCAACAGCCATAACAGGAATGGAGGGCGAAGGGGAAACAAAGGTAAAAGATGAAAAATCTAGAGACATATGATGTGAAGTACCAGAATCCAAAGCCTATTTAGAATGTGGCATACCTAAGGAACTATGAGGCAATTGACATATGGAAGAAGCGAACATTGATTATGGCTGCAAAGAGAAAAACTTTTGAATTGCTCAGCCAAAGTACTAGGATCGGTTGTAGAGCCTGAGGAAGCTACCCACGGTATTGTAGTGTGGTGGTTGTTAACCCTGAGGTGGTCTGTGAGCATTAGATTGTGACTGGCTACCAGGCTTCCAAGCTTGATTCTGTTGTCTCAACTTAGAAAATTAACCCTTCCAATAACCTTTCTGCTTATAGAAACTGCACTCGTCGAAGCCAACCCTTGTGTAAGGTTTATGCTGGTGATTAGAGAATTGCTTAGAGGGTACTGCTAGTACAGATGGATTCGAAGCAAATAGAATACCCTTTTCAGAATACAACTAAAGACATATTTCTTCAACTAATAACTCACTAACAACCAAGTCAACAAAAGGCAGTGGAGAGCGATGCAGTATTGAACCTCTAAGTCCTTCAAAATCACCGTGAAATGCTGTTAAAAATTGTACCAATCATTGATACTCTCTACTCTTAATATAAGCACCGCATGCCTTTAATTCTGCCGATTCTGTAAGAGCCAACTGATCCCAAAGATCTGTCATGGCAGAATAGAACTCCTGAATACTCATATTCTTCTGGTGGAGAGCTCGTATGTCATTCTCTAACTGATTTTGCTTTGCAAAATTTGATTGCGTGAATAACTTTTGCAGATGATCCAAAACCTCCTTTATTGTCTCATACTTTGCCAATCAAGACCTAAAGAATGCTCAACAGAGTTGTTGATCCAAGTAATGATCTTAGCATTGTTTGCTTCCCATGCATCTATTAAAGCTGCATCCCCTTCCTTAGTATTTTTAGGTACCACATAGGTTCCACTAACATATCCCCACATATTTTTACCCTTAAGAAAATTTCTCATTATATAGCTCCAATACGAATAGTTCTTCCCATCCAA
The DNA here is from genome assembly GCA_015852605.2 of Populus deltoides. Taxonomy (NCBI): domain Eukaryota; kingdom Viridiplantae; phylum Streptophyta; class Magnoliopsida; order Malpighiales; family Salicaceae; genus Populus; species Populus deltoides. Next base: position 5,008,157 of record CM027584.2, on the reverse strand, counting down.
CCTCACACTCATAGATTGAAGCGAATCATCTCTTTCAGTAGCCATAAACAACAATCACAGAGAACCAAAGTGAAAAAGCAGCAGAAAACAAAATACCAAATTGTAAAAACTGAATAGAGATTGCAGAAACTAAACAAATATCTTCTTGAAAATATACAATTATGCCAAAGCACAAAACAAATTTGCAGAAACTGAACGCAAATACCAAATTGCAGAAATTAAAGGGAAGACGAAATACCAAAATAATTGCAGAAACTGAACGCGAATATCGAATTGCAGAAGCTAAAGGGAAGACGAAATACTAAATTTTACAGAAGCGGAAGACAAAATATCACTCCAAAAAAAATTAACCAATTCCACGAAAGCTGTGTTCGGGATTAAGCCTCATTCCTAAAACCAGCTCTAATACCATGTTAAAATAATTAAGATCAAACACAAAAAAGAAGGCTAGAATTCTCAATAATCTGTTTATTATGAGTGTTTAGAGTTAACCTAAATACGAAGAAAGTATATATAGGTTAAACTGAAAATATTATTCTATCCTTAATAAATAAGACTACATAAATATTATTTAACATAAATGAACAACAATAAACCTATATGTTAAGAAACAAAGTATTCAGTAATCTAATAACAATACGTTCTCTTCAATTTTAAATGTCTAAACTTCAACTATTAGTCGAACTAGAAAAATTCCAAGAATTGAGCCTCAATGTAAAGTTGTTTACCTCTACCCTTCACATACACAAAAAAAAAAAAACCCAAACCCTCAAAATATGTTAAAACTTTAATGGGCTTTGATCCTCGTAATTGCCCTCAAAAAGATTCAAACAATTGAATCTAAAAAAAATGATATTGGAATAGCCTCTTTGGACCGTGATCTTGGATTGTGTCAACAAATTTGAAAGTATCCTCTGAATCAACAAGAAGAAATTCATCGAAGCTTGTCTAAAAGCTATAACATTTAAGTAAAAGCTTGATGAATATCCTTCTTTGGATGGATTATTCTTGGTTTGCTTTATCCCATAATGGATTGTGGTAACATACTTCTAAAAAAAATATAAGCTGTAATTTTCTTGATCTTATTAGAATAACAACGTTTCTAGTGTTGTTTGGAACAACGCTTTTAAGTATGAGTCTTATACATTGTTAAAAACTTGAAGGAAATTCTCTTTATTTTTTTTTCAAAAAGTCAAAAGAGAGACTCGACTGCATGTGAAAAATTTGCATGCTTATTAATGAAGAAAATTATGAGTAGGAATGAGGTTTTTTAGTATTTGAATAGTGGATAATCATATATTCATGTTAATATTCTCTTTTCTGTAGCTCAGTAAGTAGATAGTTGGTGGAAGAAAGCCCATCACCTGCATAACAATCTCTTTTAGTGGATTTAGAGATCCTCAGAAGATAAAGATAATGATTTTTTAATAAGAGATTGAAATAAATGAGAGAATGAGAATTAAAGTATGAATACTTAGAGAATAAAAATTAAAAATAATTTACCTAGGTAGTTTAGGAGGTATTTATATTCCCTAAACCTTGTCATTTTGAGGGAGTGGAGACGTTAGAGAGTCATTTTTTTATGACATTAATGAGGGATAAATATTTCTTACAGAACATTAATGAGATGAAAATATAATAGATCATTGAGAGATTATTTTATACACCTATGGGTATAGGGAAATGAATATCTTGGACATTAACATTTCATATTAAAAAAATTTAAGAATAAATTATGTTAGGGGGGTTGTCATGAATCTCTTTGAAAAGACCACCCGACAAAGATGCAATCAAAGCAAGAGGGCGCTTCACCTACCTAGGGTTGTGGGGTGGAGCCACATGTCCTTCATTCATCGATGGAAGTGAGATGTTATGACCTATATAAACCATTTTCTCTCTTTATTATATTTTTCACTTTTGACAAAAATTTTCTTTAAGCTTTCTACAACAAGGGCTCTAGACGAGAAGATCAAGTCTTTCAATCATTTGAAGAAAATTTTTATTCTAAGTAGACACAGAAACACTCTATTTTGTTCTTTTTTATTGTATTTTTGTTCTCGTTAAAAATAAGTGTTAGCAAAGGTAAGAAGATTGTAACCTCCGAAGGAGATTTCATTTTCAAATCTGAAACTAGAATCTCTTGCCAGGGGTTAATTGCCATCAGAATAAGCCCTAGATCAAAGCATGATCTGACCCAACCCTTCTCCATTGGAAGAGGAGATGAGATGATCCCCAAAAAGTTTGCGGACTTTAGGGGGCAAGTAAGGCTACCTAAGGCACTTGAGGATGAGGAGCAAAACACAGTATCTTACAAGCAAGTCTCCTTTGCCAACTCTAGAAAACCACATATACCTATTTCTCCATCATATGTTGCCTTCCTATTGAACTATCACACAGAACCACATCAACATACTTTCCAATAAAAAATGGAAACAAGACATGCTTAGTCACTTTCACCTCACCACAATCATTCAACCGTTACAATCTATAAGGTCTATAATGCTTAATAGTCAACAAGTTCAGTTTACTAACAAGGGTAGTATTACCCATAGTAACACAATTTCCACTATCTATAATCAAATTACACACCTAGTTTTGCACATGACAATGTATATGAAAGATGTTCTCCATTTACACACCTTGTTTTGTACATGGCAATATGTATGAAAGATGTTCTCCCTTTTCTGATCAATATCATCTTCCTTTACCCGAACTGAGTGTACGCTTTATAGCCAAAGCCTCACCTTCAACCGGGCATGCAATCTCCTCATCAATATAATCCTTTAATGGTGGCATGTCTTTACAATCAATTATGTCACTTTCAGACTCCACATCTTCATTGTCTCTAATAACAATTAATCTCTTGTTTGGACACTCTAAAGTGTAATGATCAAGCCCCGATACCTAAAACATTTAACATCATGAGTACATTTAGGTGAGAATCAGATTTACCTTTAGAAACCGTGATAAGTATCAACCTTGGCTTTGGGTGGTTCACCTTTGGTCGTAGTGAAGGGTTTTAGTTGGGTAACCCTTCTCTTTTGAAATTCAACTTCCATGATGATGATGAACCCAAATTATAAGTTGGTTATACATTCCCCTTTCTTTTGAGTTGTCTCTCCACTTTCATAGCCATATGGATCATATTCTCTAGCTCAACAATAGTGGCTATCTTTTTTATTCATTTAGGAAAGAGAAGAGAGAGAAAATGACACCAAAAACACATTGAAGCTCCAATGAAGACACCACCAAAACCATTGAAAAGATCTTTATAAGACCAATCCAATAACACTAAAAAAGGTCACAAACAACAAACATAGCAGGTCACCCAAGTTATCCAAAAGTGTCGAGGCTCACTTGTCTTTGGGTCGCTCGTGTGACCCATTCTAATCATCATTGATGAGTTTTCTTGGTATCGTTGGATTTGTCTCGTCAAGATCTTTCTAACGATACTAGTTGTATCATCATCGAGTTTCATGTGCCTCTGATGTCTTTTTTTTCTAATTTCTTCCTCTCCTCTTTCCTCTCTCTTTATTGAATCTTGTGTACAATAATTTTACAATTTGAGAGAGTCGCAAATGACTCTTGCAACTCGTGAATCGCCAATGTCATTTGTGACTCTTTAAACTGTGTTATTTTCCAAAATATTTTTTGCACTGGTGTTATTATTATTTTTTACTATGTTAGAATACTAAAAAACTCCATTTATGACATACAAAGTCTTGGATACCACATGATTTGTTTAATTAGGTTTACACTTTTTTTTAGTTAAATTTTATTGAAATTTAATTTTTAATATAATTTTTTTAATAAGAAGTATTAACACAATTTAAATAAATTTTAAATTAAAAATAATTTTAAATAATTCTTGATTAACGCTACATGGCTATTAAGTTTATTTTATTTTTTCCTATTAGTGCCTTCTAATATTTCCAAAAATCGCTTATATTCTTGTAAAATATCATATTGCACATATATCACAAAAACCTTTCATTTTAAATTGAGTTATAAGTAAAATAAATGATGAAAATATTACTTTTTAGTAATAAATTATATTATAGGAATTTGTTGAGATTTGATAAAGAGTACTTGGATTTTTAGATTATTGATTGATCAAATCATTTAATTATATTTCTTTAGTTAAAATATCATAATTTAACTAAAAGAATATATTATTAATGAGTCAACTTTTTATTAAGTTTATGTTTGGTTATTTAAAACATATGTATTTGACAAATATACCAGATTCAAGACATCTAAATTTGGCAGTCAGCCACGTCCAAAGAACATGGGTATGATACACATGTCAGATCCATTGTGCTTGGAGTTGGCAAATCGCTAAGTTCATGGTGACTTAAGTCCTGAAAAACTTGTCAAATCCAAGATACTTGGACTTTACGGTCAGCCAAGTCCAAGGTGATGATCATCCCTTAGCATGTCCAAGGGAATGAATAATCTCCTTGGGTCTAAAAACCTCAGGGAAGAACTCAGCATCTATAGGTTTAGCTACATTTGACATCTTAAACTCTAAATCTTTCTACACCTTTCTAGGTGTATAAAAATCCTCCAAGGATCCATCATATTCTCATCAAACATTAATATAGATGCAAGAGATATTTATCCATCATTAAATGTTTTCAGGGTAATTACAGTGCAGACCCTTCTTTTCACAAAAGGACAAGACTCATGAGCTATAAATATACTATGAGACCTTTAGAACAAAGGTTCAGAATCTCTACTTCTCTACTGCATTTATATTTTCAGAGCATCTCTCATACAATATTCTTGTATTTTCTCTCTAAAAAGATACTTATTTAAGCATCGGAGAGTCCCCACCTCCACCAAAGAAAACCTTTTACAGGTACAAGTCACGAGCAGCTTTGGTCAACTAATTAAGGACTAAGTATAAGATATTAATTACCTTGGCTAGAAAGAATGGAGAAGATTATTAGGACCAATTAATTAACCAATTGTCCAACCCGGGAGCCCGATTCCCAAGCTAGTCAGATTTTTGCAACAACTTCAATTATTAAACAGTTGATAATGCAACAATTATCAATTATTTAAAATATTTTCACAATTCGGGACATAACAGCTAGTTAAATAAAAATGAAAATACGAAACGTTCAGAAATGCCTAGCCTTAATGCTACCAATTTTCTACCCACTGCTATCCGATTAATGCTTCAAAAGTCCTCGTATTCCTGTTTTCATGTTTAAAAACATAATTTTATCATCTTTCGCATTAAGGTAAACTCCTGCAATATAATTTAATTATTTCTTTAATCTCTGTTACAATCTTGTGTTAGTTAATAAAAATAACGATGTCAAATATTACCGTTAACTGTACAAGATGATGGAATGTCACTAAGAAGTTAAAAGTTTAAAATATAAAAATTATTTTGAGAATATAAAATAAAAGAAAAATTTATATTCTTTTTAACAAACATTTAAAATAATATTTGGAAGGGTAACCTGAAAGTCCACGTCTCAAGCAAAATCCAAAATCTTAACATAACACCACCCTCCAGCCACCACCATGAAAACCTTGTGCTCTTGAGGTTAGCAACCACTTAAGCCGATCATCACCCACCACTAAATTCAGCCAGCCAACCTGCATCTTTCTATAATCATGAAGAGGAGATTGCAGGCAGTGGTTGTCTGTTGATCTCTCTATTCAAAATGAGAGATGTTTTTTTGTATACCATGAATTAGATCGAGCAAAGAGCCTGGCGTTTTTTGGGTTCATTAATCATCCCCACCTGGACGAGATGACAGAGAGGGTGACTGGCGGCTGAGATTGTTCGGCATTCAATTATTTTTTTGTTTTTTCTCGTTTTCTTGGCTGGGACCAAAATGGAGTGCCCATGTTTATCACACTGCATTATGCAAGTTGGCGGCAAACGGTGGAGGGATGGGCAGCGGCAGAACCAAGGGGAGGCCAGCAGGGCCCGGACCCTGCAAAACTTTTTTTTTTTTTTTAATATAGTAAATAATAAACTTTTAATATTAAATTACTATTTTATTAGTTATGTTTGACTTTAATAGACCAAATATCCTGGTATCTCTAGCAAGTGGAAAACAAAAGCTTTCCAATTTTTAATTCCTTTCCTTTACTGTCTCTCTCTCTCATTCTTCTATGCAAAGTAGTGCAAACCTAGCTGGAAAAATTTAACAATACAAAGCATAAAAGTTAAGCAAAGCTGCAGCCAATTAATTTATCAAAACAACAAGGTAATTAGTAATTTAATTTTTTTAATATATGTTAAGAATTTAATGAATACATATATATAATTCCTGTTTTTTTTTTTTCCAGATCTACTAGTTTTATTATTTTTTATTTCTTGTTATAGTGAATGCTGTTTTTTCTAATTAATTGGATATATTTTATGGGTTTGTTTGTTTTGATTATGCTTGGATCTTTTATATTTTGTTTTTTTAGCGCCATCAAATTATCAATTTTTGACGTATTTACTATCACGTGTCCAATATACAATTAGACACTACTTTCTAGCCAAATTGAGTTCTTTGAAGAGCGTATACTCAACTTTTTGATTCAAGCAAAGTTTTCTTTTTGAGAACCAAGAATCCTATTTTTTATGTTAGATATGGTTTTATATATCAATTTCTTTTTTAATATGTTAATTTTGCTTTCATATGTTAGTGTGGTTTACATGTAAAATTTATTTTGGTTACGATTATTGCTTCAACACATCGTTATTTGTATTTATTTTTTAAATAGAAAATAATAGAAATGTATGATGTTTTGATTTTAGGTTGAACCATGAACAAAATAAGAAGAATTGATTCATTTTTTGAGAAAAGAGGAAAAATATTGATAACTCACGACCCTAGTGAATCAACTCCAATGTAATGTTGAAGTTATAGTTGAACAACCCCAATGTGCTTTCATTTATGAAGAACCTCGCATTGATTAATGAGCAAATTTCCCACTAGAATCCATGATTGCTAATCTGATTAGGATCCAAGCAATTGTCCTCAAATTTGAGAATACCCGGGCAATCAACAAGATGAAATTGGAAGGGCATACATTAATTTGCGCTATATCAACCTTTGATGTCCAATATCCCACGATCGGTAAAACATCCTCGCCGATTTCCGTACTAATGGTCAAAAGTTATCCACGGCTTCTGAATAATCAAGAGAAAAATAACGTGATTTTGTTTCCTCTGCTATCTATTTTCAAGTAGTCATCCGGGAAAGCCGTGGATCGCATATACATTTATCAGAGCGATTCAATTGTTGGAAGAAAGTTAATGATGGGGGGAACGGCGTGGCTTTTTAAACTCATACGGGAAAAGGTCCAAATTCAGCTCAGATCGAAGCAACAGTGCTTGGAAAATTCGGAAAAATCACCATGTTTCATACTTGAGAAGGTAGCTAAGAGGTAAACTACTCAAAATTCTAAATAATC